>PKML01025986.1:414816-432217 GCA_002933935.1 Eutrema yunnanense | reverse complement strand
GTGGAGCGGGTTAGGGTTATGTTGTTTCAATTACGGTTCTTTATGAGTTGATTTGTAAAAACATGTAAGATAACATGCTGATTCTAGACATATTAAAAGGACGGATTAGCCAATTTTAGCACTCATAAATATATAATTTGTGAAATTTAATTTTAATAAAACAATAAAAATAATTAGTTTTGTGTTAATTTAAATTCACATAATAACAAAGTTTACAATTAAGATTACATCGATATATACTTAACTAACTCATACTTTTATTCTACTAATATCCAACATATGATAACATCATATAACTTTTATAAAAATTTGATTTTTTTTTGTCAGATAGCAAACTTTGCTATCATTTAAGATTACATAAATCACATAATCAAGAAATTTGTCATTAAAATTTAAGTCAAAATTTTTCGTTAGTGTTTACTCTATATAAATTTCACCAAAATAATGTATAAAAATTATTGCACTGCACACATCGCGGATTAGAATCTAGATTTCGCATAGCACGAGTTAGAAATATAGTATAAACATCAAAACACATATTTCATAACAAATCAACAAAATATTATCCTCTCACTAAAAATAACCGATCCTAGGCGGCTCTAATCGGTCTTAGGCGGCTCTAGACGGTCCTAGACAGTTGTAGGCGGTTCATCAAAATTCTTAATCAATTTTTTTTGTTCGGTGCAGTTTTTGAATTTGTAACTACATTTAATTAGATCTATAAGTTTGAATTTCATAAATACATATTATAAAATTTTATATATTGTTTTTATGAATATAGTGAATGTTTTCTCTAATTTTTATTTATGATTTAATATTTTTGATTTTCCAAATGGATGTTTTTGTCTAATTCGAATGTATAATAATTTTTAATGTTGTAGATTTGATATTTATAAGATTTCTTTTGGTTTTTGTGTGTAATTTCAACTTTGAATCTATGTTTATGATTTATAATATTTAAAGTGTATTATTTATGAACCAGTCAGTGTATTTTATATGATGCACTCTATAAAAATATATATATTATATTGGTTTTTTCTGTAAACGCCTAAACCGATTAAGAATCGTCTAGGCTCCGATTAGACGTTCTATGCGCTAGGCCCAACTCGATTACCCGACTAGCGCCTAGCGATTTTCTAAACATTGCTTATAAGGTATTCCTTTGTAGCTAAAATCCTCACTCTCATACAGAGGAAGTAGAGAAGAAGGGTTTTACAAAATTATTGGTGGGTTGATCGACGTCCATTTAGTTTTTTTTGAGTCTCGTCTGCGATTGAAGAAATATATGATTATCAATAAGAGATGAGCTTCAAAGTTCAATAAAAAAAAACCAAATTCAGTATTAATCTCAATTCTGTCCCAAATCACCAGCTTAATATTTCAAGAGAGACGAAACTCTATTCATCGAAAACTGATAGAAAGTTAACATCCTTGAACCGTCGTCCAAAGATAATCATATTATAAAATACTATTCATTCCGTTTCAAAATATAAGATGTTTTAAAATTTTTTTTTTTAAATATAAAATATTCTCACATTTTTATGTAAACTATATTCTCACATTTCTATGTAAACTTTAAATTTATTGAATAGTTTGTGACCATATTTTATTATTATTTTTATAATTAGTTAAAGCTATTTTAAATTTTTGTGTTTTTCGCCAAAACATCTTATATTTTAAAACAGCGAAAACATTATTATCTTGCTAAAATGTAATCCGGAAACTCTAAACGCCTGAAATATGTGCAGTTAATGTTTTTTTTTTGCCGTTTGAAATATTATCTATTACAAATCACGAAAACAATTACATAAACGATTATACAACGGACAATTCTACCTGTCTACAATGATCCATGATCGACAGTTCTACTTGCACCATGTTCGTGATGAACAATCTTACCATTGACACGCTGAACCACAACGAATAATTACACCGCGCTAGAAATCTTCTTAAATTTTCTTCAATTAATTTGTATGCTCGTAATGTTTTGTTTTAGGCTCTTGAATTTGTTTTAACCTTTTAGGAAATTTCACTGTGACCTTTTGTTTAAAAATATGTTGGCGCAAAAGGAACAGACGATTTATGACAACTCTAATTTCTCATTTTTTTTCTTAAACACTGTAAGCAAATTTATCAGTGGGATAAAAAAACAAAGCATTTATCGATGTCAGAAAGAAATAAAATAAAATAATTTACGATGACGGCAGCATTCGAGAAGAAAGAAGAAGAAAGCCAGTGGTTTTCTTGAGAGCCGTGGAGTGCAAGAGCTGTTCGTTTCAACAGTAATATTCTCTTACTCTATTTTCTTTTCTTTTTATTACTAACTTTTTAGATTATTTATTGTTCCTGTAATCGTGATATTCCACTTGTGTCAGTGAAATAAATATTTTGGTTTATGATTTTGGTTACATATAAATAAATAAAGTTAGCTATGATGTTGATACAAACAAAAGTTACAAAACAAATGAAGCAAGAAAAAAAAAATCAAAAAGAAAATTGATCCGATCTTCATAAAAACAAATGTACTTTATGCATTTTCCAGTTCGATTTTGTATATAGTTATTCCCAAATCTCTGTTTCCAGATTTTTTTTTACTTTATTTAAAATTTAAAATTGATATATTTTACCATTTATAAAGGCCAATAGCGAAGCATAATTTTTTCTCTATCTTTCCTTCTCATTCTTAAACCTTATTTATATACATGCTTCTTCAATTATTTACATTGAGGAGTTATCTCATCTTAAAGTAAATCAAACAAGATGAACTAGATAAAAAACATTGGTTTGTTCTAAAAAGTCAGAATGCAATGTTCTGTTGAACTTTTAAATGCAAAAGATCAAATTTTGATTTTTCTTTTCCTATTTGTTGGAAAATTAAATCAAAAACTTGTGTTTGCTTTTATTTTTAGTTGAAGTCGAGACCAACTTTCTACATGGACCTAACTTTGTTTCCCATAAAGATGTGTTGTTGTGATTTAAAATCAATTCTCTTTTAAACGGTTAAACCATACCAATATGTAATGCATCGCAATCATTAATGTGGGGCACCAAGTAATCCATTATGAGACTTTTATTATAATTTTTTTTGATGACTTAGGGATAAATCGCAGTTTCATGAAAATGTTCAAACTAATTTCTTGGGGATGTACCACTAACGGGTTAAGCGTATACCCAAATTTACAAATGAGACTTAAACATTAATCCCATATCCCATTTGATCAAACTAGCATGGATTTAGTTCCCACCAAGACTTTTATTATTCTTGATGTCTTATAACACATTACACATTTATAATCTTTTTTTTTTTTTAGGAAACACACAAGTTTTTACATATTCTCGATTATTTTACATTGCAATAATTCTAGGTTGCATGAAGTGGGTAGGGTCAGTTACAATAATTTCAGAAGCTGTGGGGGCATCCTTCCTTTTCTTAATACTATCCGGCTATTCCGGTATTTTCTCCAAGATTTGACATTATTTCTTAGAGTAGAAAAAACATTTTCGAAATTGAATAGTTTAGTTAACATTATCATATTTTTCAACAACATTATTATCGTTCTAAATATTATAATATAGTTCAATAAACTTCCCTTTCACATTTTTTGTTTTTAAAATGAATCTGATTATTAGTATTGGCTTTGAACGAGTATCATCAGGGCCGGTTGAGTAGGGAAGACAAGGGGCGCGAAGGTTCAAGCTCCGACTTCGTTTTCTAATAATTAAGGTTTTTAATTTTTTATAAATATTTTTATTAAAAAGTTAAAAAATAAAAATTAGATCGAAACCCATAAAAATATTTTTTATGTATTTTTTATAGCAAAATCTATAAAAATATTACACAATAAAGTTGAGCCGGTCCTGATTATTATCACAAAATTAACTGTAAATGATTTGCATAATCTATTTAGTTCTACCTTCTACGCCAAAAGGACCATAACACTTGAAACCAAAAAAACTTTCGTTTAGGAAAACACCCTTCCACTCACTGATTTGAATAGTTTGGAGACTCTTCTCTTCTCTTATTGTTTGTTTGCTTTTTATCACCTGAGTGTGTTGTGAATAGTGGTAGTGTTAGTGTTAGTGTTAGTGTTATTATTTTATTGGACCTCTTTGGCTCTTCACACATGCATGGTATAATAATTTTCTTATTTATCTTATATATTACTAGATATATACAGATTTATAATTTAATATTTTATAATTTATGAATAATTTTTTTTTTAATTATCCGTAAAAATAAATAATATATAAATTTAGAAACGAAATTTCCGATAAAATAAATATATACTTTGAAAGAAGAATTTTGTAGAATATATGCAGTAAATAGCTTTGGAAACGATTATTGAACTTTTGAATTTGGTTTGTAATTGACATATTACCAAATTATTTATATAGAGACAATAAATTATAATATTTGTCTTTTAGGATTAGTAATCCATTGTTTAATTTTCTTAATCTATATAGAAAAACTAAAGAATTTTCCCCCCTTTTATATTAGCTTTGCATTTTAAGATAAATTTAATTATTGTATTTTTATTTTTTTGTTTGGTACTTTGAAAATATGAATTTTTATATAGATTTGACACGTGTCGCGATCATATGAGTTAGTAACTTTGAAATATTTAACTTTGTATAATAAGATATATATAGACAATGTGAATTAAGTAAGTAGATGTCTTTTTTTTATGTTCCTACATTAGTCATTGAGCATTTGGAGATTGCTTTCCTGAATATTGAAAATTTAAGCTACTATCTACTCTCTTGTCTCACTTTCTCTCCCAATCAGTTTACCTAACCAAAAAATCATATACTCAAGTTGCTTGATAACATATTACCTTTTCTTAACATTTTTTGTGTGGATAAAATACTATCTTAACATTATTGATAGTTCTAAATCTTCTTAACAACATTAATTTGACATTAACAATATATTTATTTTTTAAACAATTCTCCAAGAATATTTGTAAGAGTATCCTAAGAAAAAATAGAAAATTTCAGTGTGAGGATAAATACTAATTTAACACACTTATTAACATTTCTATAAATTTTCAACATATTGTGTAAAGTTAAAAAAAAAAAAAAAAACATGAGTATATATTTAAAGAAATACAGATAGGGATTACGTAGCGTGTTAATAATGTTTGGGGACCAACCTGCAAGATGACGAGCCTAATGGTAAAGAGACCTATCTACATTGACATGCCTAAAGTCTTACTAACATTATTATTGACCTCAAATTCAAAAAATACATAAATATCCAATATGGATGGGCTTATTCTGTTCTTCACATGCCTCACATTTTTTAAGTAAATATTAGCCAAATATTATTTGAAAATCTATAAAAACAAAATTATGACATGAAAATACAGAGGATATATTGTAAAAAATATGATATTGTAAAATTTATGACATGAATATAGGATCATATTGTAAAGATTATGAGATCAGATTGAGAATGGAACAATTATGATATTTAGCTGTTTCTCTATTTTTAGAACACATAAATACAAAAACTTATCCGCATTGACATGAGACCCCGAATATTTGGTAAAATGTGGTCCTCCTTTTGTTTTCTTCCATACTTCTTTTTGGTATTTTTTTTTTTTTTTTTTTGTTCATTCCTTTATTGAAATAGTATTATAATTTATGAAGGAGATTCCGATTTAAATCCAGAACGATAGAACATCCACGTAAAACGTGAGATTACTAGTAGACCAAAGACCTTTTACAAAACTTGTGTTTGGTGTAGAATGTGACTTTTGTTTTCTTTCCTAATTTTTTTAAAAAGTTGTTCTTTTCACTAACGTGTTTAAATTCTTTTACTTTTAGTAAATGTGAAAGCTGCTAAACAGATAAGAATTACTGAATTTATAGTACATAGTGGTTTAGTTAGGTAAATCAGACAAAAAAAAAAGAGCTTGGATAGGCAACAACACCCCACATTTCTACTTGATTTTTTTTTTCTACTGTGAAGATCTTTAAAGTCAATTCCTTATTCAAATCAGACATTTTGTTAGAAGCTATCTTAGTCCAGTGGTTGACCAAAATATTTATTAATATTTTTATACTAGGAAATCCGAGTTTCGATTATCAGATGACGCAATTTATGCAAATTAATTGAAGCAAACTTATAAAGAAATCTTCAATGGTGCAAGTAGAGCCGTTCATCGTGATCGCGGATCGTTGTAAAGCAAGTAACGTTGTCCGTTGTAAAATTGTCTTTGTAATAGTTTTCATAATTTGTTCAATGATAAAAAAAAATATCAGACAACTTGCAAAAATTGCTTAACATAACATATAAATTATATAATGAAAATTCAAAAAAGTAAATAAATAGAATGTGAACAAAAAAAAAAGTAATTAATAAAGCTGAGAAGCTTCATTAACTTCTTTAATCTAATGACCCGTTATAGAAATAAAAGCAAAAGCAACATGTGACAGCTAAGAAAAGATGATGACACCATTAATAGGATTCAGAGGTTATCCATAAGAAACTCAGAGAAGATTTTTTGGTGAACTAAATATAGAATCTACCCCAAAAAAGAAAGTAAGAATCAAAGAAAAAATCTTGCAAGTACAATGAATTTGGACGATATTTTGAGAACTACTTATTATAATTTTAGAGGCCCATATTACAGCCCATTAATGATAACATAAACTTAAAAAGCAAACACTTGAATCTGTAATTTTATTAGAAAATGTTTTAGACTTCATCCATTGATGTGTGTTTGTGTATAAACACAAAATATGAAACCACCATGGAGAAAACACCAAAAAAAGCAGTAGAACATGTACAGATCCATTACTTATTTTTGGGTATATCTAATACACCATTAACTATGTTGACCTTTATCTATTTGATTGATTATAAATCTGCCCTCAATTTCCCACAGATCGTCTAACACAAGTGTGGTTCCAAAATCTATCTTTAGTAGGTCAATATCCAGTCCTCGTCAAAGTAGCAAGCGAGAACAGCCAACCACAAAGTGAGTATTGTTGTTATATGCATGGCGCCAACTATGTGATGGTTCTGCTTTGTTGTAGTGTTGTTGCATTTTGTGTTTAGGCTGCCTGTTGTGTATTATAATTCGCTCGCAATCTGTCAATTATCATTCTGGAAAATGATTATATGAGAATGTAATATCAGAAATATGCCATATACTCTTCATTTATGTGGTGGCCTAAGCAGACAGAATTCTGGCAGGATTAAGATACATAACATTTTTCTGGGTTTGCATATATATATACATGATACATCATCATATAAGTGTTAGCATTTATCCGTTGTATTTATGGCCTAGTGCTAGATTGTTTTCTTTCCTTGCCGTCATACTTATATTAGTTCTTAGTCTATCTTTTGTCATTTGAAAGGGATTTGCGGCTGCACAAACTTGTTTTTGAGGATGATATACTGCCAGATGGGACCGAAGTGGGTTATTTTCTTGCTGGAAAGGTTAGATCTGCTTGACAAATGGCTTTTTTTATAGCCTGTTCTTGTAACTTCGTCTATTCCAACCATTTCATTCATTTTGCAGAAACTGCTTGTCGGCTATACGAAGGGGTTTGGGATACATTGTTCTTGTTGCAACAAAGTGGTAAGCTCTGTTAAACGTCATAGTATCTTTCCTGGCATTAAGGTTAGGGCTCTGAATCAGCCTTTATATATTTTATGGACCAGGTCAGCCCTTCATCGTTTGAGGCACATGCTGCTGGCTGTGCAAGTCGATGGAAACCGTAAGTTCCTAGGGACTATTTCCATATATATGCTCTAGTAGTAATGGATCTGTACATGTTCTACTGCTTTTTTGGTTCTTTAACAAAACAAACGCCTTCTTCTTCCTTATTATAGCTTTAACTTGAACATCTCATTTTGATCTTACAGGAATCAACAACATAACATAACATTACCTTACCTTATTATATCAGTTGAGTAATTTACTATCACGTTAACATCGAACTTGTGTATATTCCCGTCTCATCAACTCATGGAATGTTCTTCTTACGGGCAAGCTCTCGTGCCATCTCCCTTAGCTCCTCAGGTGAAGGAGGTCGAGGTGCCTCTTCTGGATACACAACATATGAACGCTGCACAACAACAAAATAGTCAAATTCAGGGTTATGGTTAGTGAATGCCTCCCTCCATTGCACTGCAAAATCACCATATAGAGCCTCAATGCCCCGTACAAACCCCGACCGGACCATATAGAGCCTCAAGGACCCGTACAAAATCACCATATTAACCCAATTTTAGAGTTATCATTCCTAATTATTAAGCAAAACCCATCAATAGAGCACAACAATCCAACGAGATTCATTTGAATTCGAAGCATCAATCAAAAAGATTGCTGATTTCTGAAAGGGAAAACGAGAGAGAGATGGAGAAGATTACATTTCCCATGAATTTCTTGATATTGGTGCTGTTGTTGGCGAAGGTATACATGAGGCCGATAGGAACAGCGACGTAGAAACCGAACTTGGCGATCTCTAGAATCCCTTTCGATGTTCCTACAGACGACATTTTTCTCCAGATCAAGATCGATGTAAATTCAGATAGAAACAAGTGATTGAGTTTTTAGGGTTTATCGATTGAGAGAAATTGGGGGAAATCGATGAACCAAACTCAATTTGGAGATTTCGATGTTAAGAGCAAATAAGTGAGGGTTTTTAAATTATCAAAAGCCCAAATGAAAGAATATGGGCCGGCCTCATCTCGAGTCATTGATTAGATTATGCTCCGAATTATTCAACCAAAAATCCATTGTCGTCTTGCAGAGATCTATGGAGAGCTTAAAACAAGGCATGACATACTCATATATGTCATAGCTTTAAGCTTCGAAAGAATGTCTTTCATCAGTCAATATGATCATAAGTTACGATGTTTACATGAATTCAAAATGACAATCGTTTTATGTCATCAGTGATTCTTTACCGTCGCTCAATCTCCGAACAGACCATCCAGTGCACCAACGGAGATTGAGCGACGGTAGAGATCGCCCAGGTTTTGGGAGAAAATTCATAAATTTGTTTTTGTTCAATTATGTGTTGAGGACGATCTTTTTAGATTAGATTATGAGATTTCAGTTTTTTAGGATGACGATATATGCGCAATTGAGATTTTCGTTTGTTGTAGGGATTGTATATGATTTTAGGTTATGTGGATGACGATGTCATTGAAAAATTTTTTTGTTCAATAAATTTATAGTCTTATAAATCATAGTTGTTTATATATCAGGTGACAATTAATTTATATAGCCTTATAAATTCACGAATGAAGTAAAGAGAGCTCAGTCTATTCAACACCAAAATAAGCTTAACAATTAAAAAAGCGACATTAAATTATTAGGAAGTGAAACAAGAGACAAAGTCATTCATCAAACAGTAACAGCAAGAACCTTCACGAGACCATATGATTTAGGGACCGTAAGCACATGATCACACCACTTAATTTCCCCCCGAATTTCATGCGAAAGGCGTTTTTCAAGCGCAATCTCTGCACACCAAATCTTCTTCTCATCATAGCCGCCACCAGGCCTAGACTCAAGCAAATTCCCTTCCCATAAAACCGTCATGTTCCCACCATAATCAGCCAATCTAGCACAAGCATTCCGAGAAAACTCAGGTAATCCTTCCAAACCCATCACAGATTTCCACTTTTTAAACGTAGTGTCATACCATCTCAACTCTCCAATAGAACCAGAGTACAAAACGTTCTCTATCTCGCAATAACAATCCAAATTCATATATTCATACATCACTCCTCCCTCCAGGTCCCACCTACCTTCCTTGGAATCGTAAGCAACCACCTTTGTGATAGCATTCAAGTAGAACTTCCCGTCAATACATGTGCTTTTGGGGTTAAAAAAATTGCATTTTGTCTCGCTGAAAGGGATTGGCTCATGATCCCAAATTTGTGTTTTTGTGTCGAAAACCTCGAAATGGCTCTTCAAGTAACCGCCATCTTTGCTGCTTATCCCTGCTACATAAATCTTTTGATCAACGAGGCTAGCAGAAAGTGACGATAGCTTCACCCGCAAGCTTGGAGCCTCGCTCCACGTGTGAGACCGACAATCTAGAATCGAAACCCAAAAGGAGCGCTCTTCAATGTTGTAGATATTAGAACCAACCGCAACGAGACCCGAAAAGCAAGCACGAGGAGAACGGGGAATTGGCACGGGAGCCAAAACATACCCTCTTGACTTCTTCTCCTTACTGGTGTCATTGGTTAGGGTTTGATTAGGTTTCCGGCAGAGGGTGTACCAGCGAGGGTTAGAGTCATGATGGAACCTTAAGCACACATAGAGACAATTCTCGGTGTTCCCCAAGAGTGACCTGGCCTTGTAAAGCTCCGTTGAAGCAAGGAGAGATCGAAAGCGCTTGGAGACGAGAGACAGAGTCGGATAGTACAATCTAGAGATTCGTGCGAAGCAGCTTAATAGCAAATCATCAGGAAGTGACGGTTTTGGAGTTGACTGCAGCGTCGGCGTCGGCTCCTTCTTCTTCCTCTCCGGTATCGACATTGACGGCTTAACGTGACGAGATCGACTTAGGTTTGTGTTTGAAACAAACGCAAGGAATTAAGGAGTTTTATGATTGGGTTGGGTCAAATTTGTAAAAAGGGATAATTCAATTGTGGGTTTCGTTTTTAAATTCTGAATTTTAATGGGCCTCAATAAAATTGAACAAGATATTTCTTACTGTGCAAGAAGAGCTAATGAACAACTTAAAGAAGAGAGGGTTTTCTTGTTTTAACTACTCTAAACTAAACTCCTCTTCACCAGCTCGTATCTCGGTTTGATCCTCTCATGTAAGCTTGTGATGAATTAGAATCTCGCGTTGTATATTCATTAGTCATATTGTATATTGATTTATTTACTTACCTTCTCAGTCATATTGTATATTGATCATAATTGTATGTAGTTTAGAAAAGTAGATCATTCGCCTAATTGGGTATATAGTCATGTAATCGTCTTGGTTAATATTCATTCATAACTTCTTAAAACATCGATCTTTGTTATTCTTCATGGTATCATAGCTTGATATCAAATTTCTCTTCTTTTCTGCGGAGGGTGTACCATAGAAAACAAGGATAGAGCCCTAAGCACACAATGAGAAAATTCTCGGTGTGTCCCAAGAGTGACCTGGCCTTGTAAAGCTCCGGTGAAGCAAGGAGAGATCGAAAGCTTGGAGACGAGGGAGAGAGTCGGATAGTACAATCTAGAGACGCGTGCGAAGCATCTCAATAGCAAACCATCGGAAAGTGACGGATTTAGGGTAGACTGTGGGGTCGGCGACAGCTTCCTCTTATTCTTCTTCTTCTCCGGTGACGACATTGACGGGATTAACGTGACTGGAATCGCCTTAGGTTTGTGCTTAAAACATGGAACTCTAAAAAAAGGATAATGTAGTTGTGAGCTTGATTTGTAAACAATAAATTTTAGTGGGCCTTAATAAATTTGAACAAGAGCTAATGAACAAAATTTAAAGAAGAGTGTTTTCTTGTTTTTTTAGATGATTCTTTATTGTGAGACTAACATGGAACTCCGGCAAACGTTCCTGGAAAATTTAACTACTCTAAACTAAAAAAAAAAATTACAACAAATAGCTACTACTATGATCAGCAATTTCGTTATCAGATACAACTTTATTCATTGATTGTATCTCACAAAGAACCTCCTCTTGTGAAGACTGAAGAGCATCCAAAATAAGCTTAAGGCCAAACAGAATCCTCCTTAGCCCAAGTCCTCCTTCCTCCTTAGGAGTACAAACAAAATTCCAAGAAACCTTTGCGCCACGAGATGAGTTTGGCGCTCCTTTCCATACGAAAGCACTACACAGTGATTCCATGGCTGCTAAATACCTTTTTGGAAGAGGAAAAGCGGATAACCATAATTTTATTATGCCGAAGATAACTGACTGCAATAATTGGAGTCTACCTGCGACGGATTGTAGTCGTCGGAAACTGGTCGGAAAATTTCCGACGGATTACCGACGGCCGTATTTCCAACGGATTACCGACGGCCGTATTTCCGACGGATATTTGATCGGAACTATATGTTGGAAAGTTTTTTTACCATTTACACTATATATGTGCATTTGTGTGCATCTTTAACTGCGACATTTTTGTAAAGGAAGCCAATGAAAATTCTTCACTATATATGAATTGGAATATATATTATATATGACATTAACACTATATGAATTGGAATATTGTTGCCCATGGATACATCCAACGACACCAAAACTAATTTCTGAACAAACATTTTTTTACCATTTACAACAAAACCTCATACTGCAGCAAAATTAACCACTCAGATTATAAACAATCATTAAATACTCTTCAAATTGTGTTGTTTTCTTTTCACGAATAAAATAAAGAGAACTCAGTCTATTCAACATAAAAACGATCTTCAAAGACATTTTGGTCACAAAATAAGCTTAACAATAAAAAAAGTGACGTCAAATGATTAGAAGTGAAACAAGAGACAGAGTCATTCATCAAACACTAACAGCAAGAACCTTCATGAGATCATATAATTCAGGGACTGTAACACACATGATCACACCACTCAACATTCCCCCAAATTTCACAATTTTTGTGCCTTTCAAGCGCAATCACTGCACACCAAATCTTCTTCTCATAGAAGAGACGACGACCCCTGGGCATATCATCTTTCATAAAAACAGCTATCTTTCCACCATAATCAGCCAATCTAACATTAGCATAGTGAGAGAAATCAGGTAGTCCTACCAAACCATTCAAATATCTCCACATTCTTCGCTTAGTGTCATACCATCTGAACCCTCCGTAACAAGAAGAGTACAAAACATTCTCTATCACGCAATAAGTAGAATATGGATTCATAATATGAGTCATCACTCCTCCAACCACGTCCCATTTATCTTCCTTGGAATTGTAAGCAACCACTTCTCTGCCAATCACGTGGAACTTTCCGTCAATAGATGCGCTTTTAGTACAGGAAAACCTGCCTTCTGTCTCGCTGCAAGGGACGGGCTCAGGATCCCAAATTTGTGTTCTTGTGTCCAACACCTCGAAAGAGTTCTCGCTGCAAGGGATGGGCGCAGGATCCCAAATTTGTGTTCTTGTGTCCAACACCTTGAAAGAGTTCTTCAAGGAACCGCCATCTTTTTCGCTCATTCCTGCTACATAAATCTTTTTATCCAAGACGCTAGGAGAAAGTGACGATAGCTTCACCCGCAAGCTTGGAGCCTCGCTCCACGTGTGAGACTTGCAATCTCGAATCGAGACACTAGAGGAGCGCTCTTCAATGTTGTAGATATTAGAACCAACCGCCACGAGACCCGAAAAGCGCACACGAGGAGAATGGGGAATTGGGACGGGAGCCAAAACATAACCTCTTGACTTCTCCTCCTCACTGGTGTCATTGGTTAGGGTTTGATTAGGTTTCCCGCAGAGGGCGTACCAGCGAGAATGAGGATAGAGCTCTAACCACACATAGAGACAATTCTCGGTGAGTCCAAAGAGTGACCTGGCCTTGTAAAGCTCCGGTGAAGCAAGGAGAGATCGAAAGCGCTTGGAGACGAGGGAGAGACTCGGATAGTACAATCTAGAGACGCGTGCGAAGCAGCTTAACAGCAAAGCATCGGGAAGTGACGGATTTAGGGTTGACTGTGGGGTCGGCGACAGCTTCCTCTTCTTCTTCTTCTTCTTCTCCGGTGACGACATTGACAGGATTAACGTGACGAGATCGACTTAGGTTTGTGTTTGAAACAAACGCAAGGAATTAAGGAGTTTTATAATTCAATTGTGGGTTTCGTTTACAAATTCTGAATTTTAATGGGCCTCAATAAAATTTGACAAGATATTTCTTACTGTGCAAGAAAAGAGGGTTTTCTTGATTTAACTACTCTAAAACTAGAAGAAAAAAAATTCACAACAATTCGCTACTACTCTGATTAGCAATTTCGTTATTATCAGATGCGAGTTTCTTCATCATTTTCTTCTTAACGACTTTCTCGAACTCGATTCCCGACAGCGACAAAACCTGGTTCAACAACAGTCTCACTCCACTTCTCTTCACAAGCTCGTATCTCGGCTTGATCCTCTCCTGTAAACTGTACCCGAAAAATTGCGGAAACTTCACGAGCTCCGACTTCGGGTAATCCATTGTCTGAAAGTAATCCCATTTCGGCATCAGATTCTCTTTCAAGCTAAAAGTGTACAAAGCTCCATATCTAGAGATCATGACCCCGATTTCATCTATACCATAACCCTTTGCGAGGAAGAACTCGGTCACAGGCTTCAGATTCGACTCTATGCTCAATCCAAACGTTTGCGGACATCGATGAAGGAGAACCGCAACATCCACGTTTAGCGATCTAAAGTACTCCATAGTTGGACGTAACTTGTCTTCGACGCTATAACTCATGATGTTTGGACATCGGGTTAGGATTTTCCCTATCTGCTCTTCAGAGAGACCGGTTTTGGTTAAGAAGTCGACAGTCGAGGTAAGTTTCTGGCGGCTGTAAGTTAGGATGGCTGGGAAACGGTAAATGATCTTTGCCCATTGGTTCTTGTCGACGCCTAATGTCTCGAGGAAGGCCATTGTCGGTTTGAGATTGTCGGTTAGGCTGATCCCGCATATCTGAGGGCGTTTGCAGAGGATCGTAGGGATATCTGATTTGGGAATCCCGAGATCTAGAAGGAATTCGACGACGGGCTTGATTTTTCCGTCGAGGCTGTAGTAAGGAAAAGCAGAGAATTTTCGAGTGATGGTTTTGATCTGCTCGAGGCTTAAACCGAGGTCGAGAAGGTAAAGGGTCTGAGGACGTAATGCACCATCTGTGTCGAGTTCGCTGACCCGAGACACGGCTCTTAGTTTCCGAGTGTCTGCAGCAGAATCCGTGAGACCAAGAGGTGGTGGGACCGGAACTGGAGACGAAGAAACGGGTCTAGGCTCAGCTGGTGGATCAGGGAAGCTCACAACGAGATCAGAGAGAAGATCACCGTGTTCTTCGTGAAGGTGTTCAAGGTAAGGAATGAGAGAATCTCGGATCTCAAGCGTGGTAAGCTCTCTTCCTGTTAACAATTTAAAAACATCAAACTTTTCAAGCTCATCGTCGAGCAAGCGCCTGATGTAAGTTTCAAGAAGATAAAAAAAAGATCGAACCTACGAGGTATCGAGCTTTATGAACAGAGTGGAGTCTAGAGACTAAATGGTCAATGAACTGCTCGGATTTGTTGATTATCCTAACGGAGACACTGTTGCTAAGACCTTGCTTCTTGAAGAACAGAGTTAAGACAGCTTTAGCTTCTTCTTTCTCAGCTGCAATCAAGTTTGGAGGCACAGGTCTTGGGTTAAACTCAACTCTGTTCTTTAAACGAACACCTATAAACACATCGAAACGTAACCGGATTGTTTATTAAATTGGGAGAAAGAGATAAGATTCTTTTCTTCAATGAATCATTCTGAATCACTCACCAAATGTTTCTTGTCGGAAAGAGAGTCTTCCCGTGAACCAAAGCTGTGCCCTAAGAATCAAAAGTAATCAGAGATTAACAAATTTCAGACCAAAGTAAAGATGTAATAACTAACCTCGTACTGGGATTATCTCTTCTAGCGATGAAGAAAATCTCCGACGGTCCTAGCTGACTAAAAGTTTGCATGATTTGCTTTTTTTTATCTCTCTCTTTCCAATGGAGTCGATGCAACAACGAAGTAACTCTAAATCCACTCTGATCAACATCGAAAGAGAGATGATAAAAGCCATAAGAAGCAGACCAAGCAAAGAATCGCAACATTTTTATCGCAGAAAGACATGATAAAAAGACAAATCCTGAAAAGGGCTCACTCACCTTCGTCGTTACTCGTGGATTGTGTGAAAATTTTCTACATCGAGGAAGAGAGAGATTGGGATTCAGATAGAAGAACCCTCGAGAAACTGAGAAATTGGGATTTTGAAATGACATGATTGGAGGAGACGAGTTAAAAGTTAAAACTGGCGATTACGTTAAGATAAAAGTTTTTAATATAAAAGGCCCAATTTTTAAATTTATTGGGCTTTCTTTTTCCTAATAAAGGCCCAATTCATTTGTCCTTCTCTTGATGAGATGGCAACAAATTTACTAGCTTCTTCTTCAGGTCTGGTGCAACTGCAGGATTTGATAGGAATATATCTAACGATCGAACAACTCCTTTCCGCTCGATTTCTCGGAATGCTGATGCCACGCCTATCGCTATCATATCTCGACGGCTTGTGTCATGAGTGTCTACAAGATGAAGTATGAATTCAAGTAAAGAGCGAGTGATATGTGGATACTGCGGTATCGACCATACCATCAGTAGAGCAGCTGGTTCGACATTCATGATACTATCGACTCTTTCGTCGAAGAAGAGCCAGTCGTAAAAGAGAGCCAGCTTAACGCTTTGTTCGATGTGATGATTGTGCCTAGACAGTTCTAAAAACCATCCTATGATACCCCATCTTGGCATGATTTCTGATCGGATGATTTCGTTAGTCGGGTGAATAGCACAGCAGATGAATCGCACTGTGTCGATCAAAAGAGTTTCTTTTTCAGGACCCAAGAGAAACTTCTTCAAGAACCATATCTGATGCCGCTTATGGCTTCCGAGTTTCACATTTCCAAGCAAAAACCTTAGTTGGGTTTCCATCTCAGGAGTGATTCGGAGAAGGAAGTATCTACTCGAAGTCTTCGACTTGTAAACCCGCGAAATGTCAAAACATCGGTTTACGACCAAATCGTTCCATATCTCTCTGAATTCAGAGACGTGAGCCACGTCCTGCAATAACCGGACAAGGTCCCTTCCGATCTTCAAACACAAATCTAGCTGCTCTCTAAACATTTTGACACAGAATTTGATCTCCAATCTCTTCACATTTTCGAGTTTCGCTGTGCCTAAAACCCTACAATGTTCCGCTAATAGACGAAGAAAACTATACAGAGCACTAGTCAAAACCAAAGGAAAATCTTCAAGCAAACAATCCCATTTCTCAAGAAACAAGGTCACCAATTCAGAACAAAGCCAAACATTCTCATCCCCATAATCCCCACTTCCAATTCTTCTTAGCAGAGACACAAGCAAATCCTCAAGCCCCACACTCGAAACAAAGATCATCTCCTTCGTTACCCACATCATCTGATTCTTAGCGGAATCAACAAGCTTACCGTACAGCTCAACAACGATTCCAACAAGCAAACTAGTGAAAAACGCATACCCATCAGTGACGAGAACGTGTAGGTGCTTGATATGGGTTTTACAAGAATCGGGATCGCATAACACGCCATAGACGATGGCTCTATTGAGCTCAAGATACTCTTGCGGGTCTGGGATTTCCAGGGAAAACGGTGGCCGGAGTTTCTGCTCGAGACTCTCGTAGGCTTGACGCAGTGACAGTTCGA
>PKML01025986.1:398669-412075 GCA_002933935.1 Eutrema yunnanense | reverse complement strand
AAAAAACTGATTTAGACTTTAGGATTCGCAAAGAGATTTGGAATTCCTAGGATTTAGATTTAGATAGTTTTCGCAACGAGAGTTGGTCAACTATATCTTAGTGATTTGAGTTCAAGAACCGCGTTAAATCTGAATCCTGACTAGTTAGTTTATCTGCATTCATTGATTTCCTCAGAAATACCCTGAACCTATCTTTCTCCAATCGAATTTACATCTTGTTTAATTTACATTCTGTTTTCAATACCATTGATTTGCTTAGCGTAATTTTCACATCTATAATCTATTGTGTGTCTCTGTGAGTCATTGTGTTCGACCCCTACTATACTGCAATTACTGCTTAGTACTTTTAGGGTATTAATTTAAGCATATCAAATTTGGCGTCGTTGCCGGGGACTCAATTCGCCATTAGATTTTAGTCTGAGAATTTCGAATAAGCTCGTCGGTATCGGTCGATACTATCTAGTATCGGTCGATACTCGCCATTTTCTTTTTGTTGATATCGATCGACACCACTTGGTATCGGTCGATACTCATCACGTTTTTGACTCTTGTTTTCAGGTATATGCCTAATCGTGAAACTAGAAAGAACAAGAGCACGCAGCTAGTTGATCTGTCACTCGAGCAACTAGCACTTTTGGAACGCACAAACTGAAAAGCAAAGAAGCCAGCAAAAATGAACAACAATCAAGTGGAGTTGGTTCAAGATGCAGCTGGTGCTTATAGAGACCAAGAGGGTCGGTTGTGCAATGAGAGAGGACAACGTCTGGATGGAGAGGGGCACATCATTCCACTTGTTCCTGTTGTCGCTAGGAATGTCGTTGGGAATGCCGCTGGGAACGTGAACGCAGTGAATGCTGGGAATAATGTGGTTAATCGTGGTAGAACGATTGGTGAGTGCAACAGACCTGGCCAGTTTTACGCAAACCGATCTGCGATCCGTCCTCTTGCTTTTCCGAGGAATGACTTTGAGCTGAAACCTGCATACTACACTCTTGTGGGACAACACCCTTTTCATGGTCTTTCCAGCGAGCATCCCATGGATCATATTGAGAGATTCGAGGATTTGGTCACTAGCATCAAGAGCAATGGAGTGTCCTACGACTATCTCTTCTGCAAGCTTTTCCCATACTCTCTTGGTGGGGAAACAACTTACTGGCTGAAGCAGCTGCCTCCTGGATCACTGACTACTTGGGAGGAGACTAAGAACGCTTTTCTGACCAATTTCTATGATGATGCAAGATCCGAGGATCTGAGGAACAAGATCTCCCAGTTTTCTCAGGGACCTACTGAGGCGTTCAAGGCTGCTTGGACTATATTCAAATCATATCAGAGAGATTGTCCACATCACGGATACTCCGATGTTCAGTTGATGGGTTTCTTTTTCAAAGGACTTGATTGGAGGTACCAGATGACTCTGGATGCTTCGAGCAATGGAAACTTCAACACCAGGTATCCTGATGAAGCCTATGTCCTGATTGAGAACTTGGCGTCTAGCAATAGCACCAAGAATGCTGATTATGTGAGGAAGAAGTTAGCTGGTAACATGGATGGCTCACAGATTGCTGATTTTCAAGCTAAGTTGGATTCGATGCACAGTCTTCTGATGGGCAAGACACGGAAGGTTGTTCACTTTGCTGAAGATGTTGAGGTATTCAACGAGGACGAAGTAGAGGATGTCAACTACATTAGTGGTTCTGGTTTTCACGGCCAGAGGAATCAATTCAACAACAACCGAAACTTCAACAACAACTCTCACCAAGGAGGTTCAAATCAGTTTGGTCAGAGATCATCTCATAACAGTGGTTACACCAGGAACTATGGAAATTCATCCTATCAACCTATACCTGCTAAACTTCCAGATAGCAAGATCGAGTCTATGTTCGAACAACTTCTTCAAGGACAGCAGAAGCTCACTGTGGATTTCAATGGGAATATTGATGTCCTATACAATGATCTGAGTGGAAGGATCGACGCTATTGATATTCAGCAGAAGAAATTGGAACTTCAGATAGCTCAGACTTCAGAGGTTGTGAAAAGGCAAGAAGGTTTTCTTCCAGGGAAAGTAGAGAACCCAAGGGGTCATGTCAATGCAATTACTTTGAGGAGTGGAAAAGAGGTCACTCCGGGGGTAAAAATTGCCCAAGCTGCGGATATTTTCGTCGATCTTGACGATGAGGATACTGAAACCGCTCCAGTATCGATCGACACTAGCCATCATCGATCGACACCTATCAAAATACTTTCGCGGGACAAACCAAAACCGCCTGTATCGATCGATACCACTCCAGTATCGGTCGATATTAATCTCGCAGTCGAATCAAC
This sequence comes from Eutrema yunnanense, assembly GCA_002933935.1. Taxonomy (NCBI): domain Eukaryota; kingdom Viridiplantae; phylum Streptophyta; class Magnoliopsida; order Brassicales; family Brassicaceae; genus Eutrema; species Eutrema yunnanense. The sequence continues at coordinate 409,753 of PKML01025986.1, read as the reverse complement.
TCCTAAGGTTTCGAAGGAAGTGCCTAATGTAGTCGCATAAAGAGTTTACACACCAAGGATACCTTATCCCAGGGCTTCTGGGAAGACTAACAAGGAGGTAGAAGACTCTAGATGCAAGGCGATTATGGATAAGTTGATTGTGGAACTTCCTTTCATCGATCCTATCAAGACTTCTCCAGCTTTCAGAAGATACGTCTAGAAGATGGTGTCCAGCAATGTGAACCTTGAAGACGGATGCTTGATGATTACTCACGAGCGCAGTGCAATCCTGACCAACAGGATCCCAAAGAAGCTGCCAGACCCAGGGAGTTTTGTGTTGGATTGTACAATATTCACAGACAGATTTGAGCGTTCTCTTTGTGGCCTAGGCTCAAGTGTCAACCTCATGCCATACTCAGTTGCCAAAAGGATGGGGATGACAGACTTCACAAACACAAGGATTTCTCTGATACTTGCTGATCGTTCTGTTAGACTTCCAGAGGGGTTACTCGTAGATGTCCCGATTAAGATTGGAAATTGCTTGATTCCAACTGATTTCATCGTCCTGGAGTACGATGCTGAGCCTAAGGATCCTCTTATCCTAGGCAGACCATTCCTTGCAACAGCTGGTGCTTTGATTGATTGCAAGAACGGGAAGATCGCTCTCAACATTGGTGATTTGTTCATGAGTTTCAATATGGACAAGATGATGAAGAGACCAACCATTGATGGGCATACTTTCTTTGTCGACACCTTCAGTGACATAGCTGAAGAGTACTTCCTGGAGATGCATCTTGAGGATCCATTAGAGAGAGCATTGGTCTGTTCAGCCACTTCAGAGGGTCATTCGTGTGATGATACAGTTGGATACTCGAAGATGCTCGATTCAGCATCAACGGTATCGATCGATACTCTCCAGTATCGGTCGATACCCTTCGACTAGAAGGAGAGTTGGCCGAGAGTTCTAAGCAAGCTGATGGGCTTTGAGATTGGAGTGCAGAGAATGCTCCTAAGGTTGAACTAAAGCCACCCCCACCAAATCTGAGGTATAGTTTTCTTGGTCCTAATTCTACATACCCAGTGATTGTTAATGCTTTTTAGAACAACACAGAGATTGCCTTACTGCTGAGCAAGCTGCGCAAGTATCGCAAAGCTCTTGGCTATTCTCTTGATGACATTTCAGGTATATCACCGGATCTGTGCATGCATAGGATTCACCTTGAGGACGAGTCAAAATCCTCAATTGAGCATCAAAGGAGGCTGAACCCGAATCTGATGGATGTTGTCAAAAATGAAGTGATGAAGCTTTTGAAAGCTGGTGTTATCTATGCTATTTCGGATAGCTCTTGGGTCAGTCCAGTGCACGTTGTTCCTATGAAAGAAGGGATAACCGTGGTGAATAATGAAAAGGATGAGATGATTCCCACTAGAACTATCAATGGACATCGAAATGTGCATTGACTACAGGAAGTTGAATGCAGCTACACGGAAAGATCATTTCCCCTTGCCATTCATTGACCAGATGTTGGAGAGGTTGGCTAGTCATCCCTACTACTGTTTTCTTGATGGATATTCAGGTTTCTTCTAGATTCCTATACATCCAGATGACCAAGGGAAGACGACTTTCACATGTCCCTATGGCACGTTCGCATACAGTAGAATGCCATTTGGATTGTGTAACGCTCCAGCCACTTTTCAGAGGTGCATGATGTCTATCTTCACAGACATGATTGAGGATTTTATGGAGGTATTCATGGATGATTTTTCAGTATACGGACCATCGTTCAAGGACTGTTTGGATAATCTGTGCAAGGTGCTCCAGAGATGCGAAGAGAAACACTTGGTTCTTAATTGGGAAAAGTGTCACTTTATGGTTCAGGATGGCATCGTACTTGGGCACAAGGTTTCTGAGGCTGGGATCGAAGTTGACAAGGCCAAAATTCAGGTTATGACAAGTCTCCAACCACCAAATTCTGTGAAGGATATTCAAAGCTTCCTTGGTCATGCCGGGTTTTACAGGAGGTTTATCAAAGATTTCTCCAAGATAGCACGCCCACTCACTGCTTTATTATGCAAGGAGATCAAATTTGATTTCACACCTGACTGTCTTGCAGCCTTTGAGGAGATTAAGAAGACTTTGGTGAGTGATCCTATTGTGCAACCTCATGATTGGACTTTGCCTTTTGAGATCATGTGCGACGCTAGTGACTTTGCTGTTGGGTCTGTTCTGGGTCAGAGAAAGGATAAGAAGCCGCACGTCATCTACTATACCAGCACGACATTGGATGATGCTCAGAGAAATTACAGCACCACAGAGAAGGAATTACTTGCAGTCATTTTCTCCTTTGAGAAATTTCGATCCTACTTGATTGGGAGCAAAGTGATTGTTCATATTGATCATGCTGCTCTCAAGTATCTGATGTAGAACAAGGATCTCAAACCTCGCCTTTGTCGTTGGATTCTTTTGCTACAAGGTTTCAACATCGAGGTTAAGGACAAGAAAAGAATAGAGAACGGCGTCGCTGACCACCTCTCGAGGATTCGGATCGATACAGACATCCCTATTGTTGATCAACTACCAGAGGAATCCCTTTACTTCATTGAAACAGAGTTTCAGATGGGTTTCGCAGAAACTCAGCAATTCCCACGAATTATAGGTCTCAGTATCGATCGACACTCCTATGGTGTCGGTCGATACTTGGCGATTTCCAAACCGGTTCTGACTGTTGAACACCTTGGCGTTTCAGAGGAGTATCTCGTAGCTGCAACCGATTCTGATCAACCATGGTATGCTGATATCGCCAACTACCTCGCTGTAGATGCAAAACCAAAGCACCTCAAGAACTATCACAAGAAGAAGTTCATGCGAGATATAAGGCGATACTTTTGGGATGAGCCTTACCTGTACAAGCACTGCTCTGATGGTGTCTACAGAAGGTGCATTGCTGAATCAGAGGTGCCTAATGTGTTGTTACATTGCCATGGATCCGACTATGCTGGACACTTTGCCACTTTCAAGATAGTGTCCAAGGTTCTTCAAGCAAGGTTCTGGTGGCCTACTATGTTCAAGGATGCTCATGTTTTCGTCTCACAATGCGATGACTGTCAGAGGAGAGGGAAGATCAGTAAGAGACATGAGATGCCACATAATTTCATCCTTGAGGTTGAGATTTTCAGACCAGTATGGTGTGAACCATCGTGTTGTTACTCCTTATCATCCTCAGACCAGTGGACAAGTTGAGGTCTCCAACAGACAAATCAAAGAGATTCTGGAAAAGACAGTGAATGTTACAAGGAATGATTGGTCTGTGAAGCTGGATAACGCATTTTGGGCCTACAAAACTGCTTTCAAGACACCACTTGGGACTACACCGTTTCATTTGCTGTATGGAAAATCATGTCATCTTCCAGTGGAAATCGATCACAAGGCAGCATGGGCTACAAAGTTGATGAATTTCGACATTAAGTCTGCTGCTGAGAAGCGATTGATCAAGCTGAATGAGCTCGATGAGATTAGGCATCTTGCCTATGAGAACTCGAAGTTGTACAAGGAGAGGACTAAGGCCTATCATGACAAGAAGATCATCTCCAGACACTTTGAACCGAATGATCACGTACTTATGTATAACTCTCATTTGCAATTGTTTCCTGGTAAATTGCGTTCTCGTTAGTCAGGTCCTTTCACAGTCAAGGAAGTTAGACCACATGGTGCGATTGTTCTGACAAGTCCTTCTGGCGAGGAGTTCACTGTCAACGGACAAAGGGTAAAACACTATTGGGCGAAAGCCGAGATTCTGGACGGGCACATGACGCCTCTGGATGATGCACCCATTGCCTGAACGGCAGCACAGTCAAGCTAATGACATTAAAAGAGCGCTTGGTGGGAGGCAACCCACTGGTGAGTTTGTTTTTAAGTCTTTTCTTTTTATTTTTCGTTTTTTGTGTATGTGTCAGGATAAACAAGGAGCAAACACGGAATCGCCTTAGTGTCGATCGATACCCCATTGGTATCGGTCGACACCCTACGCGAGTGAACAGTTCATCATATCGACTTAATCCTGGTATCGATCGATACCAGGCTGTGTGTCGGTCGATACTCGATTTTCCAGCACGATAACTTCTTGATTTTTCACAATCCACTTGGTCCATTTGATTTTCTTTCACCAACTCTAGGCTAGATAACACTGGGGACAATGTTGTTTAAGTCTGGGGGAGGTAGTCGCTGACTTTGTTTTTGTTTTTCTTAGAGTCAGTCGTTTTTGAGTCATTCGTTGTTTTATTGAGTCAAAACTTTGTTGGAGACTGTGATCTTTTTCTTGAATCCATTGATCTGACCTTGCTTCTAAGTGACCATTGTTACAGAATCAACTCTAGATCGACTAATGAAAAATCCAAAGGCTGACCAGTTAACTAGAAGACACTCATGTTTCCAGCAAAGTTCTTTAAAGCCTGAGCCAAATTTTTGCACTTCATCAATGTGGTTAGTACCCATAGAGCTTGATTCATCATTCGTATCTGACAAAAGAACCCATATGTGTTTAAAGTAATGGTATTTCTCTCCCTGTTACAAGTTAATTAATAAGATGCATTAAAAGATGAGATGATTTTCTTCTGAGTAGAGGGTTAGGAAAATTTCCAACGATCTCATTATTCTACTTGGTGAGGAATGATCACACAAAGGATTGGAAGCGAGGTTAGGTTTTTCCTATTATGCCATTATTCGCCTACGCCTTTGATACGTTGAGAGGGAAGAACCGGGGATTCGGTGGCTAATACCATCAATACTCGCGTCTCATACCTTGATTTGTATATGCAAAGCTAAAAAAATAAAATAAAAGAAAGAACATAATAAGAAATAAGTTTGGGGGAGAGAAATAATACCAGAAAGTGTGAAAAATGGTGGATCCTTGTCATGATATTGTATGGGAAAGAATCTAGAAGGTTCTTGGTATTAATCACAGCGATGAAACTGGCGAGGATGGCTTTATTGAACGATGCTGTGAAATAATGTGTGTAGTCTGGAAAGTTGCGAATGTCTACGGAGAAGTAGATGGTGGTTAGATCAAAAGCTGGTTAGGTGACATTTGGGTGCTTGGGAAAAGGGTCATTGCAACGTTTCGAGAACATGTGAGTCTCTACGTTTTCAAACCTCTTTCTCTGGTTTAGTCTTCTATTTGCTTGAGGGCAAGCAAATGCTAAGTCTGGGGGAGTTGATATATCATGGTTTTTACCCCGTTTAAGCCATGATATAAGTCCGTTTTATAGAGTCTTTATACTATTTCGTAGTGTCTTAGAGTCTTTTACAGGTTTTAGCACGTTTGGAGCATAATTGGAGATATTGGAGCTTTCTGGAGCATTTTGGAGCAAAGCAGAAGTTCGTGTAGCTGAGTACCCGATTTGAAGCGTCGGTATCGATCGATACTGCCTTGTATCGGTCGATACTCATCGAAGCAGACACGACCCGTGACTTAATGAAGAGTTGAAGAATTGCATAATGGTCCAGAAGTCTTTATTATTTACAAGAAGCCCCAAAACGTGATTTAGGTTATTTAATAGGATTTTACAGCCACTTTAATGGCTATGCTTTATTTTAATTTGGTTTTGTGAAAGAGCTTTTTGAAGGGAGACAAGTCTGAAACTCTGTTCGTCCGAGAGAAGATTTCGAACCTTTTTGTTACTCTTTATGTTTTATTTGATGATTTATTCAAACATGTTTATTGCTTCAATTTCCATGTCTGAGTAGATCTCTTGTTAGGTTTAGGGTTCTCATAAGAGTTATCTCTGAATGCTAGGTTGATTAGTTATTAGTATTCATCATCTGAATTAGTTCTTCGCCATAGGTTGTTTGCAAAGCTAATTTTAGATTGATCACCTAAAACATAGATCTTAGGATAATTGATTAGGCACGAGAGTGCGATTAATTACCTGATAGAACCTAACGTGAGCAAAATAATTATTCGCAAAGAGATTTGGTTTAGTTATTTTGTGAACAAATCAAACATGATTTAAAAAGCTGATTTAGACTTTAGGATTCGCAAAAAGATTTGGAATTCCTAGGATTTGGATTTAGATAGTTTTCGCAACGAGAGTTGGTCAACTATATCTTAGTGATTTGAGTTCAAGAACCGCGCTAAATCTGAATCCTGACTAGTTANGCTATGAAGTAACGAACGGATAGCTACGAAGTTACTTAGCTATGAAGTAACGAACAGATAGCTATGAAATTACTTAGCTATGAAGTAATGAATGGACGGTTGAGATTAAGTCTTACCTATGAAGTAAAGGATGGACGGTTAAGATTAAGTCTTAGCTATGAAGTAAATTACTTAGCTATGAAGTAATCTCCTACTATATAGATGCTTTAGCATCATTATTGAACATTCATTCGAAAAACAAAAAGTTTACTTCAGAGAGAAACGAAAGTCGGAAAGATTCAGATCTCTTCTCCATCAAAAGAGATCATAAAGGTGAAAGGTTAAGGCAAGAAGAAATCAATTCATAACAAGCCTAATCAAAGCATGGATCAAGGTTAGTGTTTCTTCTTTTATAATAAAATGATTATGGTAGGATTAAATCGAATCTAGTTCATCTTGGGATTGATTTCATAAACTGAAATCAGAAAAGTAATTTACAATCCATCCAAAATCCAGTTCTCTGTCCAGACATGTGTGTCCCTACCGTCTCCAATGGATTTCAAAAGTCCTTTTTTTAGCAACTCCCTTCCGTGAGTGATACTCCTCCAAGCATATGATGGTCTTGACCCCACACCACATTCTAGAAACGATCTATTCTTGAAATAACGGTGCTTGAGGATCTGTGCTAGAAGGGATTGAGGGCGTTGCCATATTCGCCATGCTTGTTTACAGAGAAGAGCTTGGTTGAACAACTCAATGTCGTGAAAGCCTAGGCCTCCTTCTTCCTTTTTACGACACAGTTTATCCCAAGCCACCCACGAGATTTTCTTGTCATTGTTACCATTACTCCACCAGAAGGATGTCATCGCGCTCTTGAGCTTTTTGCTACTTTGTTTGTGCCGCCATAAAATGTAACGGAATAGTTAACTTCGTTAACTAGTCTACTTCATATACGATAAATCACACGAGGAGGCGAACATCACAACTCTAATAAATCTCATTGTAGAGATTCACCATCTTCACAACATGTTGGTATTTCCCTTCGGCATATATCTCCATCTCCTTCAAACACGGGAAAGACTCCAAAAAATGTTATATCATTCCCATCTCCCTCTTTGTTCCTCTAAAGTATAAACCATTTCACTGGGCAAGATATGAGGGAATGACCTTTGTCCTCCCGAGTAATGCAGTCACAAGCATCCCCGCATTTATCTGTCAGGTAGTGTAAGAGACCATGAAAGCACAAAAGAGTCAGTAAGGGGCTTCAAAGAATAGTCTCTCTATTTGGTAAATGAGTTGTGTTTATAGCTCAAGGAGTAGAGTTTCTAAATGTGGACAGTTCTTTAGGAGATCCGGCATTGCTTGCCATCCCCGTTCCCTGTGACTCCTAATTTGTAACATTTTGAGGTTGTTGAACACCGACATTGATTCACAGCATAGAGAAAACAACTGAAACAAGACAAAAACCCAGCTGGAATATTTGTTTCAAATTCACAATGGTCGTTTTCATGTTTAAATTAAACCAGGAGACTTAGAGAACAATAAGACGGTCTTGGATGTGCATTAGAATCTGTGCAAACAAAGTTTTACATGAACTAACATGGCTTTGAAATCTCATGCTTCTGGAATTTGAATATATACAAGGATGTCTGATTTCTTTTACTTTCAGCGAAACTACAAGACATAACAAAATAGGAACTGACCTCGAAAGTATCGGAAGATAATGAAAGTTTCTGAACATTTCTAATGCCACTCATGAGCTTCCACACATTTCCAAATTGCAGAAAAACATCATTATTTGGCGATCTTGTTAGCTTTAAATGATCTACATATGCAATAAGGTCGAGTCGAGCCTCAACTAAATTTGCCAAGTTAAGTTTTGGATAGTCCTCCGCAATAAAACCAGAATACTCAAGGTAAAGCAGACTTGGAGTATCAAAAGAACTGCTCTCTGGATATCCATCATAACCTTCAGCACCGATAGAGCTTCTTGAGGCTTGGTATCTATAACGCCACGCCCACTTTCGGCTCGTGGGCCCATCCTCGTTCGACGGCTGGTGTGCTAGTCCGGGAGGCTCGTAAGACTTGTTTACTGACTCTGCAATCACAACGTGATCTTTCCCCGTATTTTGTCCTCACTCGCACGGTACGGCGAATCACGAAATAAAGGCGTATAATAAGCACACAAATCTCTCAAAGAGATATGTAATCAGGTTCATTTCGAAGTGAATCGGCGATCAGGAGAGAGAAGAGAGTCGACTCTAAACGAGAGACGAGAGAGAATCTTATTATACGTCATTTGAGGAAAATCTTTGGTTTTTTTTTTGTTTAATTGTAACTAGAGGCTGCCCGCGCGGGCATGATGTCGTCTACAGTGACATTCAAAACGATCTTAATGTAGATACAAATTGACATTATAATTAATTGCCTAATTGTTCTAACTAAATTTAGTGCTATAAAAACGATTAAACCGAATGATTATGTATATCAATGTTGATTATGTATAAATAGTATACCATTCTCCTAACTCATTTGTAATTTTAGATTATAGTAACAAAAACTAATCTTTCATATAAATATAATAATTTTAGAATAAATAGATAAAGCAATCCACAAATTCGAACACAAACTAAATAAGAATAGTCCAAAATAATAACGAAAATATGAGCCATAACATAAATAAAAATAATATGACATCAATATTATGCATCTCTAACTTGAACATTTAATGCACGTGTGCCCTCGTTACTTATCTTCTCTCAAATCTTAAAATTTCGATTAAAAAGAAAAATATATGCATTAGTCTTGTCACTACAAAAAAACACAGTTTTTGTGACTCACAAAATAGTGGCAAAATAGTCACAAATGACTCATTTGCGACCATTTTGAGACTAAAAAAATTAGTCGCAAATATTTGGTCGGTAAATTGAATAGTCGCAAAACAGTTGCTCTTTTGCGACTAATATGTGACTAACATATCAATCATAATTTAAAGAATGATTTTGCGACTAATTGTAAAAAAAAAATACAAAATACAAAAACAAAATATTTTATTAATTAAATTAATTTTTACAAAAAATGAAAGACAAAAAAGAAAAAAAGAAAATATTTTTATTAATTAAATAATTACAAAAATGAAAAAAAAAAACAAAGAAATCAAATAAAAACGATGTCGCCGCAGGTGAGCCCTCGCCGGTGAGCCCCGTCGGTCTCCTCCTCTCCTTCATCGCCTTCTTAACCCAACCCGGATCGAATCCTCATATACTCTCCTTCTTCGCCGGTGAGCCCCGTCGGAGCAACCACCACACATCCCAACACCACCACCGCAGATCTATTCCGCCGCTGCAGCCCAACACCACCGCCGTCGGATCTGAAAAAAAAAAAAGAGTTGTGATTTTTTTGACAAAACTCGTGTCTGTAAATAGGGATTTCGAAGAACTTACCTTGGTTAATCGAGAAATCTGGGCTGTGGGTTTTGTAGAGGATGAAAAATCAATAGAGATAGACACAAAAATCGTCAAAATCTTTTTAGAATCAAGAGAGTTATGAAGATACAGAGAGAAATGAAGAGAAGTGTTATATCATGGTTTTTACCCCGTTTAAGCCATGATATAAGTCCGTTTTATAGAGTTTTTCTACTATTTCGTAGTGTTTTAGAGTCTTTTACAGGTTTTAGCACGTTTGGAGCATAATTGGAGATATTGGAGATTTCTGGAGTAATTTGGAGCAAAGCAGACGTTCGTGTAGCTGAGTACCCGATTTGAAGTGTCGATATCGATCGATACTGCCTAGTATCGGTAGATACTCATCGAAGCAGACACGACCAGTGATATATCATGGTTTTTACCCTGTTTAGACCATGATATAAGTCCTTTTTATAGAGTCTTTCTAGTGTTTTGTAGTGTTTTAGAGTCTTTTACAGGTCATATCACGTTTGGAGGATTATTGGAAGTATTGGAGCTTTCTGGAGCAGTTTGGAGCAGAGCTAAAGATCGTGTTGCTGAGTACCTGTTTTCACGGCCAGTATCGATCGATACCCCCTGGTATCGAACGATACCCATCGCAGCAAGACACGACCCGCGAGTTTTCCAAGACTTGAAGAATTGCAAAGTGCCCAGAAGTCTCTGATAATTACAAGAAGACCCCAAGTCGTGTTTTAGGTTATAAATAGGAGTTTTCAGCCACCTGTTTAGGCTAAGCTTTATTTTACTTTGGTTTTGAGACAAGTCTGATTTCCCTTCGTCCGAGATCAGATCTCAAGAACCCTTTGTTATTATTTTATTGATGATTTATTCAAACATGTCTTTTGATTCAATTGCCATGTCTGAGTAGATCCACTTAGGTTTAGGGTTTTCTCATAAAGGATTTCTTTGAATGCTACGTTAATTATCTGTTTAGGATTCCCCATTTGAATTATAGTTCTTCGCTTAGGTTGTGTTCATAGCTAATTCTAGGTTGACGAATCTAGAACTTAGATCTTAGGATAATTAATTAGGCACGATAGTACGATTAATTACCTGATAGAACCTAGGTGAGCAAATTGATTATTCGCAAAGAAATTTGGTTTAATTGATTTGTGAACATATCAAACTTATTATTAAAGCTGATTTAGACTTTAGGATTCGCAAAGAAATTTGGAATTCCTAGGATTTAGATTTAGATAGTTTTCGCAACGACAGTTGGTTAATTATACTTTAGTGATTTGAGTTCAAGAACTGCGCTAAATCTGAATCATGTTAGTTAGTTTATCTGCATTCATTGATTTCCTAAAAAAACCCTGGGCCTATATTTTCCTGATTGAATACAACTCTTTTAATTTCTGCACTGCTTTTAATTACATTCATCTGGTTTAGCTTAATTTTATTCTATATAATCTATTGTGCGTTTCTGTGAGTCTTCTGTGGTTCGACCCCTAGCTATACTATTACAACTGCTTTAGTACTTTAGGGTATTAAATTGAGCATATCAATT
>PKML01025986.1:370667-394265 GCA_002933935.1 Eutrema yunnanense | reverse complement strand
TTAAAAGAGCGCTTGGTGGGAGGCAACCCACTGGTGAGTTTGTTTTTAAGTCTTTTCTTTTTATTTTTCGTTTTTTGTGTATGTGTCAGGATAAACAAGGAGCAAACACGGAATCGCCTTAGTGTCGATCGATACCCCATTGGTATCGGTCGACACCCTACGCGAGTGAACAGTTCATCATATCGACTTAATCCTGGTATCGATCGATACCAGGCTGTGTGTCGGTCGATACTCGATTTTCCAGCACGGTAACTTCTTGATTTTTCACAATCCACTTGGTCCATTTGATTTTCTTTCACCAACTCTAGGCTAGATAACACTGGGGACAATGTTGTTTAAGTCTGGGGGAGGTAGTCGCTGACTTTGTTTTTGTTTTTCTTAGAGTCAGTCGTTTTTGAGTCATTCGTTGTTTTATTGAGTCAAAACTTTGTTGGAGACTGTGATCTTTTTCTTGAATCCATTGATCTGACCTTGCTTCTAAGTGACCATTGTTACAGAATCAACTCTAGATCGACTAATGAAAAATCCAAAGGCTGACCAGTTAACTAGAAGACACTCATGTTTCCAGCAAAGTTCTTTAAAGCCTGAGCCAAATTTTTGCACTTCATCAATGTGGTTAGTACCCATAGAGCTTGATTCATCATTCGTATCTGACAAAAGAACCCATATGTGTTTAAAGTAATGGTATTTCTCTCCCTGTTACAAGTTAATTAATAAGATGCATTAAAAGATGAGATGATTTTCTTCTGAGTAGGGTTAGGAAAATTTCCAACGATCTCATTATTCTACCTGGTGAGGAATGATCACACAAAGGATTGGAAGCGAGGTTAGGTTTTTCCTATGATGCCACTATTCGCCTACGCCTTTGATACGTTGCGAGGGAAGAACCGGGGATTCGGTGGCTAATACCATCAATACTCGCGTCTCATACCTTGATTTGTATATGCAAAGCTAAAAAAATAAAATAAAAGAAAGAACATAATAAGAAATAAGTCTGGAGGAGAGAAATAATACCAGAAAGTGTGAAAAAGGGTGGTTCCTTGTCATGATATTGTATGGGAAAGAATCTAGAAGGTTCTTGGTATTAATCACAGCGATGAAACTGGCGAGGATGGCTTGATTGAACGATGCTGTGAAATAATGTGTGTAGTCTGGAGAGTTGCGAATGTCTACGGAGAAGTAGATGGTGGTTAGATCAAAAGCTGGTTAGGTGACATTTGGGTGCTTGGGAAAAGGGTCATTGCAACGTTTCGAGAACATGTGAGTCTTTACGTTTTCAAACCTCTTTCTCTGGTTTAGTCTTCTATTTGCTTGAGGGCAAGCAAAGGCTAAGTCTGGGGGAGTTGATATATCATGGTTTTTACCCCGTTTAAGCCATGATATAAGTCTGTTTTATAGAGTCTTTCTACTATTTCGTAGTGTCTTAGAGTCTTTTACAGGTTTTAGCACGTTTGGAGCATAATTGGAGATATTGGAGCTTTCTGGAGCATTTTGGAGCAAAGCAGACGTTCGTGTAGCTGAGTACCCGATTTAAAGCGTCGGTATCGATCGATACTGCCTAGTATCGGTCGATACTCATTGAAACAGACACGACCCGTGACTTAATGAAGAGTTGAAGAATTGCATAATGGTCCATAAGTCTTTATTATTTACAAGAAGCCCCAAAACGTGATTTAGGTTATTTAATAGGATTTTACAGCCACTTTAATGGCTATGCTTTATTTTACTTTGGTTTTGTGAGAGAGCTTTTTGAAGGGAGACAAGTCTGAAACTCTGTTCGTCCGAGAGAAGATTTCGAACCCTTTCGTTACTTTTCTGTTTTATTTGATGATTTATTCAAACATGTTTATTGCTTCAATTTCCATGTCTGAGTAGATCTCTTGTTAGGTTTAGGGTTCTCATAAGGGTTATCTCTGAATGCTAGGTTGATTAGTTATTAGGATTCACCATCTGAATTAGTTCTTCGCCATAGGTTGTTTGCAAAGCTAATTCTAGATTGATCACCTAGAACATAGATCTTAGGATAATTGATTAGGCACGAGAGTGCGATTAATTACCTGATAGAACCTAACGTGAGCAAAATAATTATTCGCAAAGAGATTTGGTTTAATTATTTTGTGAACAAATCAAACCTGATTTAAAAAGCTGATTTAGACTTTAGGATTCGCAAAAAGATTTGGAATTCCTAGGATTTGGATTTAGATAGTTTTCGCAACGAGAGTTGGTCAACTATATCTTAGTGATTTGAGTTCAAGAACCGCGCTAAATCTGAATCATGACTAGTTAGTTTATCTGCATTCATTGATTTCCTGAGAAATACCTTGAACCTATCTTTCTCCAATCGAATTTACATCTTGTTTAATTTACATTCTGTTTTCAATACCATTGATTTGCTTAGCGTAATTTTCACCTATATAATCTATTGTGTGTCTCTGTGAGTCCTTGTGTTCGACCCCTACTATACTGCAACTACTGCTTAGTACTTTTAGGGTATTAATTTGAGCATATCAAGAAGCAAGAAGAAGAAGAAGGAAGAGGGAGAAGAATCATAGGAAGGAGAGAGAGAAAGGGAAGGAAGGAGAAGAAACAATTAAAAGAAAAGAAAAAAAAACAGTTTAAATCTTCCACCAATGGATTAAACTAAGGTAAAATAAAGCATAGCCATAAAAGTGACTGTAAAATCCCTATAAATAACCTAAAACACGAATTGGGGCTTTTTGTAATTATTAAAGACTTCTGGGCACTTTTGCAATTCTTCAAGTCTTCAATAAGTCGCGATCCTTCTGTTTCTTCGACGTGTATCGATCGATACTCATGTGATTTTGATGTCTCACCTACACGGATCTTCTGCTTCGCTCCAGAATGCTCCAGAAAGCTCTAATATCTCTAATTATGCTCCAAACGTGCTATAACCTATAAAAGACTCTAAAAGACTACAAAACACTAGAAAGACTCTATAAAAATGACTTATATCATGGCCTAAATAGGGTAAAAACCATGATATATCAACTCCCCCAGACTTACCCTTTGCTTGCCCTCAAGCAAATAGAAGACTAAACCAGAGAAAGAGGTTTGAAAACATAGAGACTCACCTGTTCATGAACCATCGAAATGACCTTTTTCCAAGTACTCAAATGTCACCTAATCAGCTTTTGATCTAACCACCATGTACTTCTCCGTAGACATTCGCAGCTTTCCCAGACTCCACACATTATCCCACAGTATTGTTCAAATAAATCCCTCATCGCCAGTTTCATCGCTGCAGCCAATGTTCAAGAACCTTCTAGATTCTTTACCATACGATATCATGACAAGGAACCACCCTTTTCACACTTTTTGGTTTTATTTCTCTCCCCCAGACTTATTTTTTATTATGTTCCTTGCATTTACATATTAAGGTTTGAGACGCGAGTATTGATGGTGTTAACCACTGAATCCCCGGTTGAACTCTCAAAAGTAATCAAAGGTGTAGGCGAATAATGGTATCACAGAAAATTTTCCTAACCTCACTTTCACTTTTGTATGATCATTCCCTCTTAAGTAGAATAATAGGATCCTTGGAAACTTTCCTAGCCCTCTACTCAGAAGAGAATCATTTCATCTTTTAATGCATCTTATTACTTGTAACAGGGAGAGAAATACCATTATCTTAAACATATGGGTTCATTTGTCAGATATGAATGATGAATCAAGCTCTATGAACACTAACCACATCGATGAAGTGCAAAAATTGGCTCAGGCTTCAGAAGAACTCTGCTGGAGACATGGATGTTTTCTAGTCAACTGGTCAGTCCTTGGATTTTTCATTAGTCGATCTAGAACTGATCCTGTAACACTGTGCACTCAAAAATAAAATCAAATCAATAGGTTCAAGCACATGATCATTATCTCCAACAAGTTTTGACTCAATAAAACAATTTTGACTCGATAAAACGACTGACTCTAAGAAAAACAAACACATTGTCAGCAG
Organism: Eutrema yunnanense; assembly: GCA_002933935.1. NCBI lineage: Eukaryota > Viridiplantae > Streptophyta > Magnoliopsida > Brassicales > Brassicaceae > Eutrema > Eutrema yunnanense. The sequence continues at coordinate 390,295 of PKML01025986.1, read as the reverse complement.
ACATCTCCCCCAGACTTGAACAACACTGTCCCCAGTGTTATCTAGCCTAGAGTCAGTGAAAGAAAACAAAAAGAACATAATAAAATTGGGAAAAACAAGAAGTTACCTTGCTGGAACATTGAGTATCGACCGACACACATCTTGGTATCGATTGATACCAGGCTTAAATCGATATGATGAACCGTACATTCGCGATTGGTGTCGATCGATACCATGGGGTATCGATCGACACTAAGACGATTTCGAGTTTTGCTCCTTGTTTATCCTGACACAAACACAAAACGAACAAAAATAAAAAGAAAAACAACTCAAAAACAAACTCACCAATGGGTTGCCTCCCACCAAGCGCTTGTTTAACGTCAGTAGCTTGACTGTAACGCCCTCAGGCATGATAAGAATTGGAGCTTGCACCGAAACAGGCTCCACAACTTGACATTGCTAGCTTCAGAGTTCTGCTCAATATGCCATCCACAAACTCTTTTCCTTTCTCCTTCAGCTCCGAAGTGAGAAGGATTCTAGCCTTAGAGAATGGCTTCGAGGCTCCTTTTCACTTCACCTTGTACTCAATCGAATCTCCATCACAATTCTGAGGGACCAAAGTGACATGGGGATTCTCGACTCTTATGCGCTTGGCCTTCTTCTTTGTTGCCTTAGCCTTCTTGACAACTTCCTTGGGGATGCTGGTGGGGATGCTGGTCAGTTCAACTAAATCGTCTATAACAGTTGGCTTGTCAGGAGGTTCTTCCAAAAGATCTTGTACCAATGTCGCTCCTATTATAGCATCTATGCAAGAGATACGTGTGGGAGTTCCTCTAGGGATGGCTTTGTAGTACACCTCCTTATCAATGTATGAGAACGAGATGTGCTTGCTGGGTGTGTCTATAATGGCACCAACCGTAGCCATGAACGGTCTTCCAAGAATCAATTGCGTACGAGATATTGCACTCATCTCTACAACCTGAAAATCAGTAGGAACCAGGCAATCTCCTATTGTGATCATCAAATCAGTGATTGCACCATATGGAGTTGAGGTTGAAGAGTTCATGAATGTGATAGATGTCTTGGGATGTTGAATATCAGCTCCCAATCTCTCTGCAATTGCCCTTGACATGACATTGACGCAGGCCCCTGAGTCAACGAGAGACTCTTTGAATTCAACTCCAGAGATACATCATGGAACTGTGAATATTCCTGGGTCTTCCCTCTTAGTCAACTGTCTCAGTGGAGGTGGTGTATCTCTGGCCTTAATGAAGAGTGCTTTAATCTCTTCCTCAGTTTCTCTGCAATCCTTGAAGTGACTTAGCAGAGGACGGGACTCTAGAGTTTCTTCAAAAGACGATTCATTGGAGATCTTTCGTACCATCTTCTCAAAGCCACGCATCTGCTTTGAAGAAATGAGATCTCTGAGGTGTCGAGGAATAGGATTCAGCTTCTTGGGCTTGCGAACTCTTTCTTCGATCAACTCAAGTGTTTTCACAGTTCTGGCATAATCTGCGAGGGGTATCGATCGACACCAGGCATGGTATCGATCAATACTATTGCAGTTGAATCATCCATGGCAGATACATCATCATCAGAAGGAAGCTCCACATTCTGCTTATCCAGCAAAGCCTTGCATCTAGCGTCCTCCCATTCCTTCCTTGTCATAATATATACACTCGTTCTACAACTTCTTTAGGCACTACAATCGAAATCTCAGGTGTCTCCTCAGAAATCGCCTCAGTATCGACCGATACCAATGGAGTATCGATCAATACACGGGTTTTGTAAGTATCCCGTTTCAGAATTGTAACCGGCATCGATCGACACTTGGGGGTATCGATCGATGCTTTGGCGATTTCAGGATCCTCATCGAAATTTTCTGCACTTGAGGAGATCGCATTGACGTGTGCTCTTGGATTTTCAGTTCTCCCTGGAAGAAAACCTTCCTGCCTCTGCACAGCTGATGCGGTCTGAGCGACCTGAGTTTCCAGCTTCCTCTGACAAAGGTTGACAGCTTCAATCTTCCCATTCAGGTGATCAATCTTCCCATTGAGATCAGTGTACAGATGGTCAATCTTCCCATTGAAATCCACTTGCAGTTTTTCCTGTCCCTGAAGAATCTTCTCAAGCATGGATTCCATCTTATTATCCGTAGACTTTGGAGATGGGCTGGTACGAAGAATTCCCGTAATTGCGAGTGTTGTTGCTGAAGTTCCGGTTGTTGTTGTACCCAAATTGCTGACCCTGAAATCCAGAACCACCAACGTAGTTACAATCTTCCATTTCATCTCCACCGATATTATTGACTCCATCAGCAAAGTGTACAGCCTTCTTCGACTTCCCAATCAAAATATCCAGCTTCGCTTGAACTTCAGCAATCTGAGATCCATCAATTCCTGCAGACTGCTTCTTCCTCTCGAAATCAGCATTCTTGCTGCTATTACTAGACGCTGATATATCATGGTTTTTACCCTGTTTAAGCCATGATATAAGTCCTTTTATAGAGTCTTTTCTAGTGTTTTGGAGTCTTTTAGAGTCTTTCACAGGTTATAGCACGTTTGGAGTTTAATTGGAAGTATTGGAGCTTTCTGGAGCATTTGGAGCAGAAGCAAAAGATCGTGTCGCTAAGTACCTGTTTTCACGTCTAGCATCGATCGATACCCCCATGGTATCGATCGATACCCAGCACAGCAGACACGACATCGCGACTTAATGAAGAGTTGAAGAATTGCAATTTGGTCCAGAAGTTTCTGATAATTACAAGAAGACCCCAGATCGTGTTTTTAGGTTATAAATAGGATTTTACAGCCATTGTTTAGGCTATGCTTTATTTTGCTTTAGTTTAAGAGAGATTTTGGTGAGAGACAAGTCTGGTTTCCCTTCGTCCGAGATCAGATCTCAAAACCTTGTTTCTCTTTCTGATTTTATATAAGAGTATTTATTCAACATGTTTATTGATTTAATATTCATGTCTGAGTAGATCACCCGTTAGGTTTAGGGTTTTCTCATAGGGATTTCTTTGAATGCTAGGTTGATTTTCTGTTAGGATTCACTATCTGATTAGTTCTTCACCTTAGGTTGTTCTCAATGCTAATTCTAGATTAATCACCTAGAACTTAGATCTTAGGATAATTGATTAGGCACGAGAGTGCGATTAATTACCTGATAGAACCTAGGTGAGCAAATTAATTATTCGCAAAGAGATTTGGTTTAATTAATTTGTGAACATATCAAACTTGAACTTTAAAGCTGATTTAGAATTTAGGATTCGCAAAGAGATTTGGAATTCCTAGGATCTAGATTTAGATAGTTTTCGCGACGAGAGTTGGTTAATTATATTTTAGTGATTTGAGTTCTAGAACAGTGCTAAATCCGAATCCTGTTAGTTAATTTAGCTGCATTCATCGATCTCCTGAGAAATACCCTAAGCCTACGTTTCCCCTATTGAATTTACAAACGTTTTACCTGCAATCCTGTTTTCAATTACATCATCTGGTTTAGCTTGTTTCTGATCTATCGAATTTATTGTGTGATTCTTGAGTTCTTGTGTTCGACCCCTTGATTTACTGCAGCAACTGCTTTAGTACTTTTTAGGGTATTAAATTGAGCATATCAGACGCCAAGTTCTCAATTAGCACAACCGCATCATCTAGATACCTGGTGTTGAAGTTCCCATTACTCGCAGTATCCAGAGCCATCTGGTACCTCCAATCGATCCCTCTGTAGAAAGTACCCAGCAGTTGAACCTGATTGAACCCATGGTGCGGACAATCCCTCTGATATGACTTGAAACGAATCCAAGCTGCTTTGAGTGCCTCTGTTGGACCTTGAGAAAATTGGGATATTTTGTTCTTGAGCTCTTCGTGTCTCGCATCAACGTAGAAATTGCACAGAAATGCATTCTTCGTCTCATCCCATGTAGTTAACGAACTAGGAGCCAACTGATTCAGCCAATACGCAGGATCTCCACTAAGAGAGTATGGGAAGAGTTTGCAGAATAGGAACTCGTTGGGCACTCCATTGTACTTCATCCCAGTGACCAAATCTTCGAACCTCTCGATATGATCCATGGGATTCTCATGAGGTGAACCATGGAAAGGACTCTGACTCACGAGAGCGTAGTACGCATGCTTCAGCTCGAAGTCGTTCCTCTGAAAAGTTGGGATGCGAATATGCTTCAGCTCGAAGTCGTTCCTCTGAAAAGTTGGGATGCGAATCGCATATCGATTGACATAGAACTGATCAGGTCTGTTGTGCTCGCCAAGTGTCCTAACTCGATCACCTGCAGCATTCCCAACGTTGGCGCGCCCAGCTGGCGCAACAATCTCAATAACAACAGCAGGGACAACGACGTTTCTAGCTTCATCAAGTCACTGTCCTCCTTCATTGCACATGTGACCCTCTTGGTCTCTCAGAATCCCAGCCTCATCAGGTCTTAAAATCACAGTGTTGTTCATCTCTGATGTTTGCTTTGCTTTTCTGTTTGTGCGTTCCACAAGTGCTAGTTGTTCCAATGACAGTTCAACTAGCTGAGTGCCCTTGTTGCTTCTGGTTTCATGAACATGCATACACCTGCAAACAAAACACTAGACAAGGCACGTAAGTAACCAAAAAAATATGTTGAGTATCGATCGTCACTGGAGGGTATCGATCGATATTAACAAAGAAATCGCTATTTAGACAGCTAAAATCTAAAGGCGAAATTGAGTCCCCGGCAACGGCGCTAAATTTGATATGCTCAAATTAATACCCTATTTAGATACTAAAGCAGTTGTTGTAGTATAGCTAGGGGTCGAACACAATGACTCACAGAAATACACAATAGATTATATAGAAGAGAATTAAGCTAAACCAATAGATGTAATTGAAAGCAGACGTAAATTAAAAGAGTTGTAATTCGATTGGGGGAAAGATAGGCTCAGGGTATTTCTCAGGAAATCAATGAATGCTGATAAACTAACTAACATGATTCAGATTTAGCGCAGTTCTTGAACTCAAATCACTAAGGTATAATTAACCAACTGTCGTTGCGAGAATTATCTAAATCTAAATCCTAGGAATTCCAAATCTCTTTGCAAATCCTAAAGTCTAAATCAACTTTAATATCAGGTTTGATATGTTCACAAATCAGTTAAACCAAATCTCTTTGCGAATAATCAATTTACTCACCTTAGGTTCTATCAGGTAATTAATCGCACTGTCGTGCCTAATCAATTATCCTAAGATCTAAGTTCCAGATTCGTCAACCTAGAATTAGCTTTGAACACAACCTAAGGTGAAGAACTAATTCAGATGGTGAATCCTAATAAACTAATCAACCTAGCATTCAGAGAAAACCTTTATGAGAACCCTGAACCTAAAGTGGATCTACTCAGACATGGAGAATGAAACAATCAACATAACTGAATAAATCATCAAATAAATCAGAAAGAGTAACAAGAGGGTTCGAAATCTTCTCTCGGATGAAGGGAGTTTCAAACTTGTCTTCCTCACAAAGTTCTCTCTTAAACTAAGGTAAAATAAAGCATAGCCATAAAAATGGCTGTAAAATTCCTATAAATAACCTAAAACACGAATTGGGGCTTCTTGTAATTATTAAAGACTTCTGGGCACTTTTGCAAGTCTTCAATAAGTCGCGATCCTTCTGTTTTCTCGACGGGTATCGATCGATACTAGGCAGTATCGATCGATACTCAGGTGATTTTGATGTCTCAGCTACACAGATCTTCTGCTTTGCTCCAGAATGCTCCAGAAAGCTCCAATATCTCCAATTATGCTCCAAACGTGCTATAACCTATAAAAGACTCTAAAAGACTACAAAACACTAGAAAGACTCTATAAAAAGGACTTATATCATGGCCTAAACAGGGTAAAAATCATGATATATCAGTGAGCAACAGTTATGAGCTCCCTAACATTGTCAAGTACACCAATTAAAAATATGTTTACAGATACACAAAACCAAAATTATCAATCAAAACCATAAAATTATTTCACACATCTTAATAAAACTAAACTATTTTTATATAACAATGGAAACATAGTACAACAACCAAAAAATACATTTGAGAAATAAAACTCACCAACGGGGTAGTGGTGCACATAGGAATTTTGATAAATCGAACTGAACATAACAAATTTGGTGAATGGATCTTTTGTTAATGTTGTATTCGATGAAACCATAGTGTACTTGGTCATAATGATTTTTTAAATGTGCCTCGTGATACTCTTGTTATTATTTCAGTCTGAATGATTCAGATGGAAGTTAGATAACATAACCTATTGTTCCTCGATACAAACTCGTTTGAAATAAGGCATCATCTGGTTGTTAACTTGACCATGGATCCTGCAACCCTAAAATTTTATGGTAACATTAAAAAACAGAGTATAGCATCATTCGGTTGTTAACCTGACCATGGATTCTACAACCCATTGTTCCTCAATATCAAGTGTGTATTTCCGCTGACACAGAAAAATACATGCGTTATTTCTTGCCACTTCAATTACTAAGAAATACTTCAATGATCTCAAATCTTTCATATAGAAGCATTCACCCAAATGCTTCTTAAATTTTCCAATTCATACAGTGTCATTGCCTCCAACAACAATATCATCCACATACACCTAAACATAGATTTTGGACCATCATCGGCGCAAAGAGAACAACAAATAATCATAATACGATTCTTTAAAACCATACCTTGAAAGAGCTCCTTTCAACTTGGCAAACCAACATCTTGGAGCCGGTTTCAACCCGTACAACAACTTTTTCAAAAGACAAACTGCGTTTATGTCCTCTCTATTACAAAACCCAAGGGGAAGTTTCATGTACACTTCCTCTTCCAAATATCCATGTAGGAACGCATTATGCACATCCATTTGGTGCAATTCCCATTTTCTTACTGCAACAACTTCGAGAAACGTTCTAACAGTCTTCATCTTCACAACCAGAGCGAATGTCTCCTTGTCGTCAACCACTTCTTCTTGGTTATTTTCCAACACTACTAGACGAGATTTGTGTCTCTCCAAGGTACCATTAGCTCGATATTTAAGTTTATAAATCCACTTACATCCGATAGCTTTCTTTCCTGGAGGCAGCGTCATCACAGTCCAAGTTTTATTCTTCTCAAGTGCATATCTCCTTTTGTATAGCTTCTCGCCACTCTTTATTCGCCATTGCATCACAAAACAAGGTTGGTTCTGTTCTAGCAATGATAGCTGCAAGAAACGCTCTATACTTAGGAGAAAATTTACTGCAATATATATATTTCAAAATCGGGTGATCAATCTCTCCAGAATTGCTTCCTGTTGTCACGTTTATCGCGTCACACACAATGTTTTATGTGTCATACACAACTTGCAGTGCATAGTCTTGCAGTCTGACTGGCACAAACTTTACTCGATTACCACGATCCAATTCTTTAACCAGTGGTGCTTCAAGATTCTCATTGTGGTTCACTGCAATGTTTCCTCCTCTATCATGTTCACCCAAATGATCAACTGAAAGTGGAACTGTCACTAAATCAGGGACATTCTTTGTATCTAAGTTTACAATATCCGGTGGTACAAAAGTAGTCTGTGTAACCACCAAGCTCTCTTCTATTTGCTATGTCTCAGGACTATGTTCCTTTCTCTCTATTCCTGAGCTTTCATATGCTATCTCTTGGATCCTCGTGTCTATATATCTCTACAGCTGGTTCATCTTCAATTTCTGCACCAAAATCAGATGCATCACTTAATCCCATCTCTTGCGATTTTTTTGCAATTGTCAGAATTCATGGTCAACGTGTTTTCAACAAACACAACATCTCGTGAAACAAAAACCTCCCATGTATCCAAATCACACATGCTCCAACTTTTTTTATCAAAAGGATATCCAATGAACATGCATCTTCAGCTTATAGATTCAAATTTATCTCCGCCTCTTTTTGATTATGTGTAAATGCCAAGCCCCCAAAGACTCGCAGATTTTCATAACTCGGTGAAGCTCCATAAATCAACTCATAGGGAGTCTTTTCCTTCAAAACTCGTGAAAGAGTTCGATTAATCATGTAAGTTGCCGTCAAAATACTCTCACCCAAAAACTTTTTTGGAAGAGAATATTGAAACAAAGTGCTCGTGTCAGGTTTAAGATGTGACAACACATGAGGTTTGATGGATAATTCCCTTTTCTCTGAATTCAGATGTAAGACAAGTGAATTCTGTCTCATTGTCACTCTGGACAATCTTCACATTCTTCCGGAAATGTCTAAGAATGTGAGTAATAAAAGTTCTCAATGTATGTGTCACTTGTTACCGTCAGTACACGGTTTTGTCCCATGTTTTCTGTCTAGCAATTTGATCAAAGTTCTTTACTCCTTGTTGTTAAGACCCGTGTAACCATTATTTTCTGCCTCTACACTTGTTCATTAGCAATTGCAGTGTTTACGCGTACCATTTCGCGTCCCTTACCAGTGTTACACACACCACTTGTGATGCTTGTTTTTCTCTCACATCCATCACAAGTGTTGATCATTTCCATCGACTTCTCTTTTGAATTCACGTCAGACAACAAATCCATACTTATGATAGATGTACGAACCCCTCCAATAACTGCATCATCTGAACCAAGAAGAAATTGACGAATATGTTCTTCTTCTTTTTTCTTTTCGAGTTATGCGTTGAGATTGCACGAATAACCTCCGCACTTGCACACCGAAGTCTTCTCATATTTGGTCATCTTCTCCCACAAGACTCGCAGCGTCATCCGCACCACTTGAGCCCATTCTTTGAAATTTTCTTTATTGAAATGCCCAAGGCTCCATGGTTTTCATTCGCAGCCAATTGGCACATATGTACCACGTTCTTCATCTTTCCTGCAACATCATATGCTGCTTTCGATTCAACCATCATCATTTTCGGATATGTTTATGTCGTCTCTGATACGATGTAAAATATGGTTCAAGCTTTTGGAAATTTCTATGTGTTTCTTATCAACCACGATCAACAACCACCGATGATTCAACAACTCCAAGCATCTCCGTCGCCGGAGATTAACATCCCAATTCCAACGTCGTCGCTCCCTCCGGGAAGATAAAATGTTTCTGAGGGGTCAAGCTCTCGGGGATCACAAACGCTATCACTACGAAGGCAACCTCAGCGGCGGAGACAAATCAGTTAGTCACAATGGAAGCGCGTATATATTATAAAAAAGAGTATCAGAGAATAAACTATTTTCTTAAACTACTCTCATTTACAATCAATTAGCAAAATATGTTAATTCCTAAATTATCTCGAATGAATTCGCTAATCCGCTAAAACTTTTCGATCATTATCTAGTTCTCTTTAACTTCCATTTTGGACTTTTACTATTTGGTTATAAGTGGGTTAAGACCCATAAATACTATAGTTCTGGGTTGGGCTTGTAATATTTTTTCTTTCTCATGTTTTCAGTAGAAAAATTTCGATTAAAAAAGAATTGAATTGTTGTACAAAAGAAATGAAAAAAGGGTTTCTTCCACCCGTATAAAATTTAATACTTGTATATATTAGTATCAATTATCCGTAGAAGAGACCAATAGACGAAAGTAAACTCCGAAATCGAGTTAACTACATTATTATCATGTCTGATTTTATGTTATCGACAAAATATTAAATAATAAATAATAAATAAATTGTGAAAACTACTCTTTTAGTGGTGATGGAACATCCACCACATCACTATGAAGGCAACATCTCCACGACCAGATGCAGCTTCCAAAATTAAATAAGAGAATCTAAGTCCGGCCATCAATTCCAGTTAAATTGTTTGCCCATTTATAGAGAAACAAATAATTTGCGACTCAACTTTTTTAAACACGCAAAACATTAACTTTCTTATAAAATCCTGTAATGTTTTTTTTGTGTGTAGGTTTTCTGTAATATTTAAATCTTCATCTTTATATGAACTCATTAATTTTCGTTGCAAAACCTAGCTAATCTTCAGGAGCTTCCGATTAGGACTGCACCATTTATTTCAAAAGTAACTCGCATTGGCACATGGGCGGTTCTGAGGCGGTGCAACCGGTGCATTTGCATGGGCCCACATTTTTTTTTTTTGAACCAAATTTTTTTTATTTAGGACCCATTTTGAATAACACAATCCATCGCGAGATAAAAACTTCCAATTTTGAATGAAAAATGTGAAAACTATTGGCAAGTATTCCAACACCTATAAACATATGATTATGCTAAAGATGCAGATTTTGTGAGCAGTCAGTTGAACAATCAGAAGATGCATCATGCATGGTATCAAGAGGCAGAGGACTTGACAATGCGGAAGCTAACATGTCGAATACTTATCAAGATGGATCTTTATCAGATATATTCAAATATACACTACAGGAAGATCTGGAAAGGATAAGCGTGGAGGATACGCTTACACATTCAATGAAGATTATACGAAATTCTTAAGTTTAGGGTTTTGGGTTATATGAGCATTTCCAACCCCATTTTATTTTCCACTCTAAACTCTATTTTAGAGTAAAATCTTCTCCAATCGTACTTTATTTCTCATTCATTCTAAAACCATCTCCAATGTATTCCTCAATTTTCTATTCTAAAATAGAGATGGATTTCTCTCCAATATATTACTCTATTTTTTACTCTAAAAAGAATATTCTAAAGTATATTCTATTTCTTTTTTATTACTAATATCCTTTTGTTTATAAATTTTACAATTTGACCCCACTTAATTTTTTTTCTTCAAAACTTCCATAAATTATGATATTATTTACATTATTTTTTTTAATAAAAAAATTACATTACATCATATATAAATAACAAAACATAGTAGATTTTGGTTAAATATCACCNTTTCCACTCTAAACTCTATTTTAGAGTAAAATCTTCTCCAATCGTACTTTATTTCTCATTCATTCTAAAACCATCTCCAAATTGACAAAGAAGTGAGAAATGAGCGTCTTTGTCTTTGATTTCTCTAAATTGACAAAGAAACTCTTGGAACCGGATATTATCATCCTAAGCTATTTGGATTGGTGTAACGAGATCACGATCATCCTCGATTATCATATTGTGTAAAATTATACATGTAGTTATTATTTCATGTAACACATTCTTTTTCCAAAAGCGAATTGGTCCTTTCACAATAGCGAAACGCGATTGGAGAACTCCGAATGCATGTTCGATATCTTTTCTACATGCTTCTTGTTGTGTAGCAAAATATATTTTCTTTTGACCCCTTGGCTCGTGAATAGTTTGCACAACCGTGGACCATTTTGGATATATACCATCATCCAAATAATAACCCATATTATATTCCTTTCCATGAATGATATAATGAACATGAGGAGCAATACCTTGGGCGAGATTGGAGAAAATGTAGGAAGACTCTAGCACATTGATATCATTATTAGTGCATGGCATCCAAAATATGCATGCCATATCCAAAGATCATAATCTGCCACAGTTTCAAGAATTATAGTAGGTGACCCACTACAACTTGCATATTGTCCAGCCCAAGTTGTAGGACAATTCTTTCACTTCCAATGCATGCAATCTAAGCTACCAAGCATTCCTTGAAACCCTCGTTTTTAACCAAAATAAAGAAGTCTAGAAACATCATTGGGTTTTGGTGGCCGTAGGTATTGCTCTGAATATATATCCACTATGGCTCGACAAAATCTTTTCATGTTTTCGATTGCCGTTGATTCGCCTATCTTTACGTACTCGTCTGTGGCATCCCCATGAAGACCATATGCTAGGATCCAAAACACGGCCGTTACTTTTTGAAGGGATGATAATCCAAGTCTACCCATTGTATCTCTTCGTTGTGTGAAGTAGTTGTCATGACCTTCAATTGCATCAATAATACAAAGAAATAGAGAACGAGACATACGATACCTCATACGAAGCATAACGTCATTGTAAACCGGTGTCTCTGAGAAGTAATCATTGAACAATCTATAATGTGCGTTTTCTCGATCGCGATGGATAAAAGAACGTCTGGGAATTGAGCCACCATGGATCACTTGATTTTCTTGTACAATTCAAGAATATTTTTGACATTTTTGTATATGTGATGCTGGGAATCGCATCGCTGTTTAGGTGGCGTAGGATTTGACTGCTAAAAAAGTTAAATCAAAATAAAAAAATGTAGTCATAAATATAATGATTTAAAATTAAAGGACTATTTGATAAATAAAAAAGTTCAACTCTAAAATAGAGTAAGAAATAGAGTTACTCCAAATATAGAGTAAGAAATAGAGTTACTTTATTTTAGAGTTGAAAATAGAGTGGGGTTGGAGAATATTTTGCTCTAAAATAGAGTAGGGTTGGAGAAGATTTTTCTCTAAAATAGAGTAACTCTATATCTTACTTTATATTCGGAGTAAACCTATTTTTCACTCTATTTTAGAGTAGAACTTTTTATTTATAGAATGCTCCTTTAAATTTTAAATCTTTTTATTTATAACTAAAACAAATAATAATAATAATATTTTCATGTAAGAAAATCAGTTTTTCATTTAAATTATTATATTATAGTATTTTTCAAAGCTATATCACACCAAACCACCTCTTGTAATGTGTTTATATAATTTGAGATTATTTTCAAAGTAATTTTTTTTTTGTTTTTATCCTATATCACAATTTGGGAATTTCTTTTGCAAACTCAAAAAAAAAAAAATTGTATTACAGAAAATGTTTAATTCTAATAATATTATAGTTTATAAAAGTTTTGCAAAAAAATAAAATAAGTGGGGTTAAATTGTAAATTTTATAAATAAAAGCTATTATTAATAAAATATAAATAGAATATACTTTAGAATTTTATAAATAAAAGCTATTATTAATAAAATATAAATAGAATATACTTTAAAATATTTGTTTTTAGAGTGAAAAATAGAGTAATACATTGGAGCAAAACTCAACTCTATTTTAGAGTGAAAAATAGAAGAATACATTGGAGATAGTCTAAGTATAAAAAGACTTGAGGGCAAAAAGATTAGAATGAACACTTTTGAAGTTTCCACATTAAAACAAAAGCTGAAAGGTGAGTGTTGAGTTTTCTCTTCATTCATGTTGGGTGATATTTAGGTTGAGAACGCGTAGAACTAGGAATCATTTGGGGGCAATTTAAGTTGTTAGAGTTGTGTAACACCAAAGTAATTAGTGTAATCGTTGTAAGATAGAGCATGTGCACCCATTAAACTCACAAAGTTTCATAACCATTTTTTTATTATTATTTTTTTAATTTTTTTATTAGTTGAGATTTATTATGATACTTGTAGTAAATTTGTTTCCAGCAGTGATACCGGTATCAGTATCATTAAAAAAAAAATTTCTTTGTTTTCTCTTTTCCCCCTATCTGATAATTACACGGAACCAATAACATCCTGCCACATACACAATGAAACCATATCATTTAACTCATCAGAGTGATACGGTTCAGACCAAGTTTTATTTCCAAATCTATTTTAAAATTATTTTTGGGCCTATGAAACCCAGCAAAAATCATTGCTGGACATGCTCGAACTAAGATTCTAGTGACTCTTTTCTCATGCATTGGTTCAGGTAATTTCATCCCAACATCACTTGATTTTAGATTGCTCTGCTATGAATTGTTTCTCTGCTTGACTATGTATACTAGTTAATAATAATAATATATATGTTGATTAAGTTGTGTAATAATGAAAGTGTTGAATAAATTGTGTAATAATGAAAGTGTTGAATTATTTGTTAGATATCTTATGGAATAGAATATTAGCTATCTTTTATCCTTTTTTCCATTATGTAAGGCGGTAAGCTATATCTTTCTTTGTAATCGCTCAAAATGATACCTGATACCTGATACCTATTTAAGAGGAGTCCCGACAGGGTTAAGAAATAAATTTGAAGAAGGAACTTTCAGGAAAAAAAAAAACATTCGAATGAATGCGTTCCAAGTCGTATAATTGGAAGTATAAAAAAGGCAGCCCTGTGTCATAGCGAGGGTATTAGCTTAAAGATTTATAGGTCAGACCTCAAAGATTAAAAATCATAATTTGTAATATAACTGGTTGACTATTACATAAAGATATGATTGTTTCCTGACATGTGAATTAATTCTATAGGTCAAACATATAGAAGAACTATATTCAAGTCCAACTAATATTCGATTAAAGACAAGGATTTTTAGAGTATATGCAATATATAGCAATGGATAAAACAGAAATTAGGAATCTAACAATTGCAACTATTTATCATCACTGTTCATGACGAACAAGACCAAAACACCCCTACTATGATCTCCTACAAACTACGAATGATGACAAAAAAAAATTATGGTTCTCGCAGGAGTTGTGTCAGACAATCTTTAATGTTGGATTTTGGTGACCTTTCGGTTTTCCTCTACTCTTCTTTTAAAATTGATAGAGAGAGAAGATTTTTTTGCAGATATCAGAAAAATTTGTTTTCGTGACCTTTCGGTTTTCCTCTTCAAGTCATTATTTTGGCTTTTCCTCTTCAAGTCTTTATCAAATTTCTTCCACATCTCTATCATTATCTCTTTCTGTAAACCTAAAGCGGCGGCGAGTAAATCTCCACAAACCCTAAACTCGGTGAAATCCAAAAAGGTAATGAATACTTGTTTTAGAAAATTTCTCAAATGTTACTGTCAATTATCCGATTACATCGAAGACTTAGTTAAAACGAGTTTGGGTTCCAACGATTTTGTGTTCCAGCGATTTTGTGTTCCATCCGTTTTGTGTTCACCTATTCCGGTGGAAAGTTTTTTCTAAACTGAAATTCATGTTCCCGGATGGCGGATCTAGAACTACCACAACGTATTTTTGCGGCGGGAGAGCAGCCAGAAGGTGTTCGGGTCAATTTATATCAGAAAATGGAGACCATAAAAAAATTGGCGCAAGCCCTGGAGAAACATGAACTTCAATTTCTCAAGGAATCGTCTCTCGGCAAGCTTCTCCACACACAACCGGCGTGGTCGGCGAAATTCGGATTGTTTCTTCTATCCCGTCAGTTGAGCCTTAAGAAGAAGAATGGGATTTGGGTTCTCTTCGCCGGAAATCCCATAAGGTTTAGTCTTCGGGAATTTAAGATCGTCACAGGCCTTTCATGTGGAAAATATCCATCACACTCAAAAAGGAAGACAAGGTGCACCGCTATTTACATTGTTGGATAACCTTCTTCTGTGGTTTCACGTTTAACTTTTTTTATGTTATCGGATTTAATTTTATCGACTTCGAACAATTGTGTTCTCTATTCTATGTAATCGGGATTTAGAATACTTTGACACCAAACTTATCGTAAAACGTAGTTATCATAAAATTAGTTAAAATAACGTAATTATTAGATAACAATGCAATGTTATTCGGTCTGATTGTATTACACATATGTTCCGACTAAGGAATATTGGCCCATAAGGTAATGTAATTATTGTTAAGTTTTTTATCGGACAACCGTGTTATCTACGTTTTATTTAGGGTTTAGTGTCTAGGGTTTAGGTTTAAGGTTTAGGGTTTAGGGGTAATACACATCTATTCGAATTAAGAAATATCGCCCCATCAGGTAATAATGTTATTGTTATTTTTGGTATCGGACAACCGTGTTATCTTTGTTATGTTATGTGGTTTACAAATAGATATCTCGGATAACCGTGTTATCTATGTTATGTTATCGGGTTTAGGGTTTAGGGTTTAGGGTTTATGGATTAAGGTTTAGGTTTAGGGTGTAAGGTTTAAGGTTTAAGATTTAGGGTTTAGTGTCTAGGGTTTAGGGTTTAGTTTTATGTTCCGACTAAGGAATATTGGCCCATAAGATAATGTAGTTATTGTTAAGTTTGTTATCGGAGAACCGTCTTATCTATGTTTTATTATCGGGTTAAAACATAGTTTTACCCCAAACTTATATGCTAACTTAGTTGTCAGATAATTACAATAAATATATTGTATATATAAGTTATCCAGGTAACGATAAATTAGTTACTATTACGTGTTACTTTTGGTATCGGATAACCGTGTTATCTATGATATGTTATCGGGTTTAGAGTTTAGGGTTTAGGGTTTAGGGTAAAGAGTTAGGGTTTAGGGTATAAAGTTTAGGTTTAGGGTTTAGGGTTAATTCACATATATTCGGATTAAGAAATATCGCCCCATCAGGTAATAATGTTATTGTTATTTTTGGTATCGGACAACCGTGTTATCTTTGTTATGTTATGTGGTTTACAAATATATTTAGCGGATAACCGTGTTATCTATGTTATGTTATCGGGTTTAGGGTTTAGGGTTTACGGTTTAGGGTTTATGGATTAGGGTTTAGGGTTTACGGTTTTAGGTTTACGGTTTACTGTCTAGGGTTTAGTTTGATTGTATTACACATATGTGCCGACTAAGGAATATTGGCCCATAAGATAATGTAATTATTCTTAAGTTTGTTATCGGATAACCGCGTTATCTATGTTTTATTATCGGGTTAAAACATAGTTTTGCCCCAAACTTATACGCTAACTTAGTTTTCAAATAATTACAATAAATATATTGTATATATAAATTATCCGAGAAATCTATTAGTGTTTAAATTTAAATGTTTGGAGTTTTTATTGAAGGACATTTTTTATAGGGTTTAGGGTTTAGTTTTTAGGACATAAGGTTTGATGTTTAGGGGTTAGGATTTGTGTTAGGGTTTACGATTTAGTGTTTAGGGTTTATGATTCAGGGTCTAGATAACGATCAATTAGTTACTATTACTTGTGTTAAATTTGGTATCGGACAACCGTGTTATTTTTGTTATGTTATGTGGTTAACTTATCCGTTAACTTAGTTCTCACATAATTCCAATAAATATATTGTATATATAAGTTATCCGAGAAATCTATTAGTGTTTAGCTTTAAATGTTTGGAGTTTGTGTTAGGGTTTACGATTTATTGTTTAGGGTTTAGTATTGAGGGTCTAGGTAACGATCTATTAGTTACTATTACGTGTTACTTTTGGTATCGGATAACCGTGTTATCTATGATATGTTATCGGGTTTAGAGTTTAGGGTTTAGGGATTAGGGTAAAGTTAGGGTTTAGGGTTTAGGTTCTAGGGTTTAAGTTTAGGGTTTAGGATTTAGGGGGTAATACATATCTATTCGGATTAAGAAATATCGCCCCATCAGGTAATAATGTTATTGTTATTTTTGGTATCGGACAACCGTGTTATCTTTGTTATGTTATGTGGTTTACAAATATATTTCGCGGATAACTGTGTTATCTATGTTATGTTATCGGGTTTAAAGTTTAGGGTTTAGGGTTTATGGTTTAGGGTTTATGGATTAGGGTTTATGGATTAGGGTTTAGGTTTAGGATTTAGGGTTTACGGTTTTGGGTTTAGGATTTAATGTCTAGGGTTTAGGATTTAGCGTTTAGTTTGATTGTATTACACATATGTGCCGACTAAGGAATATTGTCCCATAAGATAATGTAATTATTCTTAAGTTTCTTATCGGACAACCGTGTTATCTATGTTTTATTATCGGGTTAAAACATAGTTTTTCCCCAAACATATACACTAACTTAGTTTTCAGATAATTACAATAATTATATTGTATATATAAGTTATCCGAGAAATCTATTTGTGTTTAGATTTAAATGTTTGGAGTTTTTATTGAAGGACATTTTTTTATAGGGTTTAGGGTTTAGTTTTTAGGACATAAGGTTTGATGTTTAGGGGTTAAGGTTTGTGTTAGAGTTTACGATTTAGTGTTTAGGATTTAGGATTCAGGGTCTGGGTAACGATCAATTAGTTAAATTTGGTCGACGCATGGAAGGTTGGCGTGTCCGTATTGTCAAGATAACACTGATGCATTCCAATTGAAGAACGGACGTAAGACTTCTTGGTTCGATTGTCATCGACGATTTCTACCGCATGATCATCCATTTCGTCGGAGCACAACATTGTTTAGAAAGAACAAAAAAGTTTTTGATGATCCACCTCCTGAGGTAGATGGAAATTATATTAAGAATCAGTTAAGAGATTTTGGTGCCGAGAAGACAGTTTCATGCGGGGGTAATGGGCATTATCCCGTTGATGGTTGTGGTGAGTACCACAATTGGCACAAGAAGAGTATTTTCTGGGATTTACCATATTGGAAAGACCAATTGATTCGCCATAATCTAGATGTGATGCACATTGAAAAGAACTTTTTCGACAACATCATGAACACTGATCTAAATGTGCAAGGAAAGACGAAAGATAATTTGAAGGCCAGATTGGACTTGCCAGATATTTGTTCTCGTAAGGAGTTGCATGTAATGGCGAACGGGAAATCACTACATACCCTGTTTTCCGGATGAATGCGTCTTCAAAGGAGGAATTCTTCGATTTGATTAAGCATGGTGTCAAATTCCCAGACGGATACGCATCTAACCTTCGTAATTGCGTCGATAGTTCAGAAGGGAGGTTTTCTGGGATGAAGAGTCATGATTGTCATGTTGTCATGCAGCGCCTCCTTCCATTTGCATTTGAATGTCTTCTTCTTATAAACGTCCATGGAGCTATTGCAGGTTTACATACATTTATACTATCACGTATGGTGATTTTATATATGTGATTATTAAACGGAAATTATTTAATTTTGTCTGTGTACGTACGTACTATATATGCAGGGATCGGTGCTTTCTTCCGGGATATATGCACGAGATCACTTACACCAACCGGCATCCGAAATCTAGGGAAAAACATCGCGGTTCTCCTTTGCAACCTCGAGAAAATATTTCCTCCTGCCTTTTTTGATGTTATGGAACATCTTCCTATTCATCTCCCTCGAGAAGCAGCACTTGGTGGGCCTGTTCAATACCGATGGATGTACCCTTTTGAGCGGTATATGTTCCACCTAAAGAAGAAGGTGAAAAATCTTTCTAAAGTCGAGGGTTCTATTGTCGCACAGAGCATAAATGAAGAAACTTCCAACTTTACTAGCTACTACTTTCCAGCGCAAGTCAAAACAAAAAGTAGACGCCACGCACGTCATGATGATAGAGGGAACAAAGTTAGTTATCCTGTCTATGTTCCCGATATATTTACTCAGATTGGACGACTAAGTGGAAAAAGCAAGGATCGGCGACTATTAGAGGAGGAGCAAAGGCACTTGCATATGTATATTCTGACTAACTGCGATGACGTTTTAGAATATGAGAAGTAATGTTATTATAACTGCGATGACGTTTTAGAATATGTATATTCTGACAAACTGCGATGACGTTTTGGTGTAAGGTTAATGTTATTATAATTTTCTAATGCATTTGTTAATGCACAGGATGTTCATGACCCAAATACGCGAATGGTATCCAAATTACACAGAGGATGAGCTTGATGTCGTCAAGCAGAATGACTTTGGTGATTGGTTGAAATATCATGTAAGTGATAAATGATGATTTATTATTATATATTTAAATTCGAATAATAATTTTTATATATAAACATTGTGTCGATTATTGTCCACTTGAAATTTTACCAGGTTCGTTAGATGACTGCTCTCGGTAATGAGTTTCCGACCTGGTTAGTTGAGATGATGAAAGGGCCGACGTTTATTGCAAAGTCTTATCCGATGTATTGCACCCGAGGGTATGCTTTTAAGGCTCATCGGGAAGGAAGCTCAAAGACAACTTGTAATTCTGGTATATCAACTCAA
>PKML01025986.1:350082-365637 GCA_002933935.1 Eutrema yunnanense | reverse complement strand
GGGTCAACCCGGGACAAACCGGGTACTGACCCGGTCAAGATTTGTTTTCAGCAGTTTCCTATCGGCCAGCCTCAGCCCGATACACCTGCCCGATGGGAACTTCGGATTCTCCTGAAATCCCATCGGTCGGTTGTATCGGCCTGTGGCCGACCGATATGATTCTGTCGTCTCTTCTTCGTCTTGCATCGGCCAGCCTCAGCCCGATACACCTGCCCGATATAAACTCGGTTTCGTTCTACTTCGGCCAGGAAGATACGTCTTCAGTAAATCCGCGATAACTTCCTAACGTGATGTCCAAATGGACTGATTTCAACTCCTGTAGACAGATGTATCACTCCTCTACAACTCCTATGAAGACTGTTGAGGCTGATTCAGATCGGAGGGCCTTCGTTCAGACACATCTTTCAGGCGTCTCGGATGAGCTTTGCATTCTACCATGCTCCATAACTCCAAACACCATCAATTGCCTCCAAAACACCTAAAAACACTCCAAATGAATGCAAGAACTCACTAGGACCTAATGCAAATATCCTAAACTCTAAATGAGACCTAAATGCAAGACTCAACCATGATTATGCATGCAAATGGCACAAAACTCTTAAGTAAAATATATGCTTAAACATGTAAAATGCATGAATATCAACCATCCTTATCTGAGACTTGTGTCTCGCGGAAGACATATGTTTTCTCCAAAAGTTGATGACATGTCGCGACGAATCACGTCGCGACATAAAAAAATCAATTTTTTTTTTAAAAGCGAAAGACACGTTCAACGTGTCTGCAATGTGGATGCTCTTAATGGCCCTTGTAGCTAATCCAAACACAAAACAGTCGACAAAAATAACCTAAAGGCAAGAGAAAAAAAAAAGTACGGGAGTTATTAGGTAGATTCGACTCCATGGACAAATTTGAATTTAGTGTTGTAAGGGTTTTAAAAGGGAAAAATGTCTATAATCAACCTAAAAACATTACACATTTCATGTTTAGAATTATTTGGATGTATTTAAAGGGAAATAATAATGAGCATAAAAATGGTTGTGGTGGCGGTTTACAGTATGATGTGCCTTGTTGTTTGGGCATTGGCGCATGTGTCTTAAACAGTGAGATTTGGTGCCAAGATTCTCATGGAATAACTTTATTGGACAAAGACAAAAATATACTCATGGAATATTAAAGGGAAAAATGTATTTTTAACCTTCAAAGTTGAACTCACTAGGACTTTAAACTCTGAGATTTTACCACTTTCACTCTGAACCTTGAAAGTAATAAAACTGACACTTCAAACTTTCAAATTAACCGCCAACTTTCCGCCGTCAAAATTTTAAACGGAACCGTTAACTCTATTAACGGTACAGTGAATTTTATTTTTTAAAAAATTAATTAATTAATTAATTACTTATAATAATAATTTATAAACAAAAACAGTGTTTTTTCTAAGATAAATGAGATAGTAAGTGGTGATTCTGTCGAGAAAGGAAAAAAAAATAAAAAATAGAAAAGAGATAAAAGAAAAAAAAGATGAATATTAATCCCGAGATTACGGAGTCTCGGGATGAATAGTAATCCTGAGATGAATAGTAACCACAGAGAAGAACCAACCTCGTATAAGCTAAAGGAGAAGACTCGTAATGAATAGTAGTCTCGGGATGAATATTGTCACGGGATGAATAGTTATTCGGGTACCGGTTCGGGTTCGGTTCTTCGGGTATAAGAATTTATGATCCAGCGAGACTCGGAGTGAATAGTAGTCTCGGGATGAATAGTGTCACATGATGAATAGTTATTCGGGTACCGATCAGATCCTAAATTCCTATACCCGAATAACCGAACCCGAATTATTCACTTCGAATCTTCTCCTTTAGCTTAGACGAGGTTGGTTCTTCTATGTGGTTACTAATCATCTCGGGATTACTATTCATCCCGAGACTCTGTAATCCCGGGATCACTATTCATTCCTTTCTTTTATCTTTTTCTATTTTTTATTTTATTTATTTTATTTATTTTTTTTCCTTTCTGGACGTAATCACCACTTACTATCTCCTTTAGTTTAGAAAAAACTGTTTTTTATTTAGAAATTATTATTATAAGTAATTAATTAATTAAATAAAAAAAAATATTTATAAAAATCACTGTACCGTTAACTCTGTTAACGGTTCCATTTAAAATTTTGACGGCGGAAAGTCGGCGGTTAATTTGAATGTTTGAAGTGTCAATTTTGTTACCTTCAGGGTTCATAGTGAGAGTGATAAAGTCTTAGAGTTTAAAGTGTCTGTGAATTCAACTTTGAAGGTTAAAAATGCATTTTTTCCCGAATATTAAACGAAATATATACCCTTCCATAATTATGCAAAATTTAATTATATCACAATTTCTTTCCTTGTTTTTTCTAATTATAGTCATCTTACACTAGTATTTATTATGTGTAATTTGAAAAAAAAACATATAATTATATTGAATCTTTAAACACTACTAGGACTTAATTTCGCAACCCAAAAATATTTTAAGTCAATTATTGAATAGATTCACTGTATTCTTTTTTTTTATTTATCTAGCAAATTCACTATGTTCAATACTCCATCCGTTCTGAATTAACTGATGTTTTAGAGGGTTTTTTTTTCTACAATTAAGTGATGTTCTCACTTACCAATACAAAATTAAATGATTTTTTATTATTTTTAACCAATTACATTTTATAGACTATTTGTTCATTGGTTCAGATGAATAATAAATGATGTTTTAGTATAGAAAAAAACAAAAATTAATTGTTTCTTTAATTTGTGTGCATACTATTAAAACATCATTTAAATTCAGAACAGAGGGAGTAATATTTAGTTTCAATTGGTGTTTGCAATATTGACTTCAAAGTTCTAAAATTAATTATTTTCCCATATAGCTAGTGCTACTATTGAAAACAAATAAATAAATGAGCTCTCTCTCTCTACCATGAGGCATGAACCATGAGCCATGAGCCACTGGTTATATACCGGAAGATCATTAAATACTTAAATTTTTTCAAATGGTTACCATTCGAATCAATATAAATAAATCATATGTGCACTTTAAACTGAAATCATATGTATAGATAAGTCAAAAGCAAAGCCACTTTTCTCTTTAAATTTCATTGAATCACTGTAGTGGTCTTGTCAATTCTACCATGGACCCATAAATATTTAACGTGGTCACTCGTATAGTATATATGATCTACTTTTCTTTTAAGTCATTTTTTTCTTTCTTTTCTTTACAGCTTCTTTTTTTTCAATGATGATAGAACAGTTTACTTCGACCCTACAAATATCACCTCTTGTTATTAATAATCCAGAATGTGATGAGTAGAGTCGAAGATTTAAGGATCGATCAAATCTTAATACGACGGAGTTTCTAATCAGAAAGAAGAATTGAAATCAGATAGTATATGTGTCATCTACATTATAATATCCGAAGATTATTTGCAAGAGATGATGTCTTATCATCAAAAGAAATAATAAAAATGGTGGGATACATTGCACATTCCCATTAGATAAAGATTAAAGAAGATGATTCGGCAATCCAAATAAATGGGTTTGAATTGTTTTGATTCTGTTTATGAAAAGAAATAATGAAGATTTGGGAAGATTTTGTAGAAAAAAAAGGAGAGAAGATTGCTTTATGGGGAACAAACCAAAAGGGTGACTTGATATGGTATGCACATGTTACGGTGGTCAGATTTTTTTTTTTTTGGGGACACTCAAGGAATCTAGAGTAAGTCATCTACGATCTTTGGTCGTATATATTATACTTATAGAGTAGATGCATGCTGAAAAGTGAAAGGCAGTATACTTTCCATATAATATAAGAGTCTTGTTCGTGTCGGTGACACCAAGGGCACGTTAATTAACAAGGAGAAGCGACGCTGAATGATGAAAATGAAAGAGAAAATAAAGGTAAAAGTAATGTTATGCCGGTGTCGTGTCGCTTGTATATTCTGAGTTGCTACTTCTTTCAACAAGTCTTCGCTCTTCGTCTTTCACTTCGTGATATGTATATATACTTTCATAAGTTAATATATACCGTCGTTTGATTTTGGTGCAGATACAAAGATACAAACTAGGTTATATGTAGAATGGTGATCGGTAATCTGATAATGGTACATCAACCAACCAACTATTGTTTTTTTAAAACACCGCTTAATAATTTATTACTAATAAAAAAACAAAATTCAAAACTAGATCGATCATGAAAGTATGAAGTCTCTAAAATGAGAGTGATCTTTGCAGCAGAATCGAAAGACTTGATTGGTGTAGATGTAGTAACAAGACCTCCTGCATGCTTGGCCTTCCTTCAAGTTTCAGTATTTGTTATTATTATTATTATCATTTTTGGCTCATATCCCCTTCTGGAACATGGTTTTTGAAACCAAAGAAACAAATAGTGGAGCGAACCGTATTGCTCAAAGTGTTACGAGAGAGGATCGGTGACAATCATATATAGCTCCGGGCTACCCATGGTGGCTTAGAGATATGTTTTTGTTTCTCAAAATAATAATATTGCTTTGGTACAATGCTCAGTTGTGCATCTATGGTTTGATTTCTTGTGATCCCTTTTATTTTATATCATGTTGGATAACTGTAACACATCTTTGATTAATACAAAAGGTATTCAGGCGGAAAAAACAAACTAGATCAATAGAACTTTAGATGTCTACATTCTTCATTTCCATATAGAGCCTATTATAGATCTTATCTCTAGATATCTAGCATTGCATTTCCTATAACACATCGCTTTCCCCAAGAAGGGTTACATTTAGTCCCTAAAAGGAAGCAACTATCTCTTCTGTTCCCTCACACTATATATCCTCTAAACTTAGCTTAGTTTAGTAGTATAAGTTTAGACTCGCACCACACACCCTTCACCTTCTTTTAGGCTTAGTTAATTGTACACATATATATATATCGAGTTCTACTGTTACAAATCTCTTCTTTTGGGAATCGATCCCTAAATAACCATTTAAAGATTTGTAAATTTAATCTTTAAAACATCGATTAGCTCTGCTCATTAGGATTTGAAACGCATTCTCATTGAAGAACCGAGCATTGATGAAAGTAATGCGTAGAATTTAATATGTAACCACAGATGTGGGGTACATAAAATATTTAGCCAAAAAAAAAAGCAATTTCTCAAAGTTCACATATATAGGCACGTATAGATAGAAGTAGTGTTCTGGAGAATATTAACAACATTCACATTACATTTTTATAGATACCAAGTATATATACCAAAAACTAAAGATGTAAGAAAAAAGTGTCATACATCATTATAGAGATATCGGTTAACTCCGATGAAAAGAAGAAAATACAAAAACCGTTTTTGAATTTTACTTGATAAAAGATCCAATTAATATGACGAAAGTCGTATGAAAATAAAGACAAAACCCTTGTCATAAGTTCTTCATTTTATTTTCAATTGATCAGTACGTGATTTTCAAAAAGGCGTAGGCCAGCCAAGGGTAACCAATCATCTTTTTCGTCATATATATATTTGCATGGTTTGTCACTTATTTTAGGATTTGTTAAATTTGTAGCACTTTCTAAAAACTAATTAAATTTCTAATATTTTCGTATGTAAGATCATTTTATCCATTTTCTTATTTTACCGTATACCGTATATAACTGTAGCAAAAACAAATTCAAAAAAATTGGAGATGTACAGTATCTAATGTGCTAAGAACCTAAATAAATTTTAAAAATATTAAAATCTAACTAAATTTAAAATAAATGACAAACCATGCAAAATCTTCTATATAGAGATATTTGTATATAAGTATATTTGTTTAACGTTATTTTCGTTATCCATAAGGCATAATATATAGAGATTTTCTTAGTTTTCTATTATGAAAAAAAAGAAAAGAAAATAAAATAAATTGGGTGTACCCAAAGAAACAGCACATGCACATATTATCCATCCAACAAGAATTTTGGTAGGCCCAGCTCTCGAGCACTGGGCAAGTAGCTACCATCCCTTCTCATAAAAATAGAGTAATACTTCCGAATTCCAACATTTGTTTTCACAACTTGTTAGTATATCTATATATATATACATATATATATAAATAAATATATATATATATTTATAGTACATTATTCTCATACATATATAAATCTTGTTTAGATTGTTAATCATATTAAGTACTTTGTCAGTGAATAGAATATCTTTTTTCTTCTTCCAATTATAAATTAACAATTAGCCAAAACGAAATATAGTGGTTTATCATATGAATCTGATAAATATCATTCGATAGTGTAAATCTTTTACAATGATTACAATATTTGAGTTATATACAACTAAAATAAAATTAATGTATGGTTCAAATGATACTTCAACTTGCACAATAAAATTTTCTTAATTAACACGTTCACGAGATTTATTCAAAAAAAAAAAAAACACGTTCACGAGATGATGATTATTATTAATATTTAGAGAGAACCATTATAAGAAATTTGTATAAACAAAATGTAAATCTATATCTCCAAACTCGATCATTAAACCGAAATGACTAGATTACAGCTATTTGGTTGAAATATACATTCTTCGGTAACATTTACATAAAATTTTGCTAAGACACATATTTTTTTTTTTGGGTAAAATGTGCTAAGACACATATTTTGTCTATATAGCCGAAGATAATGTAGCTAGAAAACATGTTGGACGGGAATGAATTTTCGTATTCAACATGAAAATAACAACACTGTGACCTTTGTCATACATCATATGTGAAACAAAACTCAGGCTCCTTTTAAAATGACACGAAAGGATGATATACATATAAATGTGTACATACACAGAACCCTCACATGTACACACATATAAATGTTTATATGTATATACAAAATCGATTTATATATGTTTTACGTTGAGATACGAACAAGAAAGAGAGGAAGATTCGAGTGTTAAAGCCGGTCACCGGCCTCTTAATGATTTCGCGATCATAATTAATGCAAAGAATGGTTGTAAAGTTGATTCTATAAAAGAGAGAATTTGTCTTTATGTTTGCCAAAGCTTTCATGTAGTCAAAGATTTGGTCGGCAGAGACATTTTTACTTGCATGGAGACAAAGTGACAAACCTATAATTCGTAAATCTTCCATTACATTATTTCTATAGCATTTTACCAGCTATGTCAAATCTATAATATAATTTGGAATTTTCTGAGATAAAAAAGATCTTGGATATATACAAACAAGAAGCGACTATTAATTATTCTTTGACGATAGCTAGCTAACCAAGTGAATTCGCAGTCTAGTGTAAAATCGGGAACAAATATTGTGTGTTTCAAATCTTTATTTTTACCATAATTTATTTCAAAAGAAGTTTAGATCTAAACATGTTTGAGATAACAATTTAGGATGATAATTTATTTGGGATAAGTGATTTTTAATCTCGTGTAAGTACAAATAAAAACATAAAAAATTTGTGATGATATACTAAGAGCATCAGCATTGGAGACATATGTATCGCGCGAGACATATGTCTTCCGGTTTAAAAAAAAAAAATTAATTTTTTTTATATCGCGACGAATCACGTCGCGACACGTCATCACCTTTTGAGGAAGACATATGTCTCGCGCGAGACATGTGTCTCAAATGCTGATGGTCTAAGCCAGTTGATAAATCTTAAATTTTAAAATAACACACCAATGGTAAAATAAAGATAGATCACACTGGTTAAAAATAGGCGTGGAGACTCATGAACAATGATATTTAAAACGTTATAAAATATGTGTTTTTAAAAGTTAAATGATTAAAAATAAATAAATTAATTGGGAATTTGTTCTGGTTATCGCAGACGATCGAACTAAACATATAATATGTAATCTAAATTATTATTAGGATTAGATTAGATATGATTTGCATCTTTACCCCAACATTTTATGTTATTTTTTCTTGATGTGATAAGCATTGTTTTCTTCTTCTTTTTATCACAACCCCTCTTTTCGTTATCTCCTTTCTCGACTTCTTTAGTGATATTTTCAGCCATACCAAAAGGGCTCCCCGCAAACAATTGAATCAGAGTCTTTTCACACAAAAAGAAGAAGAGATATTCTTTAAAAGTGAACCTTATTCCCAAAATCATATCTTCGTTTTTTTTTTTTGTTTGCTAGTGTACGTTGATCAAATTTACATATCATACTCTTCAGTATCATACATATAATATAAATATATATCAGTAGGTTAGTTTTATTTATCTGGGATCTGGGTGATGTTATTAAATACTCTCTCTGTTTCTTAAAAATAAAATTTATTAATTAATGATATCAAATTTTAGATTTCAAGAAATATTTATTGAAAATAATTAAATTTACTAGTATTAATTTAGAGTCATAGGAAATTGTTTAATCTCATATTTATGATTGAACATTAATTTTTCTTCTTAATATATGTGAAAATTCTAAAAACTTTAACTTTGAGAAACATATAAAGTATAAACTAAGATGAAATGTGTTCATTTATCATAATCATAGACCAAAAAATGCGAGTTTTTTCACACAAAAAGTCCATTTTTTATTAGTTGTAATCCTATAGGTTCTAAATTCTAAGTTTTAATAGCTTTTTAAGAAGATAGAAAAAAGGTTTCCAAAACAAATTATTCTTAGTTACCTAATTTTACTCTAATGCTTTTCTTAAGCCAAAAAATAGTATCGATTTAGGTATATCACTTAAATTATTCTCTTAATTGCTACACTCACACATTTGGTAATAACCTAACAATCTCTATATATATATTATTTAAGAAGTAATTTAGAAAAATAAACTTTAATTTGTAAGTTATTACATATTATGCCATTACAAATAATAAAAAATAACTGAAATATGAAATAATATTATTGTCTTTTAAAATTATTGATGAGAATATGAAAAATATTTATTTCTCATTAAAGATGTTATTTACTAATTAGTTTTTTTTTAATTATTATGATATTATTAAAAATAATCAATCCATACATATTCAAAGAAAATATATTCGAGATCTTGCGATATTTTTTCCTATGATTATTATATTTTATTTGAATATATATCAAAACAAAAGTTTGAAAAATATTTTACTAGTTTTATAAAGAGTTAGACACGAGAAAATTATTTTTTAAGAGTTTGTGGACTGATCACAAAAACTATAGTCATTAAATGGTGCATATTAGCGTTATGTTTTCAAAATTATAAGTTTTTTCGGGTTAACCAAAATAATATTTTATTTCATTGCAAAACGGGTTAAATAGACTTTGACAGTTTTATATATAATCATTAGTTAGACATATTATAAAATTCAGATAAATTTATTTTTTCTTAAACTTCAAAATAATTTTTTTTTAAAAATTGTCTCGCGCTATCTATATAGCGCGGGTTGAATCCTAGTAAATAAATAAATAAAAACCTTTCCACATATTCCACATATTTGGAATATTCATGAGAAAGACATTATTGCCTTAGGAAATATAAATATAAACGGGTGTTACTTAAGTTTTAGTTAATGGGCCAGATTTCATCAAATAAAAAGGTATATAATCATATAGTTAATGGGCCAGATTTCTTATACTGGGCCTATAGTAGCACAAGAAAAGCCCTTTTTAGTAAAACCCATTTTCCGAATATAACCTTCTTTAATCGGTATGCTTGGCTTAAACCAATAAGAAAATCAAATTTGTGGAACTCAATGTCTCTTCTCCGGCGACGACTCGTGAAACAATCAGTTAATTCCGGAATATTCCTTCATATCCACCGTGAAGCCTCGTCCAGGTCGTCGCAGTACCATCGAATTCGACAAAAATTATATACGAAGCTGGCAGCTCCGGCGACTTCGAGGCCGTACGCCGTCCTCTAAACAGCCGCATAGTACACGGCTGTTTCAACACGAGCGAAACCTTCAGGTTCCTCACCAACACCGCGTCTTACTCCTCCGCTCTCGAAGATCTCCGCCGCGTTCTGCCTCAGATCGACCATGTAGAGAAACAGAGATTAATAACCATGACTGCATGAGAGTAGCTAAGCTCGGAGGTTTAGGTATTGGATATGGATCCATAATCTCTTGTGTTTGTAGAGGGTTATATCATGGAACGAAGAAGATGTGAATGTGAAGATACGTTCATAAGCATCTCTGCATTGATGGGTTTCAGTTTGAAGCATTTCAGTTGCAAATATGACTTTGGATAAGTACCAAAATATTGCTTCTTTTAATTTTGGTATTGAGGGTGACAACTACAAGATTGTTACTCTACTTCAGCTTAACCCGAGTGGACTTTTAGAAAGTAAACTTTGAAATAAAATATCTGAAATCAGATATAAGGTGCAAGCAAAGAGGTGAATCCAACAATACACCATTTGCCATTTGGAGTCCGTCCCTAATTATACAGGATGAAACAAAGAGAAGACGACTTATTTTGTATTCTTAAAAAATTCGCTTTCACATGAAAAACAAAAAAAATTGACTTATTTGCTGTTGAATGATGATAATTACTCTAATAAGCTAGTTAATAAATTGAATGCAGAGACTAATCAATCTCAATGACAAGACCATGAAGAATCGGTTTAGCTACATTCGAAAATTGTGCGATCATAGATACGAAGGAAGCTTCCAATTTTGGCTTGCTTCTAGACCAAACAATTAAAGTCCTTGTTTTTAGAGTATCTGCAATGCTGAGACACTTTCTATTTTTTTGTGAGACACCCACTAATGTGGGTGTTATGTGGGTGTTCGTAGATGTTTAGGAAGGAAGTTTCCAATTTTGGCTTGTTTCTAGACCAAACAATTAAAGTATGTCTTTAGATGTTTTTTCGTCCTCGTTGAGTAAGCAAATGTAAAAAAATTCTAATTTTTTCAAATTTTGTTCGCATCACAAATGTAAGAATGTTTTTTTTGGTCGAATAAATTTAGCATTCATTAAAAAAAAAAAATGAATGCATCTCCGGAAGTATAGCTTTGCATTCACAAGGTGTATACGCGACGACGATGCGGATTATCTGTGAGATTTGAACTGATACGATCGTATAATCAAATCATATGACGCATTCAGTCATAGAAGATTGTCTCGATTAACGTGAGTGCTGATACTAAGACCACACGTATCACAACAACACGTACCTCGCCATGCTACTCCCACTAATGTTGGAATAATGAAATTATGGGTTGACCAACTTATCCAACTACCTTTTCATTTTTTCTTTTGTTCAAATCGGATACATATATTGGGCCGAACACTAAAACTTATCATCGAAAGTCCATACAAAATCTGATAAATTTGTCATTAAATTATCTACCAAAGCATTTTTAATAGATGTTGGAATTCGATCTATGACCTTAACCTACAACATAACGAGTCATCTACCCACTCAAACAGTCAGCTACGTGCCAGCACTTTGCACGCCATTTATGAGTCATCTTCAGTCATAATTCTATAATTGTTTATAGACTTAAAATGGGCAAACTTAAAAGTGATTGATGTACTAATAGAAGAAAGAAAGTAAACGCATTCAATTGTTTATTTATCCATATTCCATGTACTGCTTTCGGCACATGCGTTTATGATTTATGCATAGCATATGCTATTTAATTATAATTAGGTATGACTTGAAATCCAACTAACATAAACTTTATTGGGAAAACGATATATTTCCCCTTCGGGACTATGATATAACACCAATTCCACACAAACTTTTACCCTCGTCTTATTTTCACATGGTTTGAAAGTTAAAAACGTATATCTCCACAATTTAAAAGTTCGAAACCAGTTTCCCCACATTATGAAAGATCGAACCCAAATTGCACACAAACCACGGTTAGTTTCGGTTTATCATATACCAATTCATACTTAACCAAATAAACACAAAATTAAACCAAAACTGAACCCAATTATGACCCACCCAATTACGACCCGATTCAGTTTCGAAACGATTAACTCTTTACAATTTAAAAATAAAATACAAATATTTTAAATGATTATTTTATGATTTCCTACAATTTAGAAAGTAAAAAAAAAATGTTTCTTCATCTTCCCCGTTGGAATCGCGACGGAGATAACGAGTCCAGATCGGAGACTCCATTAATGATTTTCCTTTCTCCTCCATCCATACCCTCTTACTTTTATTCTCTATCTATAATCGGTTTCCGCCATGGGAGAGCAAGCAGGGATCAATTGGAGTATAATTCTGAATAATTTGTGGTGATTTATGGATGTTCTGATCTCAAATTCGTTGACAATTTTTAGAATTTTTACTCTTATGTGAATCGAATTAGAAACTAAGAATCCATATTTGTGGTTCGCGATTTACAGAATTCAGTGAAGCGATTTGTTTCGTACTTAGGCCCTGAATGTAAAGAGCTTAGCGATTTGCACAATTTGTTTTGTATTGAATCTACTGGTCAGGAAATTGGAAAATTCAAGAATTGGATCCGATGACACATCCTAATGCTTTCAGGTTTCTCAGGCAACAAGTGAACACATCAATCTACAAATAACTAATCAATTTCATATGAAGAATAACTAATCGATTTCAAAGTAATCGATTTAGGGTTTTTTGATTCTCAAATTTTAGATTTAGAGATATTTTAGAGGAACTGTTAGATCCACGTACGTAGCTTAATGTTGATGATGATGCTGATATTTCCGAAACGAATCTGAAAAAGATGGTATTATTTGTGTTAGCGGGTGAAGAAGAAGATTGGGGCGAGTTTACGGGTGGGGTTAATGGGTCGGGTTTCCAATTGGGTTAGGTGATCGGTTTAGGTGATTTGGTTTCGGGTTTAGGTTATAAACCGATATAACCAACGTTCGGGTGGAAACTGGTTTCGAACTTTCAGACGGTGGGGAAATAAGTCTTTGGTCTGGTACGAGGGTCAAACTTTGTGTGGAACTGATGTTATATCATAGTTCCGAGGGAGAAATAGATCGTTTTCCCAACTTTATTCATATAGAAACTATCGTGTTATTTATTTTTTGGCTACTGCAAATCATATATATTAAATGCGAGGTATATTTTGAGCTTAAAGCTCTCTCATTCACCCTCAGGGTGGTTAATTATTCTGTTGTCCCTGTGCAAAAAGTCGTTAATACCCTACTCGATGGTTCAAATTAAGTTTGGATCGAAAAATCAATTTATTCGATTGTCATACCGATTTATCAAACCCAGAGTTGTTTGGTGTTGGGCCGTTTAACTAAGTACTTGATTCCAGGCCCAATTGATAGCTGAATTCGGCAAAACCCTACCTTGATTGTATTATATATGATCGGCTAGATCTTTGTCATTGTCGTCTTCGTTCAAGGTAGCGTATTTAGTTTGTGGTTTTTGTGTTTTTTTAAAGTATTCGGTCGTGCTTGCATATGTTTGTTTGTTTTTGTTCTTTAGTTCGTGCATTGATTTTGCTAATTATTACATCTCTTTCTTTTGTTTTTGTATTGTAGGTTGTTCTGTATTTTGTTAAACAAGGAACAATATCAAGACATGGTTGCGAGAGGTTAGCTTGCTTTTGCTTTTGCTTTCCTTTTTTTTTTTTTTTTTTCCTTGTTTCATCCACCTCCGTCGAATATTTTGTATTCCAATGTTGATAATCTGACTTCGTTTGATCAGCGCACTGAGTTTTGGGTTGGATGGATGCTAACCGTCTTTTCCATGAAGTTCGGGATCTTCGGTATTCAGAAGTTCCATCGCTCTTTGTTTGGGATCGTCAGGAGAAGAGATGGAACCCCTGTCTCCTGGGCACTCCGTCATTGTGTGTTCTGGCCACAAGTACAGAGGACCCTGTTCTTACGAGGATGTCAAGACAGTTCAAACTTTTGTTTACTCTACTTTCCAGGCTGCGTGTCATGCGTTGGGTTTGTTTCCTCTTGGTGGTGTGCTTAACTAATTGGATCGTTCGATCTGAAGATATTTATTTATCACTACGATTTGTATGCTTTAATTAGTTCGACAAATAATAAAAATGGTTGTTTGAAAGAAAAAACGTTTTAAGCATACAAATCATTTGGCCATGTCGACGAATGCAATCAAGGTCATCCCCAAGTTATTTTAAAATATAAGTTATCAATATCCTTTTTCGTAATGCTTAATCTTTTGGTTTTCAACAGGTGCAAAATCAAAAGATCTTTGATCAATGTTCACAAATAATAAAAACGGTTATTTGAGAAAAAAAAATTTAATAGCCTAATCAGTTAGCCATAAACAGAATAATATCAAGTCCATCGATAACCATATCGCAATGAAAACGGTTATTTAAAAAATATAAGTTATCAATATCCTTTTCCGTAGTACTTATCGACAAGTACATAATCTTTGTATAATTATTCGCACTTACCTTTATTTTATAGACTTATGATTTTTTCATAATAGTAAAGCAATTTGTATATCGCCATGTAAATATTCCATTTAACTCTATTTATCTCTAAGATTTGTATCAAATAACTTAAGTAAATGTTCCATTTGTCTCTAAGTAAATATACGTATACAATTAAATAAAGTTTATTTTCCAATTATTTTAGAGAGAAATGTACTTAAACATTATGGCTAAGGATTTTGCCATGTGCTTGAACTAAAAAAAGTATATTTAAAAACCTATTGACCTTTTTTTTTGTAGATGTATACGTATGCAAATAATTAAAGTAAATATTCCATTTATCTCTAAGATTTGTATCAATCTTTTGATTCGAACACACATTTAGCCTTTTTTTTGTTGATATATACGTATACAATTAAATAAATTATATATTCCAATTATCTTAGAGATACATGTCGATTTTTATGTGTTTATATGATTGCTACCGACTTCACGAGGTCTATCTTAGAGAGAAATGTACTTAAACCTTATGGTTAAGGACTTTGCCATGTGATTGAACTAAAAAAGTACTTAAACCTTATGGTTTCTTTTGATATGTTGTTCGTTTTAAACATGTCTAAATTATTGGCGTATTTTGTTCTTTAGTTCGTGCATTGATTTTGCTAACTATTACATCTCTTTCTTTTGTTTTTGCTTTGTAGGTTGTTCTGTATTTTGTTAAAGAAATTGAGGTTTGGTTCTGGGTAATCACCCTTTTTGTTCTTACTTATTCTTCATCGATCTAAGTTTTTAGTTTCTATATTTGTATTTATACGTGGTTTGCGATTGTTTACTTTTGTCACACTTGGTTTTTATAGCCAAGAGAAGAAAGAAGAAGAGGAAGAAGCATGATTTAATATTGGTTTCTTCGTTTCCTACATTCACAATACGAAGAAAAAAGTTAAACACATGAAAACAATGGAAGGGAGGCAAGATTTTTAAAAGGTGATTTGGATAGTCTTGATCTCTTTGATTTGGAATTTTTGCTTAATTTGATATATTCTGTGTTTTTGTATAAAAACATCGTTAGCTTAATATTATATAAATTGTTATATTATGTGTGGGAATCACAATCTTAGTGTTCCTACCATAGACGAACACCAAAGTACAAAGTATTCTTTTTCCATAGTCTTCTTACATGTGCTTTGTTTTTATGTAATTGCAACTCAAATTCCATTCATTTTTTTGTAGGGTATAGTCTATTGGTGACTTTTCATTTGAGTCT
>PKML01025986.1:318003-348678 GCA_002933935.1 Eutrema yunnanense | reverse complement strand
AAAACTATATTAAAATAGTGGTACGAAATTAGAAATGGAAAGAAAAATTGACAAGTTTTGTAGTTAAATGGACTAATTTGTAAATTAATCACATTTTGTTGTAACATTGACACATTTTGCTCATACTAGCGAATAGATAATTCTTTGTTCATAGGTTATCTTGGTTCATTACTTTGGTCTCATTTGAGAAAACCACACATCGATTGATGAACGATTTATTTAAAAGAGAGTACATGTCATTTGCAAACCGAATTCTTTTTTTTTTTTTTTTTTTGATGACTTAAACCGAATTCTTTACCTTATTATAGTGGTTTATGTCACACCATTAGATAGTGCACACGTTAAATCCAACGTCTCTATTATGTCAGCGTAGCTTTGGTGAACGCATGAAAGGTAAAACTGGCGATCGGCCGACTCAACTTTTAACTCCGGTGGTTGTGTGCTTTCAATTAGGTTTTGTGTTAGCCGGTTAATTTTACTCCGGTTATTTTTCAGTTCGGGTTGGTTATCAATATAATATTTAAATTGAAAAAAAAAAACACGAATGGTAAAACTCTTCATATTATATATAGATTGCTATCTCACTTTTTTTTGTTTTTGGTATTCTCCTTCTCTACACTTTCATTTATGGTATTTCACTTATTCAGTCTAAAACAAATCAATGACCCAAATTTAAATTAAAAGGGAAAAGGACTAATTGGTGAAGGTGAAGTAATCATGAAAATAATCTATTATTAATTAGATTGTTATTGAAATGGAAATAATTAAATGATAGAAAATATTTTCTGACTTTATTTTCGGGATTTTAGTAGTGCAATTTAAAAAAAAGGACAAATTTTCAGATGAATAACACGATTTATTTTGTTTTAGATATTTCTTTTGCATTTTAAAATATATATTATCGCTTTCCAAGTTAGAATTTAAAACTTGCTTTCTCTAATTGGGAAAGAGGAGTAATAATACTTTAGGGATAAAATAAATTATTCTGATGTAAAATAGTGTGTTATTAATGTTGTATAATTTTTTTTCACTTTTCAAACAAGATTATGTTAGGGAACAAAATATTGGCTTAGGATACTTGTTGTGTGAGAGTGAGTGAAAACGGGAACTACACACATACATTTGCAACGTCTCACAACAAGACACAACAAAGACAACGTGCAATGTCTTGTAATTCTCAAAACTATATAGACTCGCTAATCTATTTCTTGGTTATTCAGAAGAAAACAAATCTCTGCTCCAAACTCAATCACAACCATTAATAATTAAATATGCATTAAACATCTGGAAAAAATTATATGGAAAAAGGACCAAAAACGTTAAAAATGTCTCTATTATTACCTTAATTATGGGTCTTGGTCACAAGTATGCAACGACTGATAAACAGTACAGAGCCGCCTTCCATCAACAAGTACCTCAAGATCTCACTTAGAATATACGTATATATAGGTTGTTATATATATTCACAAAGTGAGATCAAGGGGACTTGCCAAGACCGAAATCTTTCTCTTTTTATGATCATTTTGATCTTCTTTCCTAACAGTTCGATCGAGTTTTGATAAACTCGACGAAGATAATGAAAGAGACAAAACCTTGCTATCTTCATGTTCTTTTCCATCATCTTCTAACAAGCATCCTCCAAGGTTGTCGTGTATCCGCGGTACCTTAAGGGACAAGCTTAGATCCAAATCTTGGTCTAACTTGTTGCAATCATCAGACAATACCAATCTTTTCCTCTTCGATTCTTCTGCCACTCGGGGATTGTCCCTTTGATAAGAACTTAATGTCGTAGCAAAATGACCTTGTGGTCTTGTTGCGGTCGAAGAATTTGGATTGGAGGAGAGGCTCTGTCCCCATGATTTGTTAAATGTTTTCATACCTTCAAGAAAACTCCTATGAATTCTTGGAACAGCTTCTGCTACTCCATTGTTCTCATGAGCCGCTTCATGAGAATTGATTCGAAACGAAATAGTTTTGTTCTTATCATCAAGAATGCTATTGCTAACTCCATGAAATCTCTCTCCAGGTTGTGAGCCAAACAATGTTTGTCTTGTTCTTGTATTGTCTCGTGCCGTTAAGCCTCTCCAAGGGCTACGGTAGATCTGTCGTCTATGGTCGGTCCACGAACCGCCACCGCATCTATGGAATACATTCCAAGTTATATACACAAATTGATTATAACATATAGTTAGATATTAAAAGCTGAAGATTTTGTAAATATATACCCTAAGCTAGTAGAAGGCCTTTGATCAAAACTTTGTAGCATTGGAAGTTGGCTAAGGTTGTAAGTGTAACCAGTTCCTTGTTCAAACGAAAATCCTTGATCTCCTGAAGTTTTAAGAAAGAAAAAAAAGAAGACAAGAATCATTATCCTTAATTTTAAGATTTATGATCAGATTCCAAAGAAACCCTAACTTAAATTATAACGTAATAGAAGTAAATTACCTTGATTCGGTTCATCGGTCTTCTTGCTTCTGTACATCTAAGAAAAAACAAAATAATGGTGGAAAATATGATTCAGCTGAAAATCTAAATGATATAATATATAAATATAAAATATATGTGTATGTATGTTTGCAAAACCTGAAGATGGCTTTTGACATGGGCAATACTTAGCCCCTTGACGTTCATCAATTGAAGAACAAGCTTCGGTGTTGCTCCTGCTCCAACAAAATCGTTCAATGAAAACCCAAATAAATATCAACAAGAAAACCCTAGAAATTAACTGTAGATCTTCATATATGCAGTGATCTTGAATATTATATATATAATTGAAACTCAACTATCTGGTCCACCCAATCTCTCCACAGCTTGAAGAAAGCAAAGATGGAGCTCAGGTGTCCATCGCAGCCTTGGAGTCTTTGAGCGGTTGTACGGCCTCACAGATCCACCATTCTTCTTGATCTGATCATGATGATTATGATGATGGTGACTCCCACTCTCTTCCACATAGCTATTGCTAGATGGGCTCTGATCTCCTGATCTCTCTTCTCCATCCTCCTCTTCTTCCTCATCATCTTCTTCATCTTTGTCTTCTACTTTCTTGGTGGTTGCTTTGAAGTTGGTAGATGGACAAGTCTTGGAGTTTTCAGAATTTTGGCTGCTTGATCTCATCTTTGGTCTCTAGCTATTTGGCTGTTTTTGTGTTATTTGTTTTGTGGTTGGAACCTTTTTGGTCTATCTTGGAGTTCTTTAGACAAAGTTCAATCAAAGATCACATACTAACACATATATGTGTTAGGAATTTAAGGTGAAGACTTTTGAAGGTCTATGTGTATGACTTTTTGGATGCTTGTATCCATCATTCCTTTTTTTCCCTCTGTCTCTCTCTCCAAGACTAAATATATGTATATGATGACAACGGATATTCTAAATTCTATTTTAATATATAGTTTTTTACATCGCAGGGAAAGATAGATCTAGATTTACACCTCATGACAAAAAAAACAAATGGTACTTTTACTTCTATTATAAATTTGTAACTGTACCACTTCAGTCATATAAGAATATTTTAAAACTAAACTTTGGAGATAATAATTATTAACTCCAATTCCTTCAATTTTTGAATCTCGTGATAGGGAAGTGAAAAGAAACTCAACGAAGTAGATAGAATTTGTCTACATATTCATATTGTGTTTTCATTTCCATGGTAAACATTAAAATGTTTTTCCTAAAATAGATAATCAAACTGTTGGTAGTACCGATTTTAGTGACTCAAATCTAGGTGTAAGATGATGTTTATATGCTGTGAGGGTTCACGATTTTTTATTCAAAATCAATTGCCAATGAACTGAATGATCTATGTTTTCATTTGATAATTAATACTTGTTCTTGTTTTGTTCGAACTAGCTTTTGCAATATAGGAAGAAGGCAACATTAATGAGGCACACACATTAATTAGATAAATGAAACTTTTTCCATCGTTACAACTCATTAATTAATTTGGCTAAAAAAGCAAACAAATTAAATAAAAGGGGATGGTAAGGGGGATGGGCTCGTGACTTCAAAGCCAAAGCTGTGAAACAGAAAAAGTAGAAACCCAAAAGCATAACTTCTTCTTCTTTGTGTGTGTGTGTGTGTGTGTGAGAGAGAGAGAGAGAGAGAGAGAGAGAGAGAGAGAGAGAGAGAAGTTAAAAGGTGCTTGGCTGGGCTGTCTTCACTGAGAGACACGAGAAGAAAATATTGCTAATTGTTTCTGTCACCAACGACAATCACGGGTTTGTCTCCATCTCCACTACTCTTACTATTTCACATTATCTATAATTATCTACACATGCGTCTCTGTCTCTATACATGCAAAATGTACATTTTTCTTTTCCATATATATAGATATACAACCCACTTAATTTTTTCTTTTATTAGGACATCGATCGAATATCACATTTTAAGCTGATAAATTACATGAATTCTCCCCCTATCACAGATTGATCTTTAGATTTAAACGAGCATTTGTACGTACAATTCACTTAATTAGTTTGGAATTCAGGCTTGAATATTTGGTCGTAATTAACAAAACAAAAAAATAGTTTGGTCGAAAATTACAATGATGTATCATATATGTGCAATTAATTAGGTTCTGTCCGATCATTGTATAATATAGGTAATATATATATAGTATTTACTCTAACATAAGCAGGCCAAGTTTTCGTATAAACGACCCGCAAGTACCGTGTTAAATTTTATGAATGGTAACCAGATACATATAATGTAGAAGTCATCGGTCAAATAAATTAGGTATATGACATTTCTTTCTTTTTTGCAAAATCTTTTTTCGAAGCCAGCCGTAATTGTATCTTTCGTCGTCGTTATTAATTGTTGGGAAGAATACAAATTGTTGTATTTTAAATTCTAGAAATTTTAGAAATATTTTTATTTATGTTAGAATGACGTTCTTCATATCTACCCTACAATCCTAGCTACTTCCATCCTCAGACGACAAGCCATGATCAATTATACGAACCAAGAAATAATTAAATACTAAATGCTAAGTAATATCAGTTACGGCCTTATAATTTATAAAGTTTACAAACCGTTGAATATTGACCACTACGTTCTCCTCGACGTATCTATATGAATAAATCAAATTCTAAGTGTTGACCAAAGTCTTCGTGTTTTGTGTATTGCTAATGTTATATGGAATCTCATACCTTTTTCAATTTTCGGAACCTACAAGATTTTGCATGATACTAATCTAATATAGGGTTATAGAACTTAAGATCTGAGAACTTAAGATCTGAGAACTTAAGATCTGAGATTGTAGAAACTATAGTACACTACACCGAAAAAAATTCCAGTAGTATATCATATAACTATACTTTTAATAACGTTTATGTCATATATATTTTAAACTAAACGATGTGTGAACGAAAAATATTTTAATGGGAAAGAATAAGTTGGGGGAGAGGTATAGAATAATAATAGGATTTGTACGTATTATGCATGGGTTTGCATGCATCGCCACTGCAGCTAAGTAATCAATCAGTATGGCCCAATAGTTTTGGTATTTTGAAACTACAGTTGCATATTATATTATTCGTATATTGTTTTTTGGTCTGACATTATTATATTACCATGAGGACAAAAGTCGTGTTGGTTTTTTTAATTATAGAAACGAATAAAGTTTGGACCTCGTCTCGGGACTGGGCAGTTTCGTGGAATGTAGGTTGCTTGTCGAATTTTAAAAAAAACAATAAGAATTTCGTTTCATATGTGATGCGCCAAAATTTTAATTTAAATTTTAATTCTGGGAATATTAAATTCGATGATCTTCAATTGACACATGAAGTGCATAAGATTATTTTCCAAATATTTTTGTTGTTTACAAATTTTGTTATGGACGGATTTTCGAAATTCATCGGATGGCATGAATTTCGTAGGAAACTGTGCTTCGTAAAATGTATCTTTGTTGTTTCTAAGGACACAAGTTGTGAACAAGTGAAAGTAAAGGGATGAAAACTTGTAATGACAAAAGCCCTTGTGTTCTTTTCCTTTCTCTGGTGCAATGACCAATACAAGATTCCGACGACGACAAAGAGATGGACCCTGTGGAATCCAAGAAGAGTAAGATTCGAATGTTAGCGACAAATCAATTATTATTGATTCGGGTGTTGAAAAGAATAAGGGTTTATTTGTAGTGAACTTAAAGTAAAGGGGGTGAAAATATATATATTAAAAAAAAGAAACTTGGGACTAGAGAAACAAACCCTAGAAAAACACCCCCTTAGTATTGTCTTGGAAGTAGAAGAAGACGATTACCGAAATCGGAAAGATGTATGATGTGATGTTGGATGAAGCGAATCTGTCTCCTCACCTTAAGCGGAAGCTTGAAGCTCTTGTCGATTCTCCACCTTCACCCGTAGAAGACGCCGATCATTTCTCCGACGAAGACATGGGTCCGGTCGAATGGGAAAAGTACCGGCAGCAAGTTGTGGAGTTCCCTGTGGATGTACTCCTTACGACACACTCTTTGCCAAGGCAGGACTCCATTGTTACAATATTGAAAAGGTTACTTCTCTCACTCTCTCTCCTTGTGCTACAATTTGTACATGTGTCTGTGTGTGCGTCACTGATAAATATTTTTATGTCCTCCCTTTGTAGGGGAAGAAGTTACAATTGAAGAGAGTAGTCAAAGTCAACGCAGAAATCGCTTAAACTTTACAACTCGTATTCAACATCGGAGGTGATTGATTCAGTCGATCATGGTCACGCTACACACTTTCCAAACCATGGTCACGGATGCAGGGAAGGAGAAGAAAGCACGCTTGATACTAATGACAAGAATATGCAGAATCAAGCCTCAAGTACATGCCAGGTAAAATTATTGTGTGAAAAGATGTTATTAGGCGTGCTTGTGGAGTGTAATCATTGTAATGAATGTTTCCTTATAGTCACTGATTGATGCAGTTATTTACCGGAGGTGATCAGCTACAGTTTTATGAGGTGAGGTGTTAGTTTTGACTGATTGTTTAATAAGATGATGATAGTTTAGTAGTAATCGAAGATTTGGTGTTAAAAGTATTTCGAAGAATCGAGCCATCAACCATGATCAATGTCTAGTAGTTTTTTCACCCTAAATTGAAACACTATGTGCATATTCTTGATGTATTTGGTAATTTCTCCTCCCCCATTTTGGTAAAAAATCTTCCATGGGATTTATTAAACAAAAAAAAACAAAAAGACATTCATGAGCAAGAGGAATAGAATTTATACAATGACTTTTTTTTTCCACCGATATATACACTAATTTATCTATGCATATGTTTATAGATTTACTTAACTTCAGTTTGTTTATCCAATTTTACTAGATTACTACAAAAGACGCTCACAGAACTCAAACATCGTCAAAATACTTACAGTTTTGCTGGTGAATGGCTCTATCTTACGCCGTGGACGATAAAACCTCCAGTTCTGCCCACCAAAGAGGTGATAATTTCGGTGTAGCATCGCTTGGGGATACTCCCGTGATCTCCCTTAACCATCCCGTGACTTCTCGCATTGTAGGTCTCTCTTTCGGGTCGGTCCTCACGCATGATTTGATCACTTCACCTATATTCTCAATCTTCTCATCATAAGATTCCAGTGTTGGATCTACCATCTTGGCTAGAGTCTCTCCTCTTAAGAAATCCACCAGCCCTGTATCCACTGACTCAGGTTTGTTGACCGATTCTGGGAGTTTTCCGGTCATCATTTCGAATAACAGTAAACCGAAGCTGTAAACGTTGTCTTCTGGGTTTAAGGCTGAGATGTGTGTGTCTTCGATCGCTTCTGTCTCGGATGGACCGAAACTGAAATCCGCTACTTTGACAGCATAATCCTCTGTGAGCTGAAGAGATGATGAGACAAGATTGGTGTGAGCTATGGGTGGACTGAGTTGGTGCATATGGTCAAGGCAATATGCTAAGCCCATTGCAATTCTTAACCGCATTCCCCAGTCCAGATGTTCTGATTCTTTATCTGCAAAAAACAAAAAAAAATTTGCTTTCCATTTAGATCACAAAGAAACTGAGCCCCCATGTGGCTCATGACAATGAATATACTCTGAGTACGTGCTTACAGTGTAAATGCTCAAAGAGTGACCCGTTTGGCGCATATTCAAAGATCAAGATCCTGGTGAAAGGCTCCTTTTCTTCACAATATCCAAGAAGGTTAACGAAATTTTTGTGGTTTATCTTTGATAACATTTCAATCTGCAATTGCGAAAAACAGAAACGATAAG
Organism: Eutrema yunnanense; assembly: GCA_002933935.1. Taxonomy (NCBI): domain Eukaryota; kingdom Viridiplantae; phylum Streptophyta; class Magnoliopsida; order Brassicales; family Brassicaceae; genus Eutrema; species Eutrema yunnanense. Next base: position 340,463 of record PKML01025986.1, on the reverse strand, counting down.
TTGACTACAGCCATTACGAATATAAGGAATCGGGGAATGGATTGGCTGAGAAATACCTTTTTCCTGAAGTGCATTTCTGTATTGTCCTTCCAGTCTTTAGCAGATGTAGTAGCAATAGAAGCAACAGCTATCTCCACTCCACTTGATAGTGTTCCTTTGAACAGTTTCCCAATGGGGCACGATCCAATGACATTACTAAAATCTTCGCATGCTGCTTCAATCTCAGATCTTTTGAGAGTGGGGATACCTGAGTGTATCAAAGCACACATTGTAAACAACTCCAAGTAAGTAAATGCACTTCCCAAACATCCTAGAATGCAAGGTTGTTTAGCTAAACTCCTATTTTTCCACAACTTAATATGACATTTCATATACTACTGTAACAATTAAGAAAGGATATTACCAGTTACAAATACTTTCTGAAGTTGTCCGCTAAGGCCTGTACGCCAAGGATTCACGGATTTTCCTGCCTTACTTCTGAAATAAAACACGGTGGTAGCTACGAGGAGAAGCAAAACAGCACCACCTACGCAGCCAACCACTAGAGGAAGAGCCACTGAAGAAGAGCCAGAGCTTCTTGGAGTGGGAGAGTTTGCAAGAGGCGCAGATGGAAGAGGTGAAGGAGAAACATCTTCTGTAGATGGTTTCTTCTGTGGCTCCGGAGCTGTTGAAACAGGTTTTGGAGAAGGCTGCGGGGATGATAGTGCTGCGATAGTTGCAGCCGCACGGCGTTTTTTTCTTGAAGGATCGTTGTGTGTTAATGTGTTACTACGGAAAAGTGCTTTCCTGTGAAATCCAACAGCTTTCCTACAAAAAGTATCAGGTAGAGAGAAAAACAAAAAAAAATCAAAGGGACTTTCACTGCAACACATGCTCAAGAATAAGATCAATATGATTATACCACATCAATGTTTATCAAGTTAAGGATGAATGAGAAAATCTTCCAAGTGTTGGTTACAATTAACAACAGATTCTTTACACATAAGGATGAAATCACTTATCCATCTGAAAATCAAAGTGATCTAGATCCAAATATCAACTAGGTTTAAGTTAAATTATCGCTCGACGAACTACAAATCACAGAAATAAAGAGCTACTTACAAAATCGCGGAATCTTCGTCTGACCATAGATCCTTTCCCAATTTATCTTCACTTTTCATGAAATCTACACCTGATAACGAAAATCGAAACAATTTTTTCTCAGGAAACTGGATTCTGTTTCTCTGCAACTAAACAAACATGCAAAACGAGTAAGAGAAACCGAAAAACTTGCTCTACCTTCTTCCTTCAGTGAACAGCACGAACCGAAGCTAAGAAAGACCACAAAAGCCACAAGAGAACGCATTTTGAGCATAGATCGAATGGATCTGCGGTTCTCATTCATCGAAAGACAACGAACAATATGTGGAAGAGCTGAGCAGGAGGAACGCAGGAAATCGAGTTTGGATCTGAATCCGAGATTTACAGATTATGAGCAGAAAAACCGGAAGAAGCTAAAGACGAAAGGAGACGAGTGAGAAGAATAATAAGACTTATTCATTTTCTGAGTGAAAGCGCGTGCGCCGTGTTTTGGCCGATAAGGAAACTAAACTGAGGAATTGTTTTGGGTCAACGAGAAAAACCAACGCATTAAAGGATAGAAGTTTCAAAAATGTTTCTTTTAGTATGAAGAAATCAAACTTCTTTTTAGGGATGGGCATATATAGTTATTATAATTATAAAACTCAATACTTTAATTCTAATCAAATAAATTTATATTTATATTTAATATATATAAAAAATACATTTTCATATACTAAAATTAGTATAATGTTCACAAGTTAAAAAAGTTATTTCATTTAAAAAAATATATATTTTGTACAGAACCCAACCAAATTTAAATCAAACCCGAATGAATTGAACCAAAATAAATGTAGACTTATTTTTTTAAAACCTAAAAATAAACAAACCATACTTATTTTCTATTGTATTTTCATAAAATCAAAATATTCCAGAAAATTTTCGTTTTGGAACAAATTATTAATACATACAACAATGCTTGACCTATTATCCGTTTGAAATAAGTTAAGCGAAAAAACGTGGATAATACAGGGTTAATAATATCCAACGATATATTATAGAAACTTACCTACTAAAATAAAAACTAATCTTATTGATATATACATATATATATATATACAAATAATGTAGTGGCAGAAGTACTTAAAAGGGTTCAAAAGAAAACGGCCGATTAGCTGGCCAGCCACCGTCGAAAATGACTTTGTGGCGTAGCAAATGGTTCCTATCTTCATTTTCTTTGTTTTTTCCTACAACTTTTATTTGGTTATATAAAATTCAACGAAGGCATTTTGGGAAGAAACAAAAAAATAGAAAAAAGCCACGTAAATTTGGAGTGATATGATAATGATTGAAGTTGAAGGAATGATTGTCATCTTAATTAAGTATGTTGTCATCTTAATTAAGTATGTGGAGGATAGGAGATATTGTGTGACTAATTCAATATGGAGGTTACTTAGCTGTTGCTTTCTTCGTCTCCAATTCTTTGGCCATGTGGGATCCTCGTGGTCTGGTCATTGGTCAGCAAGCAAAACCCATTTTTATTAAATTGTTCTATTTTTTTCGTATTTTTGTTGTTGTTGTCAACAATTCCATATTCTAGTGTACTTATGGGAACCATTTCCGAATTTTGTTTTTTCTTGTGAATCAAAAATAATATACAGTTTAGTTTGCTCAAAAATAATACATGAGTAAACTTTAACAATCAGAGTTAACAATGACTATACAATAATTTTTAAATATGTGGACACATATCAACGTATGTAAAGTAAATAATTTTTGGAAATGTTTACTAATCTCTGTGATAATTCGCAAAAGTGTGCTGGATAGAATTAAAGTAAAAAACAAAAATAAAGTTTGGCGACACTTAATGGGTTTTCAGTGGAAAAGATAACCAAAATGGGCTTCCCTTCGAACTTTTTGTTAACATGAACAACTTGTTTTCTTATAGGCTTTAGTCTAGATTTCTTACAGGAAAAATGCTTTGATCCAACAACACAAAAGGGTGGGAAATTTTTCAAATTTCAAATGGATTAATAATTTTCCCCAAGATAGGATCCAGTCTAGTGTGGGTGTATATACTAAGATACAATTCTCAAGTTTCGGTGTCTCTTTTATTCAATATATTATTACCTCTCGTTGTAGATAACACTTTTGTTTCTTGGTGAGATTTGTGTTATTTTGTATATGTTTTCACAGTTGTTTTGTGGAAATCAAAGAGTGGTGAGTCAAGTTTTTTTTTTATATATAAGGAATTGGAGTTGCATATAAACCAAAACTTTATGCATCCAACTTTAGATCAAATATCAATATTTTATGAGATTTTTGACTGGATCAAAATATAATTTGTGTTATAACACTTTTCAAATTTTGAAAAATAAGTAACACTTTTTCTGTTGAAAATAGAATTTTACCTCTGCTCGTTATTGGTCTGTGTACTGTACATCGTTGATTCGCGCAGTACTGTACATGGAAACGACTGGAAAGTCAACGCATGTACAATACATAAATTGTTACTTATTTTTATAGTTTTCGTAAAATGCTAGTACACAAACTATATTTTCATAAAGTGACCGTACACAAACTATGTTTTCATAAAGTAACCGTACACAAACTATGTTTTTAGAATTCATCGTTAAAGTTATTGCTGTTTTTGAACAAACGTAAAAGGTAGTGTTTACAAATTTTAGAAACATGAAATGTCATTTTCGTGTCAAAAATAAAGCAATGGTCAAAATAAGGGAAGGGAGCAAGAGCTTTTTCAACTTTCTCTTTATTTTAGACAGTTGACTACGGTTATTTACTCAATTGACTATTTTGGTATAATAGTCACCTAAATAGATGTTCCAAACCTAATATTTATGCAATTCAACCCTATTTTATATACACTTTGATATCCAATATAAGAAAATAAATTTATTTCATATTTTCTTTTAAGGGAAAATACATGTAAATTGACAAATGGGGTGAAGCTAGTCAAACATTACATTGAATTTTTTTTTATTAGAGCAGTCAAACATTGTGTCTCTTCCTAAAATTCACCCCCTATTTATTTTCTTTTAAGCGTTTTTATAGAAAAAAAAAACAAAACTTTGGGCTTAATCTCCAAACGCTTTTTATTTGCAATTCTTACTTTTCAGTCCACATAGATATCAGAGTTCCGTCTCCGGTGCACCGGAAAGCACGACGAACACCTAATCAGGCCTTGCACATTGCAATTAGTACAGCTCGTGAATCCAGATTTCTCAGAGAAGAACTTGTGACTGCCATTACACCTCTCGCACAGAACGAATCTCCATCCTCCGCACAAATCGCAGGTCTCGCCGAGTTTTCCATCCGACGGTGGTAATTCCCCGATCAGCTTCCTCAGCTCGTCGCTCTCCTGTAACTGCTTGATCTCTTCCGTCCCTCCGATGTATCTCCCGCCGATGAAAACCTTAGGCAACGCCACTTTCTTCGTTCCGGAAATCGTCAGTAACTCGTCCTGAAATCTCGAATCCATGGATAGATCTCGCTCGTCGATTGGGATACGGAACCTATGGAGGATCGATCTGACGGATCTACACTCCTCGAATGTCTTCCGTACGATTCGAAGGCTGGTATAGTAGAGAACCACGCCTCCGTGATCGGCGTTGGGGATATCCACGACGGAGAAGAGAGTCGTCGGCGGCGGCGGCGGGACGAAATTGGCTGGTGAGGTACAACCGTCGATCCTGGGGCTCCGAGGCTGGTGAAGGATTGGAAGTCTCGGAGAATAGGGTTCCGGCGAGGGATCGTCGTCGTAGAGAAGGTGTTCAATGTCTTTGAAAGAAGAACATGAGAAACGTCTCGGCCATTTCGGCGAGTCCGGCGAGATTTGGTGACGCCTTCTTCGCAGTTGAAGCCAATTCGGGAACATCTGGCAAATCAACGGCGGAAAATCGGCGGCGGGATCTAGAGGAAAGTTAAAAAATAATACAGAAAGAGTGAAGGAGTAAGATTTATTTATTACGAGTGAAAAGTATACGATTCGTACTGTACGAAGAAGATAAGGACATCATCTAAATCAAATTAGAAAATATTTCTTACCCAAAATGGCTTAAGGCATTTAATTTATGAGTAATAGCACAAAGTACTATTAAATAACATGAAAATTAGGTGTACTTTTTTTTAACATTATTCTATAAATGCTGTTTACATGCAAAAGACTAATTTAACCCCATATTTTCTAACTAATTTTTTTTGGTTTTTTTTCATGAATTACTATTTATGACGGAAAAGGAAAGAAGATAAGAAAAGAGAGAAGAAGAAAGAAGAAAGGGGAAGAAGGAAGAAGAAACGAGGGAATAAGGAAGAAGAAACGAGGGAATAAGGAAGAAGAAGAAGAGGGAAGAAGAGGTGTCAACGAGGTCGAGGACGGCGACAGAATATACTGCGACGATGGCGACGCTGGTGACGGCGTCAATCATTGTGGTGGTGTTCAATTTTTTTTTTTTTGGCTGATTTTTTGTGTTATTTACTTTGAAATTAATCAATAACAAATTTATCCAATAGATTATCAGTATACCTTTATGATGATAACAAAGTTAGATAATCAATAACACATAGTTTCTATGATATGATAACCAGATTATCACAATAATTTTTATATTTCCATATTTCACATTTTTCTGCGAAATAATAACTGGATTAACACGATAATTTATGATATGATAACTGATTTAATATGACACTTTCATAAAAATGAACATAATATCTGAGTTAACATGACAATGTTAACGATACTAACTATTTGTTAACGATGCTAATAATGATAATTGGGTTAACATGACAATGTTAACGATACTAACAATATGTTTTCCTGGTTATGAATAGTGGTCGTTGAGTTTTGATGAATAGTAATACCGACCGTTAGATGAACCGGATTCTTCTGTCAGAAATGATTTTCAGCCAATGGTATTTCTGTGATTATTAAAAAAGCAAAGAATATTTTAAATTTTTTCTTTCCTCCTCACCTAATTTCCAAATTCTTACCTATTTTTTTGGTCAACTTAATCATATTCACTCAATTTACTCTTAATTTATTCTCATACTAAATCAATCAACATTTTTGGTAAAGAGTGTCTTTTACAGCTTTATCCTTTCGTATTTTTAACATGATAAATTTACTAGAATGTCCTTGTTATAATTATTTTATTTTATGAGATGAGAAAATGGCAACCATAATTTTAATGTTTAGATTTAAATTATTTTAGCGCCTAAATATGGGGTTTGCCCAATTAAGAATGCAAATTTTGTTTTTACAGAAAACATAGGTTATAAAAAATATTATTTAATTTGACTCCATTGCGATTTTCTCTTACTAACTGAAAATAAAGCAAAATTTCCATTTCAGTTATAAAACTTTGATATAATCTGGTTGTGTCATTGATAGTGTACAAATGAAACTACTTTGCTAATTTATTTTATGCTTCTTTAAGTGGGTTTCTTCTCAGAGCTCCGGTTTAAGCGGGACGCCAAAATCCCTTCCGACCAACCAAAAATCGATCCTGGTATATTTTGGTTGACCAATAAAGCGAACCAAGTATGGATTCAAGCTTCTTTATTGTTTCAATGGTGTCTTGTACCACAAGGTATCCGCCTGGTCTCACTATCCGATCAATCTCAGCTGCCACTTGTACAATGTCACACCTGAAATTTGACCCCCAAAACACCAACAAATGCTCTCTGTCATTAGCATAACCACACTCACCGCAATATCAAACTGGTTTCTTGGAACAAAACAGGTTCTGTTTAAGCTTAACATGACCGGAATTTTTCAAACCTAAACGAGAAAAATAAAAAACCGGTTCTAGTTCGGTATACAATTTCAAAAGCGGAAAACCGAACCAAACAAGGCGAATGAATACCTAATAATGCTAAAGAATTGAAACAATACCGATCTGTTGTTTACCTTTGTGTGAGATCACCCAGGAAAAAACTGGAATGTAGCAGATCGTATGTTCTAGGGTAAGTGTTCAAGGACTCGCACCAATCGTGGTAAACTCCGATCAAGCCTCGATCAAAAACGATGGAGAGCGTGTCAGGTTTATCCACAGGAACAACATTCATCACCCAGAGAGGTCGATTTATAAGTGCAGCAGCAAATCTATCAGCAGAACATAGAAGAAAGAAAAAAATGTGTCAAGATTCGGTTTGGGATAAACCGGATTCTGGTTAAAGTTCCAAGAGAATGTAAAATTACCCGCCAAAACGAGCATTCATGTCCATCACATTCCGCACGCTCGACCAGTTTACAGCTAAACGTTCAAGATAGACATCAGATACAACCGCTGACCATTTCTCTGTATCTTTCTTGAATGTTTCCGCTTCAACCGAAATGCTTTGAGGTTTAACACTCACAAGCCGTTTAGGCCATAGTTCAGGCCAATTTTGGACATTTCCGCTCGGTAATTTGGAAATGCATTGGCGGAGAGGAGCATACCTAAAAATTAATCAAAAAAGGAAATGATATAAAAGAATGAACATATATATATATATATAGTTTTATGTGAATGCGAGCATCATATTGTATAAGTGTTTTCTACCATGAAGCATTTACTTCCTCTTCAACGCATAGAGGTGGATCTTGCGTGCTGCGTTTATTATAGCAGGATTCTGAAGTTGGCTTTTGATAGATCACGAGCCCGATTCCCGAAGAATCAACCGTCTTTGTCACGACCTTCCAGCAAATGGATTTAGTCAGAGAAACCATTGCTGCAAAACAGAACTTGTAACAATTATATAAGGATAAAGATCAAGACCGATGTTGAATAACCAAATCAAGATAATGATTGTTGCGAACCATCCCAAATTTTGCTATCTCTGTCATTATCTCGATAAACCGGCGTTGCAGACCATATGAAGAAACCTCCTGGCCTGAGTACCCTATTGAGCTCCAACAATGGTTTCCCACCTAACAAATTAAACCCGAAAAAAACATGAAAACTTGAAGCTTACCCGCTAAGAAGGAAAAGAAAAGGGGACAAAAATACCATCAGCGTCCCAATGGACTCTGCACCGTGCACAATGGATTAGATCAAATGCATTGCTCGGGAATGTAAGCTGTTGCGTTCCAATAACAGAAAGTGTTGCAGGTATTCCTCGTTCTAACGCAAACTGAATCTGAGCTTCATGTTCATCTTTAGGGGCAAACGACATTGTAATGGCATCTTTGTCTAATAGAAACCCGCCAAAGCTAGCAACGCCACAACCAACATCTAATACAACCCTTATGTTTTTCCCCCATTTGATAATCGGTAAAGCCTGTGAAATGTGAAATGAATTTAACACAAAGATATATGCTTTCGATTCAAACAGACAGGGGAAACAACAACAACAAAAAAGTGCTGACCTTTTCGATGAACTCAACGTAATGAGTAACCCCGAATTTGAATTGAGTACCTCCTCCAGGAAAAACTAGAAATTCACCGGTTTTTTTAACCCAGTTTTGTTCTTTCTTGTATTCAACAAGCTTGGGGTGTGGAACATTGTCATACCATATCTGCACATCAAAAGAGGAAACAATTAAAGAAATGTTCCAATAGCCCAAGATCAGGCAATAAAATTCACCCAATTCATGTGAACTAATTCAACTTCAAATGATAAAAACAAGTTTGTTCATAAGCCTTAAAATTTGAATCTATCAGACTCTGGAAACGGATCTCTCTCCTTTCCTTTTCAGAAACACTAAACTGAACATATACTCAAATGGGTTACTCTCGGGAGTAAACTAAATCATATATCTTCAGACCAAGCTGATCATCAAAAGCATAAACTCCAAGAAAAAACAGCAACCAAATCTTACCAAAAACAAAAACAGGATCTGTCTCTCACCATATCCCGGCTCTTGGGCCAGGGAACCGGCGGCTTATAATTATCCGGCAAGGGCACGAGACATTTAGGGCTTGGTTCGGGGCAATGCCGTTCACGATGCTCCATATGCCTCCTCGATTTGAGCTGCTTAATGGCGTCGTAATTATCCAGACAAGGTATGTAATCAACAGATTCTGCGCCTTTACAGAGATCCCATTTCAGCTTCACCTCCTCGTGGGTATCGTTCAGCTTCTTCTTCTGAGGAGTTTGATCGGAAGGAACGTCGATGTTTTGAGGATTTGTGGATTTGGGGTTAGGTGTGTAATCGATGGAGAGAGAAGGGAATCTGGCGTTATCGGAGGTGAAGAGGAAGACGGTGATGACGATGAGGAGAGAGGAGAGGAGTAAAACGACGACGTGTTGTACGGATATCGCCATTGAAGAAGGATCATTAGAGACAGTACGAGACCGCGTTTCAGGGAAGAAGGTGAGCTTGAAAAGTCGCAACTTTCACATTTCGATTCCTTCAGCAGAGCAAAACAAAACAAAAAATTTGTTACAGCAGTAAAAGTAAAAGTAATTCTTAACGCGCCGACAGAGTAATTTTTGCCCGAAGATTTTTTGTTTTTTGTTTTCTTATGGCCTCCTGAAAATGCATGTATGTGTGAGAAAATAAAATGTAATCATTATGTCATTGATAGATAATCCAGCAAGAGTAACGACCTTAACGTGAAACAACAAAAAAACGAATTATGTCAATGTAAATTTTTGCCATTGTTGACATGATGATTCATTTTTTAAAAACTCTTGTGTTTTATGTCTTGTAACTAATTAATTTTGTGTCTATTGGTAGAAAAAAGAAAGTTTGTTGTAATCAAAAGTTATACACATTTCTCAATATAGGATCTCAGACATAAATTATGAATCTGCATCTTGGAAGAGATCAGATCTGATCAAATGTAGTGTATTGATGATGGCCAAATCTAACCAGGTTTAAACTCAAGGTATGTCTTTTTTAAAAGTCCTTAATTCTAATTAATTTGGTCAGTTATATCGATTGAAAGAGTTTGTCATATGAACATAGATTATTATTTGTAATATACTAATATTACCGACTCAGAGTTTGCTACGGCAAAAAGTCATATGTGGATGGAGCAACAATGTCTACTGCAAAATAATCAATCTTTAAAATCATGAATGTAATGATTGATATGTAACCCCTCAATGGGTGAAAATAACGTCTCGAAAAAAGAAAAAAAAAAAACACAAATCCTCTCGGAGGTTTTCTACTGCCTTGTCAAGCTTTAAAGCAAAATACTCGTTGAGATTGGGTAGAACACTGAACGAAAATTAGTCTGAAACCGTAAAACCGGCAATCCTACTCAATGATTCCGGCGCCACCATCGATATCAACTTCACCCATCCCTGTGTCCTCTTCTTCTTCTCCGCTTTCTTCATCGCCGCTAATTTCTTCATTGTCAAGTCGGAGCTTAGCCATGTGTTCTGTCAGCATCTTATCATCTCGTTCACTCACCTATCAAAAAGCATGGATAGAAAAATCAAACTCTCAAATAAAGAAAAGCTAACTCTTGTGACATGCACTTGGGACGGCTCAACGGTAAAGAAGATGAAAAAAAACTCACAGCTCTAGCTTCTTCCTTAACGACTAGCTTGCCTTTGTGTGTCTCAATTGTCTCAGTGCAAGCTGTTATGGCTTTGTTTAGAATTTCAATCCCTTGGTCCTGTTTAATATGTTATGGAGACTGAGAAAATTAGGCAAAATGGAACAAAAACATAGCAATTGCACATATTTATTAGGCAAGGAGGCAAGTAAAGCAATTGATGGTTCAAGTGAAGACAAATCCACAAAGCTACATAATTGGCTAATAAAGTTGCAATGACCAGTTTTGGGACAACATTAGCATATCTGCCTGTGCTTTCCTTACAAGTAAAATGGTGTCACTTATTGCTATAAAAAATCTGGCGAGTTGTTTTAGTGGATATACAATCTGAATATAGATCATAAACCACTTAACAATAAGGAGGGGAGGGTTTCTATAGGAAGGCCAATCATAATTCAAGATACAAGATTGCCTAACCTTGTCAAGTGTCTGAGTAGTAAGAACATACAGAGGTGGAGCAACCAATTTAATCTTAACAGGACAGTCTTCGTTTCCAGCAGCTTCAGCATTTCTCATGGCCTCCTGAAAATGCAAGTTATGTGAGAGAAAATAAAATGTAATCATTATGTCATTGATAGATAATCCACCAAGAGTAACGACCTTAATGTGAACAACTCCGTCAAACTGAAAACATTTCAATTCGATATCAGCCCGGATTTTCATTGGTTGTGGTGTCATTCTCCTCCTAATGTTCTTCACAAGTGCATCTTTCACTTCTTCCGTAACAGCAGGTACGACCTTAGTCACCTACAAAAAATGAACACTTTGTAATATTAGCACCAAAAGGAAGTTTGTACAAACAAACAACTAAAACAAAACCAGAGAACAAAGTATACCTCCTGTCCATCAGGCCCAACTTCTTTGATCTCACGTGTGAGAGAACTCAACACAGAATCAGGATCAGTCACTAAGATCTTGAAGGCCTGAACATAACAAAAATACATACATTTCAGAAATAAATATCTACGGGAATACAATGGACCTGAATTAACAAATTCTTACCTCAAAAGCATGACCATGTTTTCGGTACAAAGGCCAACCAATGTTCACATACAACTCCTGCGATAGGAAAACTTGAATCAATTTATAATCAAAGAACAGCAGCAAACATCGCTCAACATATAGGAGAAAACCAATAATCAAACAGTTTCAACTCTCAGCATCTGTCAGAACAAGACGCTAAATACAGAGAGATTACTCCTCGCACACAAGGCTCGTACTTATCTTTCAAAATCTTCAATAAATAGATGCAGAATTTGCATAACCAATGCATTTCAGGAAACTACACCATAGAAATAAGTACACTCCTCACCAGAACAAGAGTGCTTCTACTACACCTTAAACAAAAAGCCAGCATTACTAGATACGGTATTCGCTTCTAAGTTTAAATTGTATCATCTTCAATGAAACGTCCCTAACCAGCAAATCCAGAAATTCAGATGAACAATAATCGTCAAAACCAAATCCGAACTATTGACTATACCTCCAAATCAATTGACAGAGTCTCTGCGACATGGCGCATGATAGAGTGGACGAGCTTGCTCTTGTTATACCTCTCTTCACAGGTCTGAATATCCTCCTCGCTGACCCTACGTTTGCTCAGATCAATGTATCCCTTCTCTTTGTCCACACGCAGAACCATGACAGGCTCGATTCTTCCCACCTTAATCAAACTGCTCACACTTCGGATCCGACGGCGGGAGAGCTCGGAGAATAGGATCATGCCTTCGATGTTGTTGTATTCGAGCAGTGAAACATAGGCTCCCATATCGGCTATGTTCTTGACCTGAATCATCACCGCCATATCCACCTCTGGATACTTCGCCTCGTACATCCGGCACTCGAGATTCGGTGTTTGACTCGCCATGATTGAAAGATTTTCGATACAGCTAAAGATCACGCGAATTCACTCTTTGTGTAATCGGAAAAAAGCTACGAGGCGGGGAGACTTAGGGTTTTAAGCGACGGAGCAATCAGGCAGATTTATTTCTTTGGCTAGGGATAAGAGACGAGCCAAAGATGTGAAGCTACACCTAAACGACGCCGTTTCTGTTTTTGCAGAATTAGGAAACAATTAGTTTTTAATTGGGCCAAAAATCTAACGGCCCATATTGTTAAGTTTGGACCAGATTTTTTATTTTTGTTTGTTCACGATGAATTACGTTTAAACCAGCACTAAACTAATCATATGATTGGGCCCGAGTCAACATTTGGTAGTTCGAAAAATTTCAGATCGAACCGGTCTCAGAATCAATATTGCACAAGGTTTTTTTCGGACATGAAACGGATCACACTGTAAAATGTAGAATCAGTCACCAATGGTGGGGTTCGACGAACTCATACCAGATATTAAAGTCATATGTCTTTGGCTATTAGAAGATTAAAAAGTCTACCTCACAAAATCGCAAAAGCTACAGAACTAAACATAAACTAGTTCCATACAGCACTAGAGAGCTTCATAGAGTAAACACTAGACACAAGAGTACAAGACCTTATTCCCTCGAAGCATCTTACTCTTCCAGAAGCATCTGATTGAAATGCCATGTTCCTGAAGATCACCACAAATATATTAGAACCGAGTCTGAAGCACGAATCGAACGTGATTTATATCTTTATATAAAAACAAAACGAAAGAGATTATTATGTACCGTGTCCTTTGCCAACTCTTCGTAGTTGAGCTACATATTCTGAGATTTTCTTGATTGCTTCCACCTGAGAAATGTTATTTTATTTTATTTTGTCAAAAGTCCTATTAGATTCTCAGCTTAAAAACCAACGCATATCTTTGCCACTAACATAGAACACTAAATAATATTACCTGCTCGGTCAGGAACTCGCTCTCAATAAAATCTGCCAAGTTGACATCTCCGTTCTTGGAAGCAACCTGTTGAACAAATGATAACAAGATTGAGAATAGTTCTTGCGGAGGTGAAACCTAGATTGTACTCGTCAAACAGGATTTTAGAACTCGAGGATGGGTTTAAGAGAGAGATGGTTTTTACACTGTGGAGGTTTAAGAGCTTCTCATTAACTAGTTTCTCCAATGACAGAGCCAGCTCCATGCCTGCAACAACAAATATATGTTCCATTTATAACTCAAGGGAAACTCGTACATTCCATGGAGACATCAATCTCCTTATGAGACATGTTCGTGATACTTAGAACTAATACTATTCGATTCTTGCTGACGAAAAAATTGTAATCTCTTAACGCCTTTTTTATAAACATAATATTGGTGCCAACCTCTACTTTCTCCGAATATTATGGCTCTGTGGCAGAGGTATGAAACTAAAGATAAATTTCACTTGGGATTGTCATGTTACAAACACAGAAACGAGGATAAAGCATCAAAGTAATAGCAACTTTCGAGCTTACCATACAGAGCATCTCCTTTATCAACATGTTCAAACTCTGAGAGAGGCATTACAATGGACTGTAACTTAACCCTCCCACCACGTTTGTTCTGCAATTCATGGAACAAAAACCAAAAACATGTTAGAACCTAATGAGCATCAAAATTATGGTTTATGAATTACGAGAAAAAAATGGAAATGATTTCTCCTAGGACCTGATACTCCATTAACTTCTCAGCGTGCTCTCTTTCTTCCACACTCGATTCCTTAAAGAATCTGATACCAAGAAACAAACAATTGACAATGGTAAGACCAATATAAAGAAGAAAAATATCAACAAGCAACTCTTGAAAAACCGGAGACTCACTTGGCAAGACCTTTGAGCGCGACGTTATCCCGATCGAAGTAAGCATACATAGCGTGATACACATACGAAAGATTGTATTCCACACTGCGGCCAAAAGCCGTTGAAGAATTTCAGCATCCACATGATAAACCGTAAGCAGAATCGACATGAGGTTCAAGTACCAAATCTTAAAGCTAATCAATCAACCAGATTACAATACCGAGTCTCTCAGTTCCTATCAAGAAGAGGAGGTGAGAAAGGAAACCTACTTGATCTGCTCGTTAATGGCAGCTTCGCACTCGTCTGAGTATTTCTGTCGGGCGAGCGAGAGATGAGAGCTGGTTGGGACGAGATCGAGCTCTTTCTTCACCTCCTCAAACGGCTCAAAAACGACGCCGCTTAGCGCGTCGGCGGTTGATCTCTTGGATGCGCGAACGGAGAAGGAGAGGTTTCCAGATTTACCAGAAGAAACACGAAGACTCGAGGAGGAGTCGATTGGAGACGAAACGGAGGATAACAAAGGAGAAACATCCTTCATCCCGCCATGGAAATTCACCAGCGAGAAAGCAGAAGGAGAAGAAGCAGCCTTGAGAAGCATTTTGACTGTTGAGAGAGAAAGAGTGGAAAATTGGAGGATGAAGAAGATTGGGATATTTGTGAGGAATACTAAAACCGAGATTGCGATGGATTGATGATGAGGCTGCGGATGGTAGACACGTGGACGTATAGGATTGAGAGATAGGTTAAGGCGCGTGGCGAGCTTGTGGCTCTACTGCGTAGCTGGAGTTTCGTTTATCCCGTGAATAACCGAATATCTTGGCCCATCTTTGTTTGTCTGTTTTGATGCATAATTTTGTTTTACAAATGATTAAGAATGCCAGCAAAAGTGTGAGATGAAATTTAGTGTGTTATTAATAGATTGTATCTAAAAAAAGTTTGATATATTTTTACATGGGTATATCAATGTGTAACACGTTAAATAATAATCCATATAGAAAGCACATTTATATAATAAATTTTAAAAATCATTTGAGAAATTATATGTTTATATGCAAATGTTATAAAAGAAAATACCATACGTTTTATCATGTTTAACTGACATAGCCACGTAATATGTAAAAACGTCGGGAACAAGTCTTTCATTGTCATTTTTTTAATCATCATCTTCTCCATTGCCAATGTAATTTCTCATTTAATCTGAATGGATATTCTTCAGATTGGCACCAATTGATCACGACCCTACTTATGATCGACTAACTCAGTTCCGCATGCGGTACGTACGTTTTCCAAACCACTATTTATCATATTTGACGCGAGAAAAATGGGAAAATGCACAAAAGCTCCACTATCTCGTATTATCAAGCTCATTGGTAAAAACGTCAGAAATCGATTCTGCTCAATCCGAAAACCGTGAAAATCACACATATGATGAATGATTAAGTTTGTGGTTCGCCACCCACACCCCCATAACACCTGCTAAGCTCATCAGAACATTGGAAATGTTAGAACTTCAAAGTTTGAATTCAAAATAGTTATCTCTATTTTTTTGGAAGAACTGTTATATCTATTGTAAAAAAGAAAGTTTAACAAAAATGGTCGATTAGTTTTTCTTCAAATGCATTAAAGCTGTTGCTTAAGCCGAGACTCTATGCATGATGCATCCATATATAGCAAAAGACTGCTCCATTATATTAACCTCATAAAAAAATATATAGTAGAAGAATTAACCACCAAGAATCTTAGAAGTTAACTTACCATTATCTTTGGTTTGGTTGAAATTATCGTTATGGTATCATTATACATGAAATATTCATATATATATATATAATTAGTAACTCGACTATGATTTAGCGTGTTTTACATATCAGTATAAAAATGAAATTATTTCAAAACAAAGCATTAACCGAAACAATTTACTGGTAAATCTAAATTGTCTTTCACTAAAGTTAAGATTCTGTTGTAAAAGAGAGAACAAAATGAAACCACACACGTTGGAAAGCCTCCATATAACAAGAAATTAACCAATCAAAACCATTATAAAAGAAACAACCCAATTTTAGCCGATGATTAGTAACAAAAATCAAGTTTTTAATATAGAATCTAGTAGTTAATCTAGACATATTAACTCTATATAAGCAGACAAAGTGGGGCAACACTTCTCATTGTGTCTTAGCAAAAGCATTTATAAAACACACCTTTTTTGTAATTTTCATATATCCTAAACAAATTAGGAAGATGGCTTGCATTGTTTCTACGTTTAAGGCTTTGTGTTTGTCTCTCTTGTTCATCGCCGTTGCAAGTACTCGTCCGACCAACATGCCAAAGGTTTTCAATGTCCGACGCTATGGTGCTATACCTGATGGAAAAACTGATAACACAAATGTATGTACATATGACCAATATAGAAACACATAAGATAATTTTTTTTTTATATAAACTCATTGGAAAAATTTAATAATTAACTTATCTCGTTGTTAACACTTCCAATATTAGGCGTTCACAAATATATGGAAAAGTGCATGCGGAAGGAAAAGTGGAAGTAGTAAAATCTACGTGCCGAGAGGAACATTCTATCTCGGGGGTGTAGAGTTCAAGGGACCATGCAAAAATCAGATTGAATTTGTCATCGATGGAACTTTATTGGCTCCTGCAAATCCTAGCGACATTAAGCAGGACACGTGGATCAACTTCAGATACATCAACAATCTCTATATCTCTGGTGCTGGTACACTCGACGGCCAAGGGAAGCACTCTTGGCCACTCAATGACTGCCACAAAAACACCAATTGTCCTAAACTAGCTATGGTACTAATTCTTAATCCACACATATAATATATATTGCTTTCATATGATTCTAAATTATTTACATTTAAACCGTATTACAAAACGTGTGATATGCCGCTTATACAATGAAAAAAATGTAGTTTGATTTTTTTTTGCTTACACCGTAAATTCCTAGATTCCACTATATATTATATTCAAGTCTAGCTAATCTTGTAATAAACTTGAAAATTTTCATAGACCATGGGATTTGCATTCGTGAACAACTCAAGAATCAATGGGATAACATCACTTAACAGCAAAATGGGACACTTCAACTTCTTCTCCGTCCATCACTTCAACATTACTGGCGTCACTATAACGGCTCCTGACGATAGCCCCAATACCGACGGGCTCAAATTCGGTCAATGTAGCCACATTCACATCTCCAACACACACATTGGTACCGGAGACGACTGTATCGCCATTCTTTCTGGAACCACTAACATGGATATCTCTAACGTCAAATGTGGTCCCGGACATGGGATTAGTGTCGGAAGCTTGGGGAAGAACAAAGACGAGAAGGACGTTAAGGACTTAACCGTAAGAGACACAGTTTTTAACGGCACAAGCGATGGTATTCGGATCAAGACTTGGGAGTCTTCGGCTTCGAAGATCGTCGTTTCTAATTTTGTGTACGAGAATATTCAGATGATTAATGTTGGAAAACCAATCAACATTGATCAGAAGTATTGTCCTCACCCACCTTGTGAAAAGAAGGTTAGCTTTCTACACATGAAATAAGTTTTTTTTTTTTCTTTTCTTTCATCACACCAAACAATAATTAAAGAAAGAAAGTTGTGTTTCAATATTCTTGCAGGGAGAGTCTCACGTTCAAATACAAGACATAAAATTAAAGAACATATATGGAACTTCGAAGAACAAAGTGGCAGTGAATCTACAATGTAGCAAGAGCTTTCCGTGCAAAAATGTTAAGCTAATTGACATTAACCTAGAGCATAATGGAGTCGAGGATGGTCCTTCAACTGCAGTGTGCAAGAATGTTGACGGTTCTGCTAGTGGCAAGATGGTTCCTCAGCATTGTATGGATTAATCGGACGGTCGGAGAATTGACTGTGTATTGGATTTGATATTTGATATTTGATATTTGTATAATTGCCTTATTGGTGTACATATATGTATACTTCTTCTTTTTCCTTCTTTTTCCTTTTGTTTTTCTTCTCGTTTCCTAATATTGGATTTAAAATTTGAATATTAAAATCACATTTCTTACACTTATTCTTTTCTCTCTCTCTCAATCATAAACAGAAAAACAAAATAGGTGTATTCGATATATCCATAATATCAAAAATATACCTAAAATATCCAAAATACTCAAAAAATAATTAATATATTCGGATTATAGTTGTAACTAGATAAGTACCTGCATATATGCGGATTATTAATTTTGCCTTTTAAGATATATTTAATCTATAAATTTTTTATTTTTTTTTATTTTTTAGTAACTTTATCTTTTAAAATTAAATTTTCAACTTTGACTTTTGAGAACTTTTAAGGTTTTTTATTAATCGATTCTAAATTTTTTAACTTTGATTTTTAGTTAGTAAACGATTAATATGTACTAATCTATTTGATTTCTATTAGTTTTACTTATGTACATAACGAAGCATGATTTCCTAACATAACGAAGCATAATTTCTTGTAACATAATTTCGATAATGTACAACATAATTTAGCTTTTATTTTAGATAACGTACAACATAATTTCGGGTGTAGATTACGAAGATATGTAAAACGGGTGTATATAACGAAGATATTTCATAACATACATCATAATTTCAATTACACTGAAGATTTCCTCGGGTGTATCTTATGTGTAGCGGGTGTATTTAATGAAAATTTTGTATCTCATTTTTAAAAACTTTAGCTTTTATCCTTCTTTTTTTTAACTTTAGCTTTTAGGAAATTTGTTGGTTTAATTTTTCTTTGATTACTTTTCTTTTTAGGATGTCAATCTATTGTTTAATTGCTTTATTATAAACATGATTTTTTTTTTATATAAAAAAAAACCCTAAGATAAATTTCCTTAATCTAAGGATTTTTTTTTTGCTAACTTTACTTTTACGATTAAGTCTAGATTATATTTTTTCCTTTATTGTTAAATAAAAAAAAACTTTAAGATAAATTTTCTTAATCTAAAAACAATATTTATTTTTCTTTTTTGTGCTAACTTTATTTTAGGATTAAGTTTAGATTATATTTTTTTCCTTTATTGTTAAATATTATGTGTCAAAATCTAATTGTTAATTTTTTACACATATCAAAATCTAATGGATTAACTCG
This sequence comes from Eutrema yunnanense, assembly GCA_002933935.1. Taxonomy (NCBI): domain Eukaryota; kingdom Viridiplantae; phylum Streptophyta; class Magnoliopsida; order Brassicales; family Brassicaceae; genus Eutrema; species Eutrema yunnanense. The sequence continues at coordinate 321,069 of PKML01025986.1, read as the reverse complement.
ACACGTGTCGCGATTTTGCGAGTTACTAACTTTGAATCATTCTCCTTTATATAGATAAGTACCCGCATATATATTCTCCTTTATATAGATAAGTACCCGCATATATGCGGATTTGTAATTTAATATTTTATAACCCGTGAAAAAAACAAAAAACAAAAAAATAGAAAACAAAATTAGATCACCCGTGAAAATATATAATACATAAATTTAGAAATAAAATTTCCGATGAAATAAAAATATACCTTAAAGAAAATATTTGGTGAACCAGATGTAGTAAATAACTTTGGATACGATTATTAGACTTTTAATTGTTCGGTGTGTAATTGACATACTATTAAATTGTGGTTTATATATAGGTGAAAAATTAAGATTCTTTTATTTATAAGATTAATTTATCTAATCTAATTAGAAAACTAAAGTTTTTTTTTCCTTTTTATATTAATTTTGCCTTTTTAGGATAAATTTATTAAAAAAAATTTAGTAACTTTACTTTTTAAGATTATGAATCGATTATTAATCGATCATTGATCATTGTTTGATTTACTTTTCCGAATTTGTGAGTTTTTTTTTCTTAATCAATTTTAAAATTTTCCAACTTTGATTTGACACGTTTCACGATCACGTGATTTTACAACTTTGAAACATTAAGTTTTATATAATAAGACTTTCTTATTCTAAACCGAGATATGGTTTTTCCTTTTTAATTTTTTTTTGGCATTTATTCCTTTTATTTTTAGGATTGTTATGTATAGTTTAATTTTCTTATTCTAATTTGTAATATAAGTTCCTTTTTAAAAAGTTTTGGCATTTATTTATAATTTTTGTTTAATTTACTTAATCTAATCGTCACTATTATTTTTCTTTTCCTTTTATCTTTGATGATTAGGAATCGATTATAAATTTTACTTTTTTTTTTTTTACTTTTACTTTTTAGGATTATGAATCGATTATAAATTTTACTTTTATTGTTAATATTATGAATTCACATATAATTTGAAATGTATTAAACACATATCATAATATAATTGGAAATTTATTAAACACATGTCAAAATCAGATCGGTTAACTTAACATGTGTCGCGATCATGCGAGTTACTAATTTTTGTTGTAAAATTGAGAAACTATCACATTGGTTATATAGAGCTGAGGAATTAGAATATTAATTTCCTTAATCAAAATAGAAAATTTTGTATCTCCTTTTTTAAAACTATATATTTTATCCTTTTTTAACTTTAACTTTTAGGATATTTGTTGGTTTAATTTTTCTTTGTTTACTTTTCTTTTTAAGATGTCAAACTATTGTTTAATTACTTTATTATAAACATGATATTTTTTTTTCATTTTCTTAAAAAACTTTAAGATAAATTTCTTTAATCTAAAAGCAATTTTTATTTTCCTTTTTTGTGCCAACTTTACTTTTATGATTAAGTCTAAATTATATTTGTTCCTTATTGTTAAATTAATAAAACTTTAAGATAAATTTTCTTAATCTAAAAGCAACTTTTATTTTTATTTTTTTGTGCTAACTTTACTTTTATGATTAAGTCTAGATTATATTTTTTTTCCTTTATTGTTAATATTATGTGTTAAAATTTAATTGGTAATGTTTTTTACACGTGTCAAAATCTAATGAACTAACTCGACACGTGTCGTGATCTTGCGAGCTACTAACTTTGAATCATTCTCCTTTATATATATAGAAGATAGATATATATATATATAGATAGATAGATAGATTGATTTTGGGTATTTGAGTTATATCAAATCTAAATATAATTAATTTATTTGGGTATATAATTACAGTTCGGATATTTCGGGTACCCTTTCGGTTCTAGGTTCGGTACCGGTTCGGGTTGGGTTCTTCGGATAACAGAATTTAAGATCTGATCGGGTATTTTAAAAATTCGGATCATGTTCGGTTCGGGTATTTTTGGTTCGATACCGGTTCAAATTTTCGGATCCGGATTTTTTTGCCCAGGCCCTAATTTAAGCCTTAAGGGTAAACTAAAGTATCGTCGAAACGAACATTTAACAAACCCTAAACCCCTTTCACTTCGAAAAACCAAAACCATCTTCTTCAATTTTTTTGTTTTTTGTAGTTTCGAAAAATCCTCGACGATAGTTTATTGGGCCATAATTGGGCATGGTTCTTGTATACGTATTTACGTTAGGTTAAATTGTGTAAAGTGTATATAAAGACAATGTCTATCGATCTGTATGAATAAGAAAGCAGTTCATATTTCTGTGAAAGCTTCTTGACATATTGATAACACCAAATAATGTAAATTTTCCTAATCCTTATCAATAGGATATCTATGAGAATATTCTCCGGTTGGGTTCACGGGCTTCACTTCATAACCGAGCTCTTATGGCCCACAACACTTAGTTCGCATCTTGCTCCCCAAGATATCTCAAATACTCCCCCGCACGACAAATGTGGGATGCGAAACACGAAATCCGCAATCACAAAGCAAAACACTTTTGTTGTGGACACTTGTCGAGGACGGACAAAACATGTCAACTGACTCCTCCGGATTAAACCTCAATCTTCAAAAAAATAGGGATGAAACTTTAGCTCGTCTTCGGTCTTGAAAAAGGTAATAATAACATCCCGTGGGTGCAAATCCTGCAACTCCACAAATAAGCGTCCTTGTCTCGGCGGTCTTTAACAGGTTGGTTCATACAACTTGGTGATTCTCCTTTACCGTGGAAGACGCGCAAACATGATGTTGTGTCTCGCTCTTCTGCTGAAGCCGAGTATCGAGTTATGGCCGATACGGTTCAAGAACTACTCTGGCTTCGGTAGCTGCTTCCGTCTCTAGGCCATAATTGGGCATGGTTCTTGTATACGTATTTACGTTAGGTTAAATTGTGTAAAGTGTATATAAAGACAATGTCTATCGATCTGTATGAATAAAGGAGTTCATATCTCTGTGAAAGCTTCTTGACATAGTTAAATAACCCAAACCCACCTCGAGAATCCAAATAAAAAAAGAAGATAAATTTTGAAAGAGAGAATATAAAAAATAAAATAAAAGTAGCCCTTGTTACAAAAAAAAAAAAAAA
>PKML01025986.1:298240-317824 GCA_002933935.1 Eutrema yunnanense | reverse complement strand
AAAAAAAAAAGTGATTAGGAGATTTTAGGCGGATTCTCGGTGAGTTTAGCCAGCGATTGCAAGTTGCAACGTACAATGGTATCAGCGAAGCTGCAAGTCTCTTCCTTATCGTTACCTGCCGGTACGTCAACGACGTATGACTCCACGACACGTGTTCTCTTCTTATCGTCCGATGACGACGACGACTCGTGCACCGTCGTCACCGACCTGTAGTTTTGAAGTCTGTGGTCCCCACCCACCACGCTGAAACTGATGACGTGGCGATCATCGTCCATGATCTCCAGTCTCTCTAAGCTGAACGCGGCGGGTAGACCCGAGACGACTCGGACATCTCTCACCGAACCAACCTCTCGTGGGCTAGAAATGTGATAAATCTTTATATGACACTAGGTCAGTACCAGTTACTTGAGGTATTCGTTGACAATGAATAAATTATCAATGTTGATTTCAGGTTTATAATTGGCATAAAAATTAAAAGTGAAAACTTTGAAAAATTACCGATTAGTTTTAACTTTTAAATTTTAATACGTTCTCCATCCATTTTATTATAAAATACGTATATTTCGTACCATAAATCATTCACTTGTTCTATTTTAGTTAAATAATACAAAGTTTTCAAAACTATACATCAATAAAAACATGTATTACTTAACAAATTTTAAAAACAACAAAAAATAGAAAAACAAATAATTATTATGAAAACTACCCGCATGTAGTGCGGACACTTAGAGCACCTCCAACAGGAGGCTCTTAGCAAATTAGGTGGGATTCTTAACCAAAAAAAATAAAAAACAATGAACAGTGTAAGAACCGGTTCTTAAACTTAAACAAGAGTTTTAAGAACCGGTTCTTAATGGGGTTCTTTCTTACGTTGTTCTTACCCACGTGTCAACTCCTAATTCGCCGGATTTTTTTTTGCCAGATTTTTTTTTACTTTTTCTTAACTTTAACTTAAAAAAAAAAATTTCTACCCTTTTTTTTAAACTTTTTCTTAACTTCAACTTTAAAATTCTAAACTTTTTTTTACATATTAATGAATTGGAATCTTTACATATTAATTTTTTTTTTAATGATTCTAAAATTCTAAACTTTTTCTTCGAGAAGCTTCGGCAATATTTTGTATGTTTTAAAATTCATGAAATGCAATATAATTTTGGTTTTATAAAATATAGTATGTTTATAATTTTTTACAAAATAAATTAAACTTAAGAAAATTAATTATAAAAAATTAAAATTTTTTTTAAGAACCCCTAATGAGATTCTACCATTGGAAGAGCCAAAAATTAAAGATTCTTATAGAAGTTCTAAACTTTCATTTTATAAAAATTTATAAATAAAAATTTGGAGGATGCTCTTACCTAGTTATTTAAATTTAAAAGGATATTTTTGGTTTAATTTTTCCTTCTTTTTCCTACTTACCTAATTTACAAATTATATTTACTATTTACTTAATTTATGAGTTAACCTAATCACAAAACTTGCATATATACCGGTCTATAGGGTTTTTTTTACTTTTACTTTTATATTTAGAGCCTTTCTCAGATTCTTCTCACACGGCAGCGGCGTTCGTCTCCTCCACGGACTCGAAATCTCTTTGTACATGACTCTCCTCTCTTCTTTGTTTTTCAGTTTTTCCTTTATTTTTGTTTGTCCTTAACTTTTTCTCTAAAAAAATTATATTCTATAAACCCTAGCTAGCGTTTTCCTCATCTTTTAAATTATAGAGTTTTTGAAGCCTTTGTCCTCGGTATGTTATATATTGCTGAATAATTATTGTTTTCTCCTTTGTTTTCTCTTAGATTTTGGAATATTATTCATGAAAATTACAATTCTTCATAATATAAGCCTTTGTCAATCGCTTTTACTAAGAACTTTATCTGCAATTTGTGTTCTCTTAGATTTTGAGTTATGAAAAATATTCAGTTCGAATGCACAAGTAGACTATTACTATGATAGGACACTTAAAGTTTAGTTTAGGGATTTCGCTTTACTTGTGCCTTTGAAATATGTTTGATATCTGATCCTTCAATTCCTATGCCTCTTCTCCGGTTTGAAAACACTTTTCTGTTGCGTTGGGTCTTGAATAAATTAGATGAATAGCACAGCAGCAATCAAGATTTGTAGTGCAGTGAAAGAAGCTTTAAACAAGATTCGTTTCTTTGGGGGACTTATGGAGGCCTTTAAAGAACAAAGGCAAGTCGATGTATGGCTCAAAGCAGGGGACCAAACCGATGCAATCCCCGCCCACAAACTTATTTTGGTATCTTGTTTTCTTTTATCATGAATTTTAAGAATTACGTATGCATATTGTTACTTGGGCTAACTTTCATGAGATTTTTTGAAAAAATATATATGATATTAGGTCGCAAGATCGAAGGTGTTTAGGAACATATTGGAATTAGACGACTGCAAAGCTTCGTCGAATGAGACAATTACTCTTTCAGAGATGACACATGATGAGCTAGAGACGTTTCTTGGGTTCATGTACGATGGTTGGCTTCCGGATACAAAACTGGTGCAGCACGTCCTTAGTCTCTACCTTGCTGCAGACAAATACGAGATTCCATACCTCCAAGATCTCTGCAGAAACCGGTTCATCGTCTCCATGAACTCATCAAATGCATTTGATGTCCTCGAGCTTGCAAAGATTCACTCGGACAAGATCCTCGAAGATGCTGTCTCTGAGTTTATCACAACGCACATGGATGAGATTTCGTTCTCGAGTAAGTTCATGTCGTTTGTGGAGAGTAATCCGGCTCTTACTGTCCAAACGATAAGGGGTCATTTCCTAAGACTCGAAGAATGATCGACCTCTCAAGGGCCAAATTAAAGACTTTCAGTTTCAGATGCCATTCCCACTAAAGTGATTTGAAAACAAATATGGACATTAGTTGTATTTTATATGTTTAATTTTAATTAATTTTTAGATTTTGAAATAAATAAATAAACCATATCCGTGTTTCGTGTAAAAAGGAAACTTCTTAATTTCAAAATTGCTAATAATGAAGTTCCCTCTTTTCGGTAAAAAATGGGGTTCCCTATTAATGGTGGGTAATTTTACCTTTGCTAATAATGTAGACTTAGGGTTTTAAGCGACGGAGCAATCAGGCAGATTTCTTTGGCTAGGGGATAATAAGGGACGAGCCAAAGATGTGAAGCTGAAGCTGAAGCTGAAGCTGAAGCTGAAGCTGAAGCTAAACCTAAACGGCGCCGTTTCTGTTTTTGCAGAATTAGGAAACAATTAGGTTTTAATTGGGCCAAAAATCTGACGGCCCATATTGTTTAGTTTGGATCGGATTTTTTATTTTTGTTTGTTCACGATGAATTACGTTTAAACCAGCACTAAACTAATCATATGATTGGGCCCGAGTCAACATTTGGTAGTTCGAAAATTTCAGATCGAACCGGTCTCAGAATCAATATTGCACAAGTTTTTTTTCGGACATGAAACGGATCACACTGTAAAATGTAGAATCAGTCACCAATGGTGGGGTTCGACGAACTCATACCAGATATTAAAGTCATATGTCTTTGGCTATTAGAAGATTAAAAAGTCTACCTCACAAAATCGCAAAAGCTACAGAACTAAACATAAACTAGTTCCATACAGCACTAGAGAGCTTCATAGAGTAAACACTAGACACAAGAGTACAAGACCTTATTCCCTCGAAGCATCTTACTCTTCCAGAAGCATCTGATTGAAATGCCATGTTCCTGAAGATCACCACAAATATATTAGAACCGAGTCTGAAGCACGAATCGAACGTGATTTATATCTTTATATAAAAACAAAACGAAAGAGATTATTATGTACCGTGTCCTTTGCCAACTCTTCGTAGTTGAGCTACATATTCTGAGATTTTCTTGATTGCTTCCACCTGAGAAATGTTATTTTATTTTATTTTGTCAAAAGTCCTATTAGATTCTCAGCTTAAAAACCAACGCATATCTTTGCCACTAACATAGAACACTAAATAATATTACCTGCTCGGTCAGGAACTCGCTCTCAATAAAATCTGCCAAGTTGACATCTCCGTTCTTGGAAGCAACCTGTTGAACAAATGATAACAAGATTGAGAATAGTTCTTGCGGAGGTGAAAACTAGATTGTACTCGTCAAACAGGATTTTAGAACTCGAGGATGTGTTTAAGAGAGAGATGGTTTTTACACTGTGGAGGTTTAAGAGCTTCTCATTAACTAGTTTCTCCAATGACAGAGCCAGCTCCATGCCTGCAACAACAAATATATGTTCCATTTATAACTCAAGGGAAACTCGTACATTCCATGGAGACATCAATCTCCTTATGAGACATGTTCGTGATACTTAGAACTAATACTATTCGATTCTTGCTGACGAAAAAATTGTAATCTCTTAACGCCTTTTTTATAAACATAATATTGGTGCCAACCTCTACTTTCTCCGAATATTATGGCTCTGTGGCAGAGGTATGAAACTAAAGATAAATTTCACTTGGGATTGTCATGTTACAAACACAGAAACGAGGATAAAGCATCAAAGTAATAGCAACTTTCGAGCTTACCATACAGAGCATCTCCTTTATCAACATGTTCAAACTCTGAGAGAGGCATTACAATGGACTGTAACTTAACCCTCCCACCACGTTTGTTCTGCAATTCATGGAACAAAAACCAAAAACATGTTAGAACCTAATGAGCATCAAAATTATGGTTTATGAATTACGAGAAAAAAATGGAAATGATTTCTCCTAGGACCTGATACTCCATTAACTTCTCAGCGTGCTCTCTTTCTTCCACACTCGATTCCTTAAAGAATCTGATACCAAGAAACAAACAATTGACAATGGTAAGACCAATATAAAGAAGAAAAATATCAACAAGCAACTCTTGAAAAACCGGAGACTCACTTGGCAAGACCTTTGAGCGCGACGTTATCCCGATCGAAGTAAGCATACATAGCGTGATACACATACGAAAGATTGTATTCCACACTGCGGCCAAAAGCCGTTGAAGAATTTCAGCATCCACATGATAAACCGTAAGCAGAATCGACATGAGGTTCAAGTACCAAATCTTAAAGCTAATCAATCAACCAGATTACAATACCGAGTCTCTCAGTTCCTATCAAGAAGAGGAGGTGAGAAAGGAAACCTACTTGATCTGCTCGTTAATGGCAGCTTCGCACTCGTCTGAGTATTTCTGTCGGGCGAGCGAGAGATGAGAGCTGGTTGGGACGAGATCGAGCTCTTTCTTCACCTCCTCAAACGGCTCGAAAACGACGCCGCTTAGCGCGTCGGCGGTTGATCTCTTGGATGCGCGAACGGAGAAGGAGAGGTTTCCAGATTTACCAGAAGAAACACGAAGACTCGAGGAGGAGTCGATTGGAGACGAAACGGAGGATAACAAAGGAGAAACATCCTTCATCCCGCCATGGAAATTCACCAGCGAGAAAGCAGAAGGAGAAGAAGCAGCCTTGAGAAGCATTTTGACTGTTGAGAGAGAAAGAGTGGAAAATTGGAGGATGAAGAAGATTGGGATATTTGTGAGGAATACTAAAACCGAGATTGCGATGGATTGATGATGAGGCTGCGGATGGTAGACACGTGGACGTATAGGATTGAGAGATAGGTTAAGGCGCGTGGCGAGCTTGTGGCTCTACTGCGTAGCTGGAGTTTCGTTTATCCCGTGAATAACCGAATATCTTGGCCCATCTTTGTTTGTCTGTTTTGATGCATAATTTTGTTTTACAAATGATTAAGAATGCCAGCAAAAGTGTGAGATGAAATTTAGTGTGTTATTAATAGATTGTATCTAAAAAAAGTTTGATATATTTTTACATGGGTATATCAATGTGTAACACGTTAAATAATAATCCATATAGATTGCACATTTATATAATAAATTTTAAAAATCATTTGAGAAATTATATGTTTATATGCAAATGTTATAAAAGAAAATACCATACGTTTTATCATGTTTAACTGACATAGCCACGTAATATGTAAAAACGTCGGGAACAAGTCTTTCATTGTCATTTTTTTAATCATCATCTTCTCCATTGCCAATGTAATTTCTCATTTAATCTGAATGGATATTCTTCAGATTGGCACCAATTGATCACGACCCTACTTATGATCGACTAACTCAGTTCCGCATGCGGTACGTACGTTTTCCAAACCACTATTTATCATATTTGACGCGAGAAAAATGGGAAAATGCACAAAAACTCCACTATCTCGTATTATCAAGCTCATTGGTAAAAACGTCAGAAATCGATTCTGCTCAATCCGAAAACCGTGAAAATCACACATATGATGAATGATTAAGTTTGTGGTTCGCCACCCACACCCCCATAACACCTGCTAAGCTCATCAGAACATTGGAAATGTTAGAACTTCAAAGTTTGAATTCAAAATAGTTATCTCTATTTTTTTGGAAGAACTGTTATATCTATTGTAAAAAAGAAAGTTTAACAAAAATGGTCGATTAGTTTTTCTTCAAATGCATTAAAGCTGTTGCTTAAGCCGAGACTCTATGCATGATGCATCCATATATAGCAAAAGACTGCTCCATTATATTAACCTCATAAAAAAATATATAGTAGAAGAATTAACCACCAAGAATCTTAGAAGTTAACTTACCATTATCTTTGGTTTGGTTGAAATTATCGTTATGGTATCATTATACATGAAATATTCATATATATATATATAATTAGTAACTCGACTATGATTTAGCGTGTTTTACATATCAGTATAAAAATGAAATTATTTCAAAACAAAGCATTAACCGAAACAATTTACTGGTAAATCTAAATTGTCTTTCACTAAAGTTAAGATTCTGTTGTAAAAGAGAGAACAAAATGAAACCACACACGTTGGAAAGCCTCCATATAACAAGAAATTAACCAATCAAAACCATTATAAAAGAAACAACCCAATTTTAGCCGATGATTAGTAACAAAAATCAAGTTTTTAATATAGAATCTAGTAGTTAATCTAGACATATTAACTCTATATAAGCAGACAAAGTGGGGCAACACTTCTCATTGTGTCTTAGCAAAAGCATTTATAAAACACACCTTTTTTGTAATTTTCATATATCCTAAACAAATTAGGAAGATGGCTTGCATTGTTTCTACGTTTAAGGCTTTGTGTTTGTCTCTCTTGTTCATCGCCGTTGCAAGTACTCGTCCGACCAACATGCCAAAGGTTTTCAATGTCCGACGCTATGGTGCTATACCTGATGGAAAAACTGATAACACAAATGTATGTACATATGACCAATATAGAAACACATAAGATAATTTTTTTTTTATATAAACTCATTGGAAAAATTTAATAATTAACTTATCTCGTTGTTAACACTTCCAATATTAGGCGTTCACAAATATATGGAAAAGTGCATGCGGAAGGAAAAGTGGAAGTAGTAAAATCTACGTGCCGAGAGGAACATTCTATCTCGGGGGTGTAGAGTTCAAGGGACCATGCAAAAATCAGATTGAATTTGTCATCGATGGAACTTTATTGGCTCCTGCAAATCCTAGCGACATTAAGCAGGACACGTGGATCAACTTCAGATACATCAACAATCTCTATATCTCTGGTGCTGGTACACTCGACGGCCAAGGGAAGCACTCTTGGCCACTCAATGACTGCCACAAAAACACCAATTGTCCTAAACTAGCTATGGTACTAATTCTTAATCCACACATATAATATATATTGCTTTCATATGATTCTAAATTATTTACATTTAAACCGTATTACAAAACGTGTGATATGCCGCTTATACAATGAAAAAAATGTAGTTTGATTTTTTTTTGCTTACACCGTAAATTCCTAGATTCCACTATATATTATATTCAAGTCTAGCTAATCTTGTAATAAACTTGGAAATTTTCATAGACCATGGGATTTGCATTCGTGAACAACTCAAGAATCAATGGGATAACATCACTTAACAGCAAAATGGGACACTTCAACTTCTTCTCCGTCCATCACTTCAACATTACTGGCGTCACTATAACGGCTCCTGACGATAGCCCCAATACCGACGGGCTCAAATTCGGTCAATGTAGCCACATTCACATCTCCAACACACACATTGGTACCGGAGACGACTGTATCGCCATTCTTTCTGGAACCACTAACATGGATATCTCTAACGTCAAATGTGGTCCCGGACATGGGATTAGTGTCGGAAGCTTGGGGAAGAACAAAGACGAGAAGGACGTTAAGGACTTAACCGTAAGAGACACAGTTTTTAACGGCACAAGCGATGGTATTCGGATCAAGACTTGGGAGTCTTCGGCTTCGAAGATCGTCGTTTCTAATTTTGTGTACGAGAATATTCAGATGATTAATGTTGGAAAACCAATCAACATTGATCAGAAGTATTGTCCTCACCCACCTTGTGAAAAGAAGGTTAGCTTTCTACACACGAAATAAGTTTTTTCTTCTTCTTTTCTTTCATCACACCAAACAATAATTAAAGAAATTAAGAAAGTTGTGTTTCAATATTCTTGCAGGGAGAGTCTCACGTTCAAATACAAGACATAAAGTTAAAGAACATATATGGAACTTCGAAGAACAAAGTGGCAGTGAATCTACAATGTAGCAAGAGCTTTCCGTGCAAAAATATTAAACTAATTGACATTAACCTAGAGCATAATGGAGTCGAGGATGGTCCTTCAACTGCAGTGTGCAAGAATGTTGACGGTTCTACTAGTGGCAAGATGGTTCCTCCGCATTGTATGGATTAATCGGACGGTCGGAGAATTGATCGTGTGTTGTATTTGATATTACATATTTGTATAATTTCCTTATTGGTGTACATATATGTATACTTCTTCTTCGTTCTCTTTTTTTTTTTTTTTTGTTAGTCTTTGATTGGTTCAGTAAAGAAGTGAAGACACTTTTACTTTTGTTTTTGTTTTTGTTTTTGTTTTTGTTTTTGTTTTTGTTTTTGTTTTTGTTTTCGTCTGTATATACATATGTATATTTATTTTTTGAGAACAAACAAAAAAACCATCTTATTTTACTAGTCATGCGAAAAGATGTTTTAAAAGATAACTAGATTGGGAGTGTGACAGTGGTGCGTATATGAGAGAATAATAAATTTCTACTCCTGAACAATAAAAGCAACTGTTTTAAAAAAAAATTTAAAAACTACATTTTTTTCTTTTTGTCATTATTATTCATATATATCTTATATCTTTTTCTCAGGTTATGGAATCAGTGGATGACATAAAGCCACCAAATCCACATGGTTATAAACTTATAAATGATTTTGATTATAAGTGAAAATGTATAAAACAAAAAGTAAATGACACAAAGACTTGAACATCCAAAATCTGTTATTTTTTTTCTTTCAAAAGTTCATCAAGTCCGGTTAGGCTGATCGGACAATGTTGAACCATAATTTACCAATTTGTTTGGTTCGTCTTTGACTGGGCCGTTCAAGAGGCGAGTTGACATGAATATAAAAAGCCCATTATTAATAACATACAGATTTATAAATCCGCCCCAAATAAATATAATCGAAAGACCCCATTGAATCATGCGAAAGTTATTTGGCTTATTCATAAGAACCACAAAGTTTAGGGGGTACTAATGAAATCTCATTGAATCAACGGCGGATGTAAAACGAAGAACAGCGACACGACTCCCGTGCCGAGCACTCATCTCTTCGTCTCTCTCTCGCCATCTCCGTTGAGATCCTCGGTCATGGTTATGAGATCGTAGGAGAGAATCTCAAATATTGAAGGTCGAAATCGAAAAGCTAGGAAGAAAGAGAAATGTCTGGGAGACTTTGGATTCCGAGATTTCTTCTTATCACTCTCCTGCTTATTAGCCTACGAGTTAACTCTCAGTGTGAATTCATTTTCACTGGACGCAACAAGGTCTTTGATTTCAATTTAGCATCTTCGATTCGAAATTTCCCTCACGGAGCTCTCAGCGAAGACGGGTACTTTCTCTTTTCCCCTTTCTCCTCAGATTCACTTTTCTCTAAGTTACTTTCTTAGATGCTTGAATTTCGCGTTTGCGGTGCCTCGATGATGCATTCAATTAACGATTTTGACATACTTTTCGATCTCCGGGCTAAACACTCACACAAATTAAGAAGTTCTACTGTAGACAAGTAGAAAATTTCATTAGTTGTTGAAGTTTGTACCGGTGTTTAATGTTCGTTGCTCATTCTACGTTACTTCGTTTGTGTTCTGCTTCCTACTAAATGCAAGTAATTGGATAAACAGGTTTTATAGAGTGGAAGCGAACAGTACCGTGCTATGGTTTCAGGTTGTCTTCTACATCAGGTTACACTTTGTTTCTGTATTTTTCTCTGTTACACAGACCATGATATGTGTAATCCTCTATCTTGCTATTCGTGCCTGCTCCAACTGCTCACAACGAAAAAGAATAGATAGGTTAATGGAACTATTAAAGAAGAAAGATACAAATCTTTCACACATTTTGTTTAGGAACGTTTTCAGAGTTTAGCTAGTTTCGAGTTGAAGATTTACAACTGCCTGTTAGTTTTAGACTTATAGTGCCCATTATGTTTCACTCTAGACCAGTGTGATTAATGATTTGCTTTTTTGTTTTTTTTTGTTGGTAAACCGTCTTGTGGAACAGCTTTGTGACGTGTTGATTTTCAATCACGATCCCCCTCGATGTGTTGGTTGCAAAGTAAGATTTTTGGCCATTTCCATTGTCTTGATCTATCCTTTAACAGAAAGAGAGAGTTTCTATGTTTTTACTTTGAAAATCTCAACCAGTCTCTGTGACTTTCCTTTTCTTCACTTAGAATTGCGGAGGTCCATCACACTGTGGAACATCTTGTAGTGCACTATTGTCAGAAAATGTAGGAGGTACAAAATCTTACTCATTACAGCATGTGATATATATGGATCTTATGTGGAAGAAATCTGATAAGGTGCAGATATTGCATATAATGCGTTGCTTTTGATTATCTGCTTTACTCAAAAGTGTAGCGATTTTATGTGCGGTGAGCTGATAAAAAGTTAAAGCATTTTAAAACTCTATCATTCGCAGGATATGATGTATGCAGTTCTCTAGGGCATGCCTCAAGCTCAAAAGTTGATATTATTGGTATGTTTGCGTGAAAATAGAGACTATTTTTCTGTACTCGGCTGTACTGATGAAATCTTGGCACCATGTGCGTTCTAAGTTGGGACGAAACTTTTAAATGTTGTTCTCTCCCAACTTTTGTATGCAACAATAGTGTGGAAATGCTGTCTCAGAGATGTTTGTTTTGAATACTGTAGATAAAGAGGATCCTGGTAAAGGCGTCATTGTTAAGATGTCAGGTGGAAGTAGTAACCAAAACTGTTCACTTTCAGTTTCTGTTATCTGCCAGAAAAATAAAGTTAATGTAAGGATTTGTATATCAGATGTTTTACTTGAGTTAATAAAGTGAACTTGGTGTTAGCAGTTTCTAGGACTTAAACCTCATTCACCTTTTTATTTCTCAGGTACCACTTACTCTGGAGAAATCTGGTACCTGTCATTACGTGAGTGTCCAGTAACTCATCTATTTGCTCTTTCTCATCCAGTCGACTTAAATTGGAGACCTTGTTTCACTGACAGGCTACTGAGCTGCGACATCCTTCCGGTTGTGCAGCAGCTATATCCGGACATGGTAGTGGATGGGGCTGGTTTAGTACCGTACTAATCATGTGAGCACTTCATTCTTTTTTTCTTCGAGGGTTATTGGTATATGTTTAGATGTTGTGGGAATTTGATACGAAATGTTCTGATCTTTTTATTCAGTATCGTGTGCCTGTTTGGAGCTTATCTGCTGGGTGGTGCATTATATCGGTATTTCTCCCTTGGAGTTCGTGGCACAGATGTATGTTTCACTAACTTCCTTCATGTATATGCAAAGTTTTCTCGTGTACGGATCCCATCACAACTGAAATGTACACGCCCTGTTTTTATAGGTAATCCCAAATTTGGAATTTTGGGCCACTGTACCTCACAGAACAAAGGTATTGTTCTGTGTTTCTATATACTCTTCTGGTGTCTTACAAGTAAATTCAATAGGTTTTCTGTTTCTCTACATCTTGCAGAGCTGTTTTGGTTCACTATTTCAGAGATTCGGGGGGTCTAGTCATGGTCAACGACCATCATATTCTCAGGTCAACTTCTGACACACCCGGCTCTAACCCATGGCTAGAGGGGCGACCGCCCTAGGTCCAACGCTCCAGTTTTTTTTTTTTTTTTTTTATGTTTTAAATTTTGATAAAAAAGGCCCATGAATCGCATGTTCTTGCATCCTTTTTCTTTCTGGCATATTCCGGTAGACGAGTGATTAATGATGAGTAAAGATATTGCAATGGACCAAAAAAATGTGAACCAGACTCGGCTTTTTTGGGATCTTGGATAAATTTGGGCCGATTTAGAACTAGCGTAGCTGAGCCGAATCGGTCAAACATGTCTTTTTAGTCTTTGTATTTAGACGGCTAATGCGGATTGGTCCACTGGACATGTTTTGACTCGCGACAGTATCCTTTGTAGAGCCCGTTCTGCTAGGGACTGCTATACCATTTTTGCCAATGAAGCTTTTTGAAAAAAGCTTAGCTTTATACATTTTGAGTATTGTAGGTTTTGTTTGGTGAAGAGTGTGTACAAAGAAGAACAGTGAAAGCCAACTACTTGAGCTTGAAAGCCCAACAAATTCTCAACTAATTCCACTCTTCATTTCATATTGCACTCTCTGCATAAATAATTAAATTATACATACATATATATGATAATGTTTGCATTCTATGCAACTCATTACACGTTTTGTTGTCGTATCAATTTTGTTTTATATTATTTTCTAAGTAACAGCAAAAATCCTTCGGACAAAACTCAAAAGTGAAGACAATGATATGTCATATTTACAAGTCGATCAATGTATGAAAACACCTCGAAGACACTTAGCTTAGAAGCCAAGTGAAGTTATGTTATTCCCCACCTTCTTCAATCATCATCTCATATTTTCCAATAGGTTCTACAAATAAAAAGCCTAAGAAAATTTTAATATTAAAACTACGATGACAAATATTAGAAGAGTATTATTCATCGTAAAATAACAAAAGAAACTAAGGATTAATCCGAATCAAGGTTAGATAAAATCAAACATAAAAGTAACTAGATGTAGTCTGATAGTGAAGTCAGGGATTAATGTTTTGTCTTTAAATTAGTGTAAATTTTGGTTTCGAACCCGAATACTCAAAACCAAACAGAAAATATATATTTTTGCTGGTTCGAGGATACAAACATGAGCTTAATAACACGAATGTATGAATTGCTATATAAAAAACCTTGTTAATTTGTCATTTACAGATAAATGAATTATATCTTACGAAAACAAATCATTAGTTAGGAGGCAACCACTCGTTTGCGTCAACATTTACCTACTCATCACCTTAAGCATCATTATTTTGCTAATTCACAAATTTTCATCACCAAATATAATCATAACCATATTATAAATGACCTAATCGTTGTACAATACACATCTTTAGTATTTCTTGAAGCAATTCCAAAATAAATTATTGTGGCTTTCTCCTTCCACATTATTTGCAGGTTGAGGAGAATGAGATCATCAAGAACCCGAAGTGTTCATTTCTTAATTTTGTTTTCTCTTTCCCTAATACTGGTTATAAAATTTGAATACTGAAATCACATTTTTAACACTCATCCTTCTCTCTTTCTCAATCCTAAACATGAAACCTTCATCACCAATTTCCTTCACTTCTTCTTCCCTTCCTCCTTCACTTCCAAGAAAAGCCCGTCTCTCTCCTTACCTCTTCACACTCCTAATCTTCATCCTCTTCGTCTCTGTCCTCTATGGCGAAGACTTCATGTGCATCTTTAGCCAGCTAGAGACAAATTTCGTCCTTCCGCCTTCTCGGACACCCGGTAACAATTTCTTCACTAAACACTTGTTTGAATTCTTCATGGGAATGAGACAATGAGATTGTGTTTCTTTTTGAATTTTGGGTGTTTTGTTTTTAAGAGAAGCACAAGAAAGTGGAGAAACCCGCGTTTGCGATTGGTAAAACAGATGAAAGTTGTGACCTATTCAGTGGGAAGTGGGTGAGAGACGAAATCTCCCGACCACCGTACGAGGAATGGGAGTGCCCGTACATTCAACCTCAGCTTACGTGTCAAGAACACGGCCGTCCCGACAAAGATTACCAATTCTGGCGGTGGCAACCCAATCACTGCGATCTTCCCTCGTAAGTTCTTTCTCTCTATTCACTCTGTTTTCTCTGTTTCATTTGGTTACTCTGTTTTCTTTGTTTCATAGATTCAACGCGACGCTGATGTTAGAGACATTGAGAGGGAAGAGGATGATGTACGTAGGAGACTCGTTAAACCGTGGAATGTTTGTATCGATGATTTGTCTTCTTCATCGTCTTATCCCTGATGATCAGAAATCCATTAAAACCTCTGGTTCCCTCACTGTCTTCACTGCCAAGGTAGATCTATCTACTTAAACTTAAATCATCACTTTCTTTTTTTGTCTATGTATTGCAATATTTCACCTAGTTTTGGGATTCTTATCTCTATTCTCAGGAGTATAACGCGACGATAGAGTTCTATTGGGCACCGTTTCTTCTAGAATCGAATTCAGACGATGCAATTGTCCATAGAATATCAGATAGGGTTGTGAGAAAAGGCTCAATTAACAAACATGGTCGTCACTGGAAAGGCGTAGATATAATCGTTTTCAACACTTATCTATGGTGGATGACTGGATTGAAGATGAACATCTTGTAACCAATTTTTTAACTTCAAATCACCACAATTCATATAACTATATGCATATCAATAATAGTTTTCTGATGTTGTTTTGTGTGTATATATATATAGGCAAGGATCGTTTGACGATAAAGAGAAGGTTATCGCAGAGGTTTCGACTGAAGATGCGTACCGGATGGGGATGAAGAGTATGTTGAGATGGGTGAAGAACAATATGGATCGTAAGGAAACTAGGGTTTTCTTCACAAGCATGTCTCCAACTCATGCCAAGTTAGTGACTTTGACCATTAAAATTTAGCCCAACAATTGATACATTATATTAATAATCCAGCTTTCTTGTAACATGTTCAGCTATATAAACATCACCAATTGCTTAGATTCTACTCACTAAAGTAACAGACTGATTGTTTCTTTGTTAGCAAGAAACCTACTGGTTAGGGTTTCTGTTGATTTTGTTGTTCTGGTTCTATGACTGTTTCAGGGGCATAGATTGGGGAGGAGAACCGGGTCAGACTTGCTATAATCAGACAACAATTATAGAAGATCCAAACTACTGGGGATCAGATTGTCGGAAAAGCATAATGAAAGTGATTGGAGAAGTGTTTGGGAGATCGAAAACACCGATAACGTTACTAAACATTACGCAAATGTCGAACTATCGGAAAGATGCGCACACGTCGATATACAAGAAGCAGTGGAGCCCACTTACGGCGGAGCAGCTGGAGAATCCGACGAGCTATGCGGATTGTGTACATTGGTGCTTGCCTGGCCTTCAAGATACTTGGAATGAGCTTCTCTTTGCTAAACTTTTCTATCCTTGAGAAGAAGGAAAACATTTTCTGCGTTGAGGAAACCCTTTTTGGTTTTCTTGAGCTTCTTCTAAAGAGGCCTTGTTGATAAATTGTAAAATGTAGTAATTGAATTTATATTGACTCGTTGTGGTTAGGCATGGGCATTCGGATACTCATTTGGATTTGGGTCGGTTCTTTCGGGTTTCGGGTATTTCAATATTTCAATATTAGAAGTATAAAACAAAATGATTTTGACTAATCGAAGATGAAAAGCGACCCCTAAGGTATATAGCAAAAACATAAAAAGAGAAGTGGTCTCTAGTGTAAACATTGGAAATTTATGAAATTAATCATTTAATTATTGGTAAAAGTAAAACAGTGATAATTAGTCGCTTATTTTTTTTTTAAAAAAGTAGTATACTACTGTATTACATGGTCGCGTGACACAGTTTAGAATTTGAATTTTTTTTTTCTTCTTTTTCTCTTGTGATATCTTAGAGCTACATTTTGTAATTGTCAATAAAATCACAATTTCACTATATATATAGAGCAATTTAAAAAAAAAAACAGCGGTTCTCACATTAGCTCTGCTAATCGCATTGCATTAGAAGCTAAATCATAGATTAAAAATGTCCATCCCCAGTCAATTTAGGGGAGGGGGTATTCTCCATGTTATATATTGAATGATGTTTGCCTTTCTCAGACACACTCGTATGGATATATTGGCTAAATAAGAAATGACTAAAGATATAGTTATATTTTATTTTAAAGTTTGTTTCTTATTTTTAATGAGATAAAGTGTTTGCATAGTCCAGCTAGGAATATATGAATCTCCAATGCTTTTTAAAAGTATGTAAATAAATATATATAACAGCTATGTATATATATTTTTAATATAAGAAAATACTTAAAATCTTTATAAGCAACATGCCACATTGGAATATACAAACCCCAAAAAGCGTATCAACTCTCTTGGATTGGTTAGAATTTCATATTCACACGGAAAGGCATATATATTTAAGAAAAATAACAATATGAACAAAAACTTATGGGTTTATAAATTGTGAAAGGTGAAAGAAGATTTTTTTTTTTCGACAGGTGAAAGAAAGAAGATATTAGTAAAATAGTAATACAAAATAAGGAAGATACAAAATAAAAAAGAATAATAATAATAAGAAAGGTGGGTGGGTTTAAATGTCATTTTACAAACGACCAAAAAAGGGAAAACATTAATAGGCCTCCTTGCCAACTTGCACCTCAACTTGCAATTCCTTCCTTCCACGACAATGTTTACATATATATTTCGTACTCATTATGATAATTAAATTAATAAATATATAATCAATTTGTTTTATTAAAGCATATATATTTATCTATGGAATATATTTTTTTAAAAGGTGTTAAAGAATAATAGTAGTGACTTTTATTTTTTTCCTTGCAACTTGCATGCTTTGTTTTTTCTATAACAAGTTGGATTTTATTACACCCCAACTTGCATTTTACGTACGATCATATACATTTCTATATATGTATTCAATGTTGAATTTGGTTTCACAAGTCTCGAAACTTTACTAAGTTAACTACAAAGCAACTTACTCATTTTGCTTTTGGAAACTTTGAAAGAATGGAAGTCTTTTCATCTTGTTCATTGGATACTTTATAGTATTAAACAACGATATAATATTTCTTTTGATATTTTACATTTTATTTCATGAGATGATATATATATATAGGACAAGGAAATCCGAAAAAGTAATAGTTTTCACATTTGAATTATTGTAACGGTTCACGCATCCCAAAAATGAAAAAGGGCCCAAGGAATTTTATCACTTTGGTGAATAAAAGTAGGCCTAGTTTTAATTTATTTTTGGTGAAACAAAACAAAATTAATCATCATTTATGTATTAATGGAAATTAGTTGATGAAATGACAAATAATTTGAAAAAACTAGTTTCGAACTTAGAAAATAAATACAGTGCTGTAATCCCCTTTCTTCCTGCTAAATTTCAGTATTAGCACTCACCATTTATCTTGGCCTAGCAATATGCCATATTATATATACCATAATTATATTTTCTAAAAAAATACATATAAAACTCAACAGAAAATTACACATTGGTTTGATTCTATGGTTAATCGATGTTATTCCATCAAGGATTGAACGTTCGTATTATATAACTGATCATGATCAGTTTAATTAAAAAGACCCAAGTAATTCTTTCCATCATTTGTACATTGTAATAAAGGGAATGCAAATGATGTATATATAGGTACATAGTAATACTTATTTCTCTCGAAAGATAAAGGAAAAGCGGATCATATGAATCAGCACATGGGTTTTCTGATTGCCCACAAATGTTCAGATCTCTTCATATAGTATATATGTGTATTAGTAATTATGCAAGTGACTATATTAATCAAATCGCGCGTTGGTATAATACATTACTATGTACACGTTAAAAATTATCAAACTCAAACCAGAGATCATAATCTCGGAAATATCGAAACAATACTCATTAGCTGAATCATTATATTGTTTCATGCATTAAGCAAATATCATACATATGTAAAGTAACTGGGCAAGATGAAAAAAGAAACCTAAACAATCCAATGTTTTGTTTATTTAAAGCTACGTACGTACGAGAGACTATACAAGAGTTCAAGAAGAAATGATTTTAAGGGTACTGAAGTATCGTCGAAACGAACATTTAACAAACCCTAAAACCCTTTCACTTCGAAAAACCAAAACCATCTTCTTCATTTTTTTTTGTTTTATGTAGTTTCGAAAAATCCTCGACGATAGTTAAATAATCTAGAACCCAAACCCACCTCGAGAATCCAAATAAAAAAAGAAGATAATTTTTGAAAGAGAGAGAGAATATAGAAGGTAAAAAATAAAATAAAAGTAGCCCTTGTTACAAAAAAAAAAAAAAAAACTAAAAAAAAAAGTGATTACGAGATTTTAGGCGGATTCTCGGTGAGTTTAGCCAGCGATTGCAAGTTGCAACGTACAATGGTATCAGCGAAGCTGCAAGTCTCTTCCTTATCGTTACCTGCCGGTACGTCAACGACGTATGACTCCACGACACGTGTTCTCTTCTTATCGTCCGATGACGACGACGACTCGTGCACCGTCGTCACCGACCTGTAGTTTTGAAGTCTGTGGTCCCCACCCACCACGCTGAAACTGATGACGTGGCGATCATCGTCCATGATCTCCAGTCTCTCTAAGCTGAACGCGGCGGGTAGACCCGAGACGACTCGGACCTCTCTCACCGAACCAACCTCTCGACCATCTCCGACAGCCACGTGGCAGCTCTTTACAAAGTGTTTGTACGCTTGAGGGTATTCGAAGCGGCTGAGGATGGACCAGACGGCGGAAGCCGGAGCCTCCACGTCCTGCACCACGACGGAGAAGCACTGAGAGGGACCCACCACGTGCGTGTGTGAAAGCTCCACGTGCTCCGGCACATCAGCTATCCCGCGCGTGAGACTCACTTTCTGAAGCTGTTTGTGGTGGTGGTGGTGATGGGTGCTGACGGTGGCGTTGGCTGCTTCTGCGGCGGTGGAAGATCTCTGAAACTGTATGGACGTTGGCATTTTTAAATCGATGTGTGTGTAAACTTCTTTCTATCTCTCTCCTATGATTCTCTGGCTCTCTCTCTCTCTTAAAAAAGAAGAAATGGTTTGCTTCGTGAGGTCCTATGAGATGTTGTAGTGAGATATTTCTTTGTAGATATATATATATATAAGGAGGAGGGCGTAAAAATATAAAAAATGCAAGTATACTTATGTGGACAATAGATGGATGATGGAAGAGAGAAGTTAGTTTGTGTGGGTTCGTCGGTTGTCCACTTGGGATTTGTCTGGAGTTTGTATTTTCTGATGAAACTTTCTCTCTCTTTCTCTTTATATCAAGGACCGGCCCGGTTCCCCACGAAAACCTATGGATTAGTTCTCGATAGTATGACCGGTTATTTATTTGACTTTTTTTTGTTTTTGGCTATTTATTGACTTTTTTTTTTTTTTTTTTT
>PKML01025986.1:259530-298071 GCA_002933935.1 Eutrema yunnanense | reverse complement strand
TTTTTTCTTCTTCTTCTGTTATTCTGTGTATGTGTCAATTGATATAATTAATTTTAAAATTTTGTTTTTGTATTATCTTTACTTTTCTAAAAGACCAAAATTTATCTAAACCAAGAACCAACTCCTATTAACCAGCAAAAATATTGATCAAAAGCTAAAAAAAAATTACTTGTTTTCTGGAAGAAATTGAAGGAAATGAGATCAATACCATACAGATATTGGGAAACAAAAATCTAATTCATTTCTATTTCGCCGATAATATTACAACTCGCAAAAGAAACTTTGAACATTTATCTATGGAGTTTTTTTTGCAGTAAATATTAATCTTCCTTCGTGTCTCTAGACTGCATATCAATAGAGCTAATTCCACAGCGTTACAACAAAATTTTAATAACTGATTGAGAGTCATTTTGAAACTCTTGTCCAAGATCCGCATCTCATCTACGCCTCTACCTTTTTCACAAATAGCCAGAGAAAAATAATAATGTTTGCAAACTAAATGTAGGAGTACGAGGACTGAGAAAACTTACTTAGTAATTTGGATGTTACACACTAAACATTATCAATATGTGTCGAGTTGGTTAAGAGCTAATTATTTTTGGTACGATTATCGGATGTCTTTTTGGTGGATTTTGGAATTCATTGGAACCTCCTGACCGTACCGGTACAACTTTTACCTGGCCAAAAATAACTATAGAACTTTGAATATTCCAAGTTGGTGAAAACAGCATGTCATGGGTCCATCATAATTATCTTTCCTCATCTTGTAATCAACTTGAGCGTTTTGATAATACTAAGGAAGTAATAATAAAATTCCTTTTCAACAAAGAAAATAACAGAATATTAGACGAGTTAGATGAAAATCAACTAAGCAGTTGCTAAAAGTAACCTACTTAAAGTCAGGAAAATGTTCGAATTGGACAATAGTTCTTTGGTGTGTTTCCTTCCACAGACGTATATTCAAATCAAATCTATATAGATGAATACTAGACTCTTACCAGAGGTCGATAGCTCGATTGGAAAGATATCTTAAAATAATATAAGAAATCATATGACCGAGTGGTAACTGAGACGGATAAAAATATTAAAAGTTGATCCAGGTGTAGAAGATATACAGATTTCGGTACAAAACCTCATGATTATTAAAAAAATAAAAATAATATTAGACTCTTTAATTTAAGTGATGGGCATAATAACCAAAAAAAACAATTGGGAAATAAAGGGTTACTTAATGCATTAGATTTTCCAACAACTATACAACTATACATATTCCCAACTAGTCCTACTTGTTAGATTAATACGAATAAGAGAGCAATTTGCATTACTAATTGAATATAACATTTGATAGAATAAGAAGAAAAAGTTTACAATTTGCAGTTTTTTGCACAGTCCTCGATGTAAAGATTGCTCATCTTATAAGCTTGGGGTTAGGTGACATAATCTCTCACCAATAATATACACTCATATTACTAAGCACATTGGTATAAACATATCCCGATCAGATCACATCACAAGTTGATGAGACAAAACAAATTAAGATCACAAGTTGATGTGGAAATTGTGTTTTTCTTTTCCTGTCGAATTATTCGACCGTTGTGTAAGCTTTCCCAATTCATAGTCTGTTTATTCATCAATTACATAATGATATAAAATCATACTCTCTCTATTTTATATATAAAAAAAAAATTAGAGTTATTTTTTTTGTTTTTAAAAAGTATTGTTTTAAATTGTCAATGTGAATGTTCACGTTCAATTCCTATTTTACCCATATTCATAGCTAACAAACTTAAAATTTAAATTATTTATAGTTAAGTAATAGTACATTAGATAAAGGTAAATTTGTATGTTTTAAAAATTCTTTAATTTGCGTGCGATGTGTTAAAAATGATATTTTTTATGATATAGAGAATTTATTTTCTTTGTTGAGTAGAATAGAGATAGTATAAGGGTATGATGACTGTTTTAAAAGAAGGTCATGAAAAAAAAAATATGATTTTAGGATGATAAAATTTGGGTTCCCCAATCAATAGCAAATGAATGAATGCGTCCGACGAATCTTGAAATTTTCGTTGAACGAATGAATTGAAACGTATTTTGTGCTATTTACTAAACAAAAATAGAAATGAGACGAAAATTAATAACATGTTAAATAGAAAATAGAAAATAGAAAATAGAAAATAGAAAATAGAAAATAGAAAATAGAAAATAGAAAATAGAAAACCCTATGTTTGCAACATGTTATAACAAACATAGAAAATAGAAAATAGAAAACGGAAACGTGAAATTACTAAACAAAAATAGAAAATATAAATTTATCATAAAAAACAGAGTTAATAAAAAATGAAAATAATAAATATATTTTAAATAGGAATAGAAAAAAACTAAATATTTGGAAACATGTGAAAAAAATTAATTGGAAACCATATAATAATAAAAAATATTCAAAATAAATAAATAATTGTTATTCTTCTAGATTTTTTTACCGGTGAGTAATTTCATATTAACGTTCTCAATCTTATTTTGTTTACTTTTATGAGTGATTTCACATTTTTGTTTTTATATTTTTTTTTCACGAGTTATAAAATTTAAATTACAAACCTTATCTATACATAGAGTATAATCGACTACGGTAAGTTTTGTTTTTGACAAATGATTATTTTAATATTTAATAAAAATATAATGGATTCTCTAACAATTGAACGTGAGTGACATACTATGTAAATATTTTAGTAATTTAAATATATTTCTAAATTTTATGAGAGTTTTTTTGGTGTTGACACATCAACATGACATGAGTGTAAATAACACGTCAAGTAAATGTTATTTTCTAAAAATATTTCTCAATTAATATATAAGAGATTGTAGATATTTTTAGTAAAAGCCGGCTGTTTGTTTGTTTATGAAAATTAATTTATAGAAAAATAACTCCAACTACATAAAATATTATTACTCCACTTAAGATTATAAGAATCTCCAACTACATATATATAATGCACTTATTACAATTGTCAATAAATATTCAACGATAAACTTAACTTTTTGATGACATTTGAGAGTGAATCACATTACAACGCGGTATACTAGATAAATAATGAAAATGTAGTTGTAAATTTGATTAATATAAGAGAAATTGTCTAAAAGAGTTGCCTCTCATTCTTATGAAGAAGATGACACATTGTCAAAGGAAGAACTTGTGGAGGTACAATAGCCAAATACCCACCAATTGATTGGATAGTTTAATCAACTGTTTGCCAACTTGTTTATTCATTTTTCAACAGGCTTTAAAGATCTTCAAGATTCGAGCAAGAAAAACGATTTTGGAGACCAAAAGAGAATAACTTTTAATATAAATATTCCCATTTGCACTTTCAGATATCCAATTTGCCTTCTTTTTTTTTGTTTGTAGATAATACAGATAGATAATAATATATTGGTTTCACTGATTTTCTTACATCATTGCTTATGTAATCTAAGACAACCTGAGGCAATTCTGCAGACCACAAACTCCACTCTTGATTTATCCAATTTTATAAGACAACAATTAAGCACAATCCATCGGAGAGATCTCGTTTTTGAAAAAAAAACACTACGCAATATCACACTAGTCCATATCCACTCCCTAAGATGAAACCTTAGATGTGAGAGCATGGTCAAAACTTTATATCCAAATTTCAACGATCAAAACTTTATAGCATATATGCATCCAAAGTCGAAAACTTTCTATATGAAATCCAAAGTTTTAAATTCATACGCATCCAAGTCTGGAACTTCTTTGTATGTTGTATTCACAAGAAAAAGAAAGAAGGAATCATATTCCAACTTGTCCTACATTACCTAACCACATTTACTATGCCTCAAAGGCTCAAACCGTTAACATCAGTAAGTATCTGCAGCCTCGAAGAAAGTCAGCTTCTAGCTAGTAACGGCTAGACCGCCTCAGAGCACAACCACAAAATTAGGCCAGTCAGCCGTGAACATCTTTTTCCCCTCCTTCAAAATCTATGTCCTCTATGTCAAGATCCTCAAACTTGGGACGGTCTAAATCCATACCATTGTTCTCCATTTCACTCGGCTGCACGAAAGGATATCCATAATCAACTCCAGGATGAGCAGTCTCCGTGTGGTTGAGGCTCCCGAGCAAGTTAGCATCTGGAAACTGCATCTGGTAAGTGAGGTTTGACGGTCTATCAACTAGACCCTGTGTTGTCTCTTGACTAGACACATCGATCTCGCTTAGTAAACCCAACAGCTCATCCACATCAAAAACTTCGTCCACACCAAAGTCCCAGGGTTCTTGTTCATTGCCAATTCCCACTAGCCACTCATCTAAGGTCTCCTTTTTCGGGGCCAGTTCAATTCCAAAAGCATCAGCTGAGTTAAGTTCTCTCATTTCCTCTTTTACTTCCACCTCCTCTTTAATACACACAGAGCTATTCAAGGGAACATATCCATCCCTACCATCCTCTAGTTTTACGTGACCAAAACCAGATCTCACATTTGTATCCTCCAGTGCACAAACTTCAGATTCATCTGACAATGTGGTAATCGAGCTAGACACAGTGGCAGCAGTCGAAGAAGAGCCATTCGTGATGTCGGAAAGATTGAGTCGGGCAGACTGACCGTACATAGCTTTGGCAGCCTCATCATAGGCCAATGCAGCTTCATATGAACTAGGGAAAGTACCGAGCCACAGCCTGGAACCTCGACCAGGCTCACGGATCTCAGCGACCCATTTCCCCCATGTCCTCTGTCTAACTCCTCTGTAGTCACAAATCCCATTTTCAGGTCCTCCTTTGCCTTTCATACAACCTTTCTTAGAGCCCTTTGCAGGAGCCTTTCGCAACGGCTTGAGACCACCTTCATTGTTGCAAGAAGCAGCCTTGGTCTGCTCATTGTACTCTCTCCATTTCTGTAGAGTCTCAGCTATATTGGCACCATCTCGTGACTTCCTTTTCCTGGGAGAATCAATAGGCAGAGAAGCAAGATTAGCAACCTGCTCGACAACTCCCATTCCTCTTTTTCAGTTTCTTTTTTCTCTCCTCACAAATTTATAGCAACACACTCGAGTATACGTTGAATCAAAGCACCTTCAAATAAAAAAAATTCAACCTCCAGAACGTAATCACATCAAAGTAGATACAGTTTCACAATCTGCAGCATGACAGCGAGCAAAAAAGATTCCATCACCAACAACAAAAAAACTCAGAAATTTTATAGTTTTTTCAGCTAAAACCCACTCATTTCCACAGCTCTTAGCCACAAACGAAGCCACCAATCGCACATATCTCATTCCATAAAAGTATTCAATTAGTTCCAAATATTTGCTTACGAAGAACCCCCAAAACCCTAAATTGAAACCCCCGAGCTTCCACCTATATTACACGAACAAACTTGGCGATACGCACAAGAACAACCACGATACTATAGAAACCAAATCTTAAATCCTAACATGTACATAAATACTAAACCGAAACAAGCACCGATTTTAGAACGAATACACAGGGGAAAAACAAAAAAAGAAGAGGAGGAATCGTAAATATTTCAAACAAACCTGTCAACAATCACCGACGGCATGAATGAAAGCACTCGAACGAAGAAGCAGAAGACGATGATTCCGATTAAACTTCCGTCGAAAGCAAGAGCAGAATCCGAAGAAGAAGAAGGGGATTGAATGTAACAGATATGATTAGAATAGTAGTATCAAAGAAGGTTGCTTTTTTTTATTTTATTGTAAGCAATAAGCAGAGAAAGAAAACAAAAAAAGGCTTTGGGATGGTAAAAGGAGAAAGAGTATTTATATAAGTCTTTTGATATTTTCAGATATTTTTGGTTCTGACGTGGCGCTCGAGCTTTCCAGATTCTGATTTCGGCCCTTCCTTTTTGCTTTGGGCCTAAGTTATTTTATGTTTGTTTTTGACTATTTTAGCCTCAGAGCTTCTATGTAATTTCGGTTATGCTCCTCTTTCGATAATTATGCTTTGACTAATCAGAAATCAAGTCATTGTTTTCTCAAATCAGGAAGCTATGGGCTTTGGTCCATCGTTTTCGATTATTTTTTTGGTCATTTTAAGATTATTTTTTTAATTTCAAAATAAAGTATCGTTTTCGATTTTCATTATTTAGATAAAATTTCATACTAAAAAGTACCACATTTTTTTTTTTTTTTGAATTGCCGAGGTTCTGGGCCCGTAGGCCCGTACATCTCCGGAGCGGAGCCCAAACTATGTTAAAGTCACTCTTTTGGAGGAGACCCCTCCCAACGGGAATCGAACCCATGGCCGGTAGGAGAGGCACATACCCACTCCTCTTTAACCACTAGGCCAACTCAACGTTGGTAAAAAAAAAAAAAAAAAAAAAATACCACATTAACAGAGATTATTGGTTCACTCCGACAAGGATTTGATAGCTGTGAATTTGCTTTGGAATCTCAAGAATCCAACCATATCGCAAGAGAGATAGCAAAAAGTGTCTTAAGAGATGGAAGATTTCAATCGTATCTTGGGAGAGGAGGTCCTTCTTGGCTTCATGAACAAATAAGACGAGATGCACTTGGGAATTGATGGCGAGATGCACACCGAAATGGAGGGTGGAGCAGACAACAAGCAGGTCTTGCAAGTATGTACAAGACGTAATGAAATAATAGGTGAAAGAAAGCATTTTATGTCCTTTTTTTAGGCTTCGATGTTTTAGTCTTTCATTTCTCAGTTTTCAATTTATGGATTGTAAACTTTTTGCTCTGGTTTTGGAGATTTCCCGAAGCTAATACAATTCAGATGATTAAATAAAAAAAACAAAATCGAAGTAGGCTAGCTAAGTTTTTTTTTCTTCTAAAAAGTACCATATTATATTCATCATGTGGTTGAACCCTCGATTTGACTCAGCCTACAGTATATTACGCCAACAGTTGTTTATGATCACTTAATTTTCCAGGCTTATTTATGGAAACAAATACAATTTTAGCGCAACAATCATTCAACATATCAAATTCACTTGCCTTAATTGGTCACACACAAATTTACGAAAGATCGAAGGAATGGTTCAACGTAGCATAAAGAAAGCCGAAAAATGAAATGTCATGATACTCGATCGTAGCACTGGTTTGGTACTATAACGTTAAAAGAATACATCAATAATCGAGAAAAAAAAAACTGAGGGGTCCGGTCTAACTCAGGAGTAGACCCGGTGTATATCTATAACCAAAAAAGAAAGAAAAAAACAATTGAATATGACATGAAAACTATTATGTGTGTTTATATTACAAAGGATCTTGAGCACCTAATTAACACACTGGCAAATCAGCCGGAGGCTCCTCCATTGTCTCTAATAGTCCTTTCCCATCCTCAACCAAGAAAGCCATGGCTAGTCCCGAAGATATGTGTGCATCTAGATGACAATGCATTATCCAAACCCCTGTTTTCAATCATTTGTGCATGCAATTAATTTAATTAGTCCCGATAATAAATTACTAAGTCATGTAAATTTTAGGGTGCTCAATCCGATCCGAATCCAAATCGAAAAATACGATTAAAAAACCAAAGTATAGTTGAAAATTGAAATAGATTCATTTTCTTTAAATCTTAAAAACCGAAACCGAAAAAGAATTCTTTCGATGTTTTACTTTGGATACTATTATACGTCGAAAACCCTAATTCAATTTGTTTTTTTTTTGTATGGAACACTCCTAAAGTATAATTCAATTTGTATTTTGTTGTAAATTTGATGTTGGTTTACCAGGGTTATCTGCGACGAATCTGATGACGGCCCAACCGTTAACATAGACACCAACGGTGTTCCTGAGAGGCGGATCTTCAAGATTAAATTTCGCGGTATCTTTCTTGGGATTGAAGTTACCGAAACCCTCGGCGACAATGTAGAAATCATAGCCGTGTAGATGAATGGGATGATTTTCGGGAGTTACTATACCGGTGTCCTGAAGAACAATCTGAACCCTTGATCCATACTTGAGCTTGTATAGCTTAGTTCCTCTCACAGGTTGGTAGAGAGATCGGCTTATGTTGCTACCTGTGTAATCGAATTTCACCGGAGGCTTCGCCGGAAAATCGGTTGTGAACACTCCGGGGATACCGTGGTGGTGTGCTTGAAGGAGAGAGTAGTTACTTGGGAGAGCAAATGAAACGTTGTTCATCGATGCAGTGAAGCGTGTACCGTTAGGACCTTGACATCTTCTTGATCTGAAATTCTTAGGACAGTTGTTGAGACCGAGCCCGATGGTTACGAAGAGATTCTCGTCGATTTCTGTCGGAACATCGGCTCGTTTTAGTGATCGGAAGCTTTGGCTGAAGCGAGTGACTGTGTTTGTGTCGTTGTAGGCAGGGAGAAGAGGCATGATCGGTTTGACGGAAATACCTTTATTGGCTCCGCCGCTGCAGCAAGGGGAGGATTTGTATTGGAGGATTGCGGTTGTGGTTGTGTTGCCAAACGGTGCGTTTTGAGCGCTTTGGTATGCTCTTGCGGCCATGTAATAGCGGTTTGGTGGTTGATCACCGGTTATGAGGACGTCGGTGGTTTGGCCGGGGCCGAGAACCACGACGTTGGTGGTGAAGGGTTTTAGGTATGACGCGTCAGCTCCGACCACCGTGAGCTTGTGGTTAGCCACCTTGAAGAATAGCGGTTGGTTCAATGCGGAGTTTATTACTCGTAGTAGTATGGTCTCACCAACATTTATGGGTACTATTGTCGTATCTGTATCAAAAAGATGATTTAAATAAAAATTAATATACTTATTATTTGGGTCTTTTGTGGTGATGCTTTTGTTTTTTCCTTATAAATATTTATTCGAATAAAATATACCAAATTCAGTTATGACAGTTGGGAAAAAAAACCGGAAAAGAAATATGAATATAAAACCCAATTTTCTTCGGACCGTTGATATAATAAAAATAAAAATTACTTTCAAGTAAGTGAAAGAAAAGTAAAAAAAAGTGAAAAACCTTGAGAAGAGCATTTATTATAGAGATCGCCAGGTTGACCATTGATGGTGTAAGCGTCGGAGATATTCGGAGCAGCTCCGGTTCGTATAGATTCTCTCAACACGTCAACCGGATTTGCGTCCCACCATTCACCTTAAAGAATCATAATAAAATCAAAATCAATTAGTATCAATAATTGTATCAAAGTTTATATTAATCACATGATTTTAAATTTAATTAATTTTACCTAGAAGAAGTGGGACGTTGCGGTGAGGGTTTGGGAATGGGTAAGACGAACCAGCAGGGGGAAGGACGAGAAGTGAACCGTAGACAGTAGCTCTGAGCCACGAACTATGAGCATGCCACCAAAGTGTACCTTCTTGTCCTTGAATTGTAAACCGGTACGTGTAGCTTGATCCCGGTCTGATTGGACATTGAGTCACAAATTCCGGTCCGTCAGCCCAACCGGTTCGTATTTGCCTCACACCGTGCCTGTATCCACACGGTTCAATATCAGTAAACCGTCGATGCATTGACAACGGTACGTGAGTTTGGTCTAATTAATCGTGTTTTACCAGTGGATTGTGACGTTGTACCGAGCCCGGTTAATGACTTTGACAACGAGAGTATCACCGTTGTTGACTACAAGTGTTGGACCGGGAAACATTCCGTTGACCGTAATGCTGTTGTGAGTTTCACATAGTCTCTTCACCTTCGTTGCTTGTATCTGTGTATATATATATATGTAAGCATATTATATACATCTTCATTTACATTGTTTTTAAGTGAAAACGTTTAAATAAGTACTGAGTTATGCGATCTTACGATGAACTCGTGGTGGTGTGCTTTGTTGGCTTCTGACACAGCGGTGAAGAGAAGAAAGACCGTGAAAGAGATGAAACAGAGGAAGCTTTTGATGATCTCCATTGATGAGATTTTTATAAACTTCTGCTAGAGCCAGAGGGTTTAGAGATGAAGTGTATGGAAGAAGAGAGAATGTGTTGTGTTGGGAATTAGAATGAAGTATATATATATATGGAGACAAAGACAATACATATTTAAACTTGGTGGATAGTTTATTGTATATATTAATATAATTCGTGAGAATTTTTTGTTGTTTATGCGGTTGGAGGATTAGGTTTTGATTTAATTGAAGGCCAAAACTTGGTTCAACACTAGAAGAGTAGTTGCACCCACTGGGGCCTAGCGGAAAAAATAATCACCGAGTTAAAAAAAAATGGAAAGGTGATTACGTCTCTTGAATTCTTGGTTAACACGCTTTTTCTATTGACTTTGGATGTAATATACCATAATTGCCATGAACATAGTACAAATAAGTTATATTAAAACATTTTTGTTTTGGAGCCCATTAAAATTAATGATGAAAATATTTTAAGATGTGTACAACGGGTGAAATCTATCTAAAGATCAAACTCATCTCAAAATATACATGTACTGCATGTATTGTAATTGAATTTGTATTTATTCGGCAAGATTGGACATTTTCAATTGGCATTATCCTAAATTCCCACTACGCAAGGCTTTGGATATCTAAAATTGGATTTCTTATGGATGCTAATCAATAATTATGCTATTCATTTTCGTTATTAATTGAATCTTGATCCGGTTTGGGTTGTTCGGTCATCTACTTAAAAAACAATTTCATGCTCATACAATTAACTTGCATGTATACCAATATATATATCATTACATTTTATCTTGTATTTATTCTCCAAGATATGACACTTTTTGGCATTACCCTAATATATAAGGATAATGGGTCTACACTCGGATCATTCTGACGATGAATTTATATATCTTTTTGAAATTTTCTGTACAGAGTATGCACGAATCCGATTTTTACAAATCTTAAGACCTTGTATTTATAAGCCCCAAAAAATCCGATTCCTAATCCCATGTATGGTGGAGTGAGTGAGCCGGGTGAAAAAAGTAAGAGGAATAAAGCATGCAGTGTTATTTTCAATTTCAATTCAAAAAATTTAGGTAAAAGTTGATAAATATTCGCATTTATATTATGATACAACCAGTTATATATTAAGAACATACAAATCTTTATAAACAAAAAAAAAACATACAAATCTTTTGTATGAAAAAACTTATGAATTATGAATCAACTGTAACATCATTGCGTAAAAAGATCAATATATATTATTATCATCGTAACGCAAAAATAAGATTTGATTTTATAACTGAAAACAATAAGAAGATTGGCTTGAAGCTTAAGTAAAAATGGTTCGAGGTAAACAAGATGATTAGTATAACCGCCTTTTATACTAATACCCCATTTGTTTTTTTGAAACAACCCCTATATTATTGTCTTAATACAATAACACATTTTCTTTAACCGTATTTAGCTTACCTCTACACCTATATGTTGTAAAGAGTTTCCTTTAATTTTTACCAAAAAGCGACTCCAAATAATATCATCTGAAGAAAAATTTATACGATTTTTAATCTATTTATTATAAATGCATATTTGAAATCTTATTAAAAAAATGTTTGTTTTTCAAATGCAAATATTTGTGTTTACATTTATATGTAAAAGAAAACACAATATTTTTGTCAAATTTTCAGGAACTGCTTCTCCCATCCTTGCTTCAATTATGGTCGGGGACTCACCTCTGCATTCCAAACCGAGTACATCGGCATTTTCTTGGTTTAAAATTTTATTCTTGTACTTTTTTGGACTAATTTCGTCATTTTATGTTGAAATCATTGATTGATTTTTTTCATGCATCTATTTGGCTTATGCAAAATACACATCACAATTAGTCTAGATTTCGATTCAATAAATCTAACTACAGAAAACCTGAGAAAAACAAATCTAATTCAACGTATTTTCAAAAAAAAATATTTCATATTGTGATATCTTAAAAGAGTTAAATAATATTTTGGATTTTGAATAGTCAAAACCGTGTGTCTTTACGTAAATATCTTTAACAATAACAATCCCAAAGGTAATAAAAATGGAAAAGTAAACATCATGTTGTGAAGAAAGGAAGAAGTACATGAGAAGATTATATTGGGGACATTGATTGGTGAACAAGAAATTAGTAATTATGTTTGGTGCAGTTAGTTACTGTCCTCTTCATTGGTATCTCTAATCTCTATGTTCTAAATCTCTGAAAATGACATCACATGTAGTTACCAAAGTGAAATTGACCCTGCATCTGCAATTAATAGTTCAAAGTCAACTTGCTTTACTTGTCTCGATTTTGTGTTTCTCTCATTATATCACTTTCTTTTAACATTTTATTTATAGATTTTTTTTTTTTTTTTTTAACAGTATACAGAATATCTTCCCCTTTTTTCGGACATTATCTTCACTATATATAATTAAAGGTAACAAAAAATTTCGTTTAACTATCGTTCTGAGAAGGAACTTATAGAAATCATGTATGTTATTTGAAATGAAATTGTATTTGATAAATGGTGATAGCTAGCAGCATTGAACACTTCGAAATTTTCTTGGTTAATTATATTAATAGCATGAGAATTGGTTTGATATTTGGTTCCTATCTTAATTTCATTAGTCAAAAGTGGGTACGAACCCTAACTAGGTTCACATTTTGTTTGGTCGAATTGTCTAACCTCTTGTTACAAATGGGATAATCTTCTTTACACAAAAAGAGCAAAACCTATTTTCTTTCGGTTTAATCGATAACGCCCAATTTTTTTTCTTTCCCGGAAATTAGAATCGGGGAAATGATTTCAAAAGACAAAACTCATTTCACGAATTTATATCTCATATGAAAATTGAAAGCAGGTCACCTATAAGATATCTAAGAAAGAAAGCAACTCAGTGGCTTTGACAAAAAAAAACTATTCGGATCTTCTACAATTTGTTTTTGGTAACCGATATTTTTTACTGAACCTCAGAATAAACGTGTTTATGTATTTCAGGTTTGCCAAATATGTATATCTAGTGAGAATCATTTTTTGGGCTAGACAAGATTACTACTAATTCGTTCCGGTCATACATTTCATTACCCAACCATCGTCACAAGAAAGTTAGTATGATATGATCCTACTAGGGCAATCAAATCCGGAGAAAATAATGGTTGTTGTGTCCTTTCAAGATAGAGGAAACTTGTGGAAGAATCAAATAATAGATATTGAAAGCCACCTCTATATTATTATTTAAGGAGTCATTTAGAAAAATGAACTATATTTTATAAATTATATATTATATTATGTCTATACAAATAACAAAATATAATTAAAATAGGAAATGATAAAATTGTTTTTTTAAATTATTGAAGAGAATATGAAAAATATTTGTTTTTCATTAAAAATGTTATTTATTATTTAATTTCTTATTTTTTACTATATTAAAAAATTCTATATTTTTAAAAAATAATCAATACATATACATTCAAAGAAAAAAATATAATCAAAATATTGCAATATTTTTTATTATAATATATTATTTGAAAATATATATATATATACAAAAAATTGAAAAATATTTTACTACTTCTATAAAAAGTTAGACACAATTTTTTTTTTTTTTTTAGAGTATGTGGACTGACCACGAAAACCGAAGTCATTAAACGGTGCATATTAGAGTTATGTTTTCAATATTATAAGTTTTTGCGGGTTACCTCGAATAATTTTTTTGTCAATTACAAGACGGGTTAAATAGATAAGTTAGTCCGATATAACAATTATAACTATAATCATTAGTT
The DNA here is from genome assembly GCA_002933935.1 of Eutrema yunnanense. NCBI lineage: Eukaryota > Viridiplantae > Streptophyta > Magnoliopsida > Brassicales > Brassicaceae > Eutrema > Eutrema yunnanense. The sequence goes on along the minus strand of PKML01025986.1, from coordinate 284,432 downwards.
ATACAAGTTAAAAGCAATTTTTCTTAAATTTCAAATTAACTGTTAAAAAATATTACCCCGTACTATAGTTAGCGTAGATTAGTTACCGTCACTTAGTTTTTATGTTTACATCAGTTATTGAATGATACAAATGTATTACCATCACTTATATAATTGATATAGCAATTGATGAAAATATTTTCACCGGTTATAATAAATGATGCTATTATGTGTCAGTTAAATTAAATGATATTAACATTTATAAAAATGGCCATAAACGATGAAAATAATTATAACAATTTTATAACCGATATTAAATAATTTTGAATGTTTTACCTAAATATTTTTATTAATCAAAATATTAGATTATATTAACAATCAGATATATATATAAAATAAATTTGAATTACTATTTTTAGTTCTTAAGCCTTTTGCAAATTGGGCTTAGTTTGAACTTTTTAGAAAACATTTATCTAATGTAAATAAGCATGTACAAAATATATTTTCATTTATAACAGTATATCTTTGTCATTTTTTCCTAAGAATCGATGTGGGAGAAAAAATGATGTTTCTTTTTTTAATCCAGTTTTACTTTTGTATCATTTCCTAGTGAGACAAAATCTAAATATTCCTTTTTAATTAATGTTAAAAAGGAAATATTAAATACATCACTTATTTATTGATGTCAATTAAAAAGGGCAATTCATATCAATTTTTTGTAAGTGGTACAAATTACTATTAATTGGCGTCGGTATTATTTAATCGATGCTATACATGTGACTAATAACATCATTTATCATAACTGATGTAAAATTATGCAATTAATATTATTAGTCAATAAATAATTTAAATTACCATCAATTAGTTTTCCAACGCTTTATAATCGACTCTAGATACTTTTTTTGTTTGTAGTGAATCGTTGATAAATAAGATATTTATTTACCATTTGCTACTCTCCTGCTTGACTTAGTATTAAGTTTCAATATTACACAATAATCAGTCATAGAATTTTATCTCTATAATATTATTTAAGAAGACATTTTTAAAAATGAATTTTGTTTTGTAAGTTATTACATGAAATGCTATTACAAATAACAAATAATAATTAAAATAGGAAAGAATATAATAGTCTTTCAAAATTATTGATTAGAGTATGGAAAGTATATATTTTACATTAAAGAGGTTATTTATTATTTAATTTCTTAATTTTTTGTAATACTATATATTTTAAAATAATAATCAATTCATATATATTCAAAGAAAAAAAATATTCAAAATCTTGCTATATTTTTCACTATAATTTAATATATTTTATTTGAATATATATCAAAACAAAAGTTAAAAAATATTTTACTAATTTTATAAAAAGTTAGACACAAGACAACTATTTTTTTAAGAGTTCGTAAACTAACCACAAAAACTAGAGTTATTTAACGGTGCATATTAGAGTTATGTTTTTAAGATTATAAGTTTTTGCGGGTTACCCCGAATAATATTTTAATTCACTGCAAAATAGGTTAAATAGACAAATTATTACAAATTGACAACTTTATCTATAATCATTAGTTAGCTATATTGTAAAATTCAGATAAAAGCAATTTTCTTAAATTTCAAAATATTTTTTTTTAAAAAAATTACTCAGCGCTATAATTAGCGCGGGTTAAATCCTAGTTTTATTTAAAAAAGGTGATCATATCATGGCTTCTAGATAGGAAGTTTCAGAAAAGATAAGTACTACTTTCAGAGAAATTAAAGTTGTCAATGTTATGTCTTTGTAATACTCTCAGATCAAATAACATGCTGTTGTCTTATTGATGTTGATGGAATATTGCAGGTGAATACTAAAGCAAGATCTACGATTATTTTTATTATTATTATTTTTTTCACAAAAAAAAAAGAATATTAGAGCAAGACCCGTCCAAGTCAGTATGACGAAATCTTAGGAGTGTGTGAGTTTTTGAGGTTTCTAATTCCATGTATATGAGAATCTGGACCAAGTACTCCTGATCTTAAGAAACTTTGAATCGGAGTGGGCATAAAAAGCATTGTACTCCGCAAAACTAGATCCGCTTGTCTATAATTCTTGTGTCTGGTTTTACCAAATTTGTTACCAAATTTGTTACTTGTTAGAGACGAAAGAGCAACTTTACCGAGGTTTTATCACTTAATAAATACTTTGAAATGTATTCAATTCAAAGCAAACACTAAAAAAGTGTATTCAATCTAGCATTTCGAGTGATTTGTATTAATGATTTGTATTAAAATCATAAATCATATATATGTTATTCAAACATGAATTTTCAAAAGTGTATGCTGAACTAATTTATATACACCCGTGCCTATCCTTTAGAAACCATTGTGATCAAGCAAGAACAAGGACGAGAAAGACAAAAAAAACATATAAAGATCACCTAAAAATGCAGCAATTTCGAATTTACAACTTCTCTTATCATCACCAATCATTATTCTTTGATCAAAGTATATTCTTCAACAATTAGTCTAAAAACCTAACTCCATCTGTAAAAGTCGGCAAAAATGCAAATGAGCTCAAAAACATGCGGGGAAACAAACAAGAGTATCATCAAACTGATTTAAGGTAAATGTGATCTTACAGTGATTGAGAAGGATCAGCTCCAAATTTCTGAACTGTAACGGAATTGAAGAAATACAAGAGAACAATGCAGAGCTTTCATATCGAATCTATACTCAAAACTTTACCACTATGAATGAATTCACGAGGAGGATCGGAATCATCAAATCCAGCTCTCAAACTCGTCCCGCGACAACGGAAGCAGCAGCAGAATTACCGATGAATGAGAGTAATCCGGCGTTAGCAGGCTCTTGTTCGTCCAAGAACAGATCATCAGGAACCCTAAACGCACCGTGTAAGCAAACAATCGCCACTCCAACCGTCAGAGCCGAGGTTAACAAGGATCCAACACTCGTCATAAACACGACTACAATCGTCGTCAGAACAAGAGCCAGCAGGGTCTCTCGATCGGAGAAAGTACGGCCGAAGAGGACCAACGGCTGATCTGAAGATCTGAAGAGATAGAGGAACATCCAGGCGCCGAGGAGAGAGAGGAGGACGAGGAGGGAGAAAGGATGCGAGAGGAGGGAAAACGCAAGCACGAGGGAGACGATTGCCGCGTAATTAACCTTGAAGTAGCCCAGATTCTTACGGATCCGGGAAAAGGAATCGGTGAGAGAGTCAGGTCTCGCGAAAGAGCTCCGATCCACGAGCTCCATCCATGGACGGCGCTGCGAGAGGCTATCGCGGAGAGAGGAGGAGAGGCGTGAGATGAATGAACGGAAGGCATGAGAGTTGATCGGAGGCTGAGACTGAGAAGCTTGCTGGTTGGTGACGGGGAGAGTCGCCGGAGAAGACATTTGTGTCGGTGAGTGTGTGTGCGCGGCGGATTGGCCGAGAGAGTGTGGAGGTTCCGATTTTAGTGGAAACTGAAGTTGCGGCAAAACCGCGTTAGGAAGTAGATATTCTAAGTTTGAGGCCTAAACTTTATGGGCCCATAATGTTGGATCAGCCCATCTTATTAAGCTCAAGCGAACATTAAATCGCTAACATATATGTCAATATGTAATGCTCAACAATAATTAAAATTTTGGTCAACAATAATAAAATCATTGAGATCAAAGTATAGTACCTAATTCAGATACTTGAATCTAACCATGGGCATTCGGGTATTCAGGTCGGTTCAGGGACTTTCTGATAGAAAGATTTTGGACCCATTTAGGAACCGAAAGAGTTTCAGGTCGGTTTTAGTTCACTTGGTTTCAGATCGGTTCGGTTCCAAAATTTTAAAACCTGAAAAAACTCAAAAAATCAAATCTTAACCGATTCGGGTATTTATTACTCGAAATGCCTAAAATATACCCGAAAATCTAAAAATATACTCAAAAATCCAAAAATATACCCAAAAATACATAAAGGAAATATACCTAATGACGGTTGTCAAAATAAAAAAATAATAAAAAATATAAGAAAAAAATCTAGCTAATGGTTGAAGCTTCTTATATTTTTTTTCTCTATGTCATAGAAAGAACGTGCGACGGTATGAGTTTTACCGTTAACGGTTGCTGACGTGGGTGACACGTAATAATCCAAACGGTGTCGTTTTGTTTATGGTATAAAATTATATATATTTTTCATTTATTTTAGACAAAAAAGTGATTGGTGAAATCACAGAGAGAACATCCTATGTGATGATGAATTAAGCAATTTTTCACTCAACATTATTGATACACTTAAAGCAATTTAGAAGCATGGAGTTCTCATACTTCGTAGCTCAAAATATTTCTATAATATTATTTAAGAAGACATTTTTAAAAATAAATTTTGTTTTGTAAGTTATTACATGAAATGCCATTACAAATAATAAAGAATTGTTGAAATAGGAAAAGATAATATAGTCTTTTAAAATTATTGGTTAGGATATAGAAAGTATATATTTTACATTAAAGAGGTTATTTATCATTCAATTTCTTAATTATTTTTAATACTATATATTTTAAATTAATAATCAATTCATTTATATTCAAAAAAAATATATATATTCAAAATCTTGCTATATTTTTTCACTATAATTTATTATATATTATTTGAATATATATCAAAACAAAAGTTGAAAAATATTTTACTAATTTTATAAAAAGTTAGATACAAGAAAACTGATTTTTTTTTAAAAGAGTTCGTAGACTAACCACAAAAACTAGAGTCATTTAACGGTGCATATTAGAGTTATATTTTTAAAATTATAAATTTTTGCGGATTAACCCGAATAATATTTTAATTAACTGCAAAACGGGTTAAATAGACAAATTATTACAAATTGAGAGCTTCATCTATAATCATTAGTTAGCCATGTTGTCAAATTCAGATAAAAACAATTTTCTTAAATTTCAAAATAATTTCTGTAAAAAAAAATACCCCGCACTATAATTTTAAATAACGAAGTCTTTAACAAACAAAAAAAGAAACCGAACAAAAAAAACCGGCCGTAGAAGAATTAGCTTTGGAAATTCTTAGTTTTTGAGCTTTGGAGATTATTGTTAAATATTGCTTGAATTAGCTTATGCCGCTAAATACTTTAAAATGTAAAATATTATTGTACAACAGCTTCACGATAGGAAGAAAAAAAAATAGTTAACATCATTGATGAATCTAAAGTTGTTTTCAGTCTAGGGTACAATTTTTAAAAATCAAATACTAAACGTGAACTCAACAGCAACAACAAGCTTTCCCACAGTAAGTAAACTTGTCAAAGTGTTTATGTTTGAATCACATCTTTGGAAACCGTTGAAGTTTATGGGCAACCTTGAGCAAGAGAAAGACCAAAGTCGTTGGTTTTTCTTTAATTCATACACTGTTCCTAGAACTAAGATGTGGCTTCATGATTTGATGACACTTGAATAATATTTTTATCATGAAATTTTGGTATATAGTTTGGGAGTTTTTTTCCTGAATTTCCGTTGAACAAACTTGTAAGCAGTTTGTGTTTAGTTTTTTTTCTAATGTGATTATTCCACAAATGTTTGACGGGATAGAATGTTATTGTAAAATATTACTCTAAATGAGAAATTCAAGGACTTTGTAACTAAAAACAAGTTTTTCATATTTCTGTATTATTTGAAACCCAACTAGATAAAGACGAAGAAAACATTATTGAGTAGAATAAGGGCATCGAATAACAATATTCTTGGGTCTAATCAAGAATATTTACTGGAAATTCGGGTTGATTTCCACATAAAGCAGAATCTTGACCAAATAATTACACCCCTTTTCAATGGTCTAGCTAGTCTAATTAGCATCTAAACTTTCTTCCTTGTACGTTAATCCAATGATTTTCAGGACTATCACTAATTATTACATTTCAATATATTATAAAAAAAGGGCGATTCGTGTAGCTCTATATTTTCTGTTATAAGTAAAATAATCCATGCTTTTGTATTGAACGATTTGGACACTCGTTCGACCAAATCCAATTAGTCTAACTTATTGAAAAAGAAAAGAATCTTTCTATCCTTTTTTCTTTTTCTTTTCTTCCACTCATTAAAATGTTCTCTCTATATAGACATGATAAATCTAGTCTTGTAATACTCTATCTATCACACATCTAAAAAGACAACTAGAGATTCAAGATCATTGCTCCAATGGCTTCTTGTGACTTACCTGATGCATTCTCTTGGCTTCAAAATCTTCCTCTTCTCTCTCAATGGAAGACTAATTCGATGTCCATGTGCATTTGCTCTCCAAATTCATCACATCCATCTTTGAACTTCTCTCTTACTCGTAGCTCTCAATCTCCAAACATATTCACCTTCTCTATAGTAGCCAATTTCAAGATTCCTATATCTCTCTTTGTTTCAAAACCTCTCAGAATCATTGGCTCCAATTCAACTAAGTTCCTTAATGAAAATCTCATCTCTACTCTATTGATGGATTTTGTCAACGTAGTGCTCAACTATAACGTCAAGAGAACCACTAGTTCAATTCAAATCCAAAACCTAGGCTCCACTTCAAATCTCAAAGACGTTTTCAACCTTGCTTTCTTCACTTTCGTGTTCCTAATCTGCATCTACGAAGCGCCCACGAGCCTACGAACAACTTGTCTCAAAACGGTGAAAGATCAGCTGGTTACTTGTAGGTCAAGGCAGGGTTCTAAGTTGCTCATGGTGCAACTAGGATCTAATCTTGAAGAGCAATGGATGAGATCGCTCAATCTCGCGATAACCAATTGGATCATCGAGATCAAAGCGTATCAGCATCTCAAGTCGACTTCTCCTTTGTTTTCATATGCTTTCTCAACTCAAGGTTTGTGGAAAGTTCATATATATTGTCCTGTGATAGCAATGGAAATGGAGAGCGTAAATAGTGCTTTAAGCGACGAAAGATTGTTCTTCTCGCTGAACTATCATCAACTTGAAGGAGTGGTCCAATTCAACCACAGGATTTACGTTCGTGAGAAGTGGTTTAACATCGCAGTGAATATTGACAACGTCAGGTATCGTAACCCTAAACACATATATACTCTAGAGGCCAAAACAAGCTCTATATATAGTATTAATGGTTAAACTCAAAAGTATATATTTTATGTAAATCTGTGATTTTGATTAGTGATTTTTCAAGTAACAATACTAAATAACATAAAGTGTCAATTTTAAATATTTTCCATAAAAAAGTGAAACTTATGAATAAAATTATAGCAATTAGAGACTTATTTTTTTAAGTCAAAGTACTAAACAAGTTTAATTATTCTTTTATGATTAAAAAATATTTGTTGTTTCTAAAAAAAAAAAAATTATTTAACACCAAAATATTAATACTAACATATAAATCCAATAAGTATATATGTAAATTTGTTTGCAATGAAGCGTTACTTATGATATGTAGTTTTTTTTAATGCAGATTTGCTTTTCATAATTTCTCTAAATAAATTTCTTCATAATTAGGTGCGACATAATTAGGCTTGTGAACGAGACACTTCTATCAGAACGCGGCATGGGAACAGAGGAAAAGCATTTTCCATCACGAATATCATTGCAACTAACTCCAACAAGTCAATCAAACATCCTAATGGTATCCGTACAAAAATCATCAGAAAACCCATTAAGAGAATTCGAAGTAGAGAGAGGCATAGAAGCAACAATAGAGCCACCAAACACTTTCTTTGGACTCAAAGTCTCAGCCAACGAGACCACAACGAAAAGCATGAAGCCATGGAAATTCGAGGAATCGGTTCATGGTTATAGCGCGAACCTCACTTGGTTTCTGCATGACGCTGATGATGGAAGAGAAGTTTCTTCCTCTAAACCATCAAAGGTCTCGATGATGAACCCTCGAGCTTGGTTCAAGAACCGGTACTCGAACGCGTTTAGGCCGTTCACGAAGCAAGGAGGAGTTGTGTTTGCAGGAGATAGCTATGGGCAAAGCGTTCTATGGAAGGTTGATAAAAGGGCTTTTGGGAAAGTGATGGAGTTTGAGGTTAAAGGTTGCGTTTGGTTGACTTATTGGCCTAATAAGCATCATACTTTTTATAGTGATACTAGAAAGTTGGAATTTAAGGAGATGCTTTACCTCAATCTTCCTTAGTTTTTTTTTTTTTTAAATCCTAAACAAACTCACCTACTTACTTAGATGTACTACTTTGTTGCGTTTTTTTTTTCTTTGCTAAGGTAGGTAAGTATAAGTTTTTTTAGTTGAATGATCGTCTCTAATATTTATGTTTAGCCAATTTTATTAAATATCAAAACTTTCTGGATTTGTGACTCATGTCCGACAGAGTTGGGACTTCTATGCGCTTAGATAAAACATCAGTTTATAAGATCATCGTAGAATAAGTAAGTTACGTGGCTACCTTATCTTCACATAAATACGTGTTTTTTTTTTTCATTTTCGTCTCACACGGAACCACACTACTGATTTTGAAAACATATTCTTAGCGTATGTATAAAAGAGAAATACCTTAAAATAGTATAAAAATTATGTTTTTGTTTGTTTCAAAACTAGTATTTTAAATTTAAAATTTCGAAAATAACACAAATAATTGTGTAAAAATATTTGTTTATCCAAAATAATTTTTTAAATTAAATTAAATATTATATTTTGGTGTACTATTTCTAATTTAAGATTTAATTTTTCTCCATTAATTTTTTTTTTATTATTTTAATATAAAATTTGTGTTATTATTATTATTATTTTAAACGAATGATTCTAAATTTGAAACAAAAGTTTTGTCTTATATAAAAGTATATAAATAATTCGGATTGGTAAACTTAATTGGAATTATGTGAAAAGATGACTTTACCGACTTAAGAAATCTTGGTATAATAAAATGGCATATATTCCATAGTTTCATATTTTCTAAGTTGTCATTTATCCACATACAGTATATATATATATATTTTTTTTCAACGTTGTCCAGAGTTATTCGTAGAAATTTGGTGGATCAAACAAAATATAAGAAGGAAAAATTAGGAGGATTAATTGAATCTGATCCCTATAAAAAATATGAAGAAAAAGAAGAGCCACGTAGTTTCACGCGAGATGGCAATGAAGCGTCGTCTATTCCTCTCTCGCTCTAACGATGACGTGTACCAACGTGTCTCTGTTTGTTGAAAAAAATGAAGCCCACCACCAATGGGCTCTTACACTGTCCATCTTCCTCCTTCCCGTTTCCGAGATTCCGCGGCCAACTTCCGATTATCTTCACAGCCAAGCAGCCGAAGAATCTTCCTAACGTCGTTGCTCTTTCCCTTCCCTCCGATTCCGATGTTTCCGCCTCCCGAGTCGCTTGCTCTCGCCGCGCAATTCTCGTCGCGCCACCGCTCCTCTCCGCCGCTGCTTTCTTGTGGCCGTCTATTTCTTCAGCCGCTGGGGATATCTCTTCCACCGTGGCGGAGGCTTCGTCGGAGTCAGCAGCCCTTCCTCCTCCTCCTCCTCCGCCGCCGCCTGTATCTGTAGCGAAGGAAGACGCGACTACCTCTAGAATCTATGACGCGACGGCGCTCGGTGAGCCGATGGCTGTTGGGAAAGACAAGAAGAGAGTGTGGGAGAAGCTTCTGAATGCGAGGATTGTGTACCTCGGAGAGGCGGAACAGGTGCCTACTAGAGACGACAAGGATCTCGAACTCGAAATCGTGAGGAATTTGAGGAAGCGATGCATCGAGAGCGAGCGTCAGTTATCTCTGGCATTGGAAGCTTTCCCTCTTGATTTGCAGGACCAGTTAAATCAATATATGGATAAGAGGTTTGCTTCCTCGGTGGAGAGTATATGTATTCGCAAATTACACTGTGTTCCAATTGTTCTTGGATTGGTTGCAGGATCGACGGAGAGGCACTGAAGTCGTTTTTGTCGCACTGGCCGGCTCAACGTTGGCAAGAGTATGAGCCTCTTTTAAGTTATTGTCGTGATTACGCAGTTAAACTCATTGCTTGTGGCACTCCGCTCAAGGTATTTGCTTTTGTGCACTTTATAGTTTGAATTCCTTGTGATAATTATGCATTTTTTTCTTGCCAGTCTGATATGCACATTGCTCAATTTGATGCAGGTTTTGAGGACTGTTCAAGCTGAGGGTATCCGTGGTCTTTCAGAGTCTGAGCGTAAATCATACACTCCTCCTGCGGGTTCCGGGTTTATCTCAGGGTTTACTTCCTTCTCACGTAGTTCTTCACTCAATATGAATCCCCTCACACAGATTGTTCCATTTGGACCGAGCTCTTATTTGTCGGCGCAAGCTAGAGTTGTTGAAGACCATACAATGTCACAAGTTGTTTTACAAGCAGTTGCAGATGGAGGTGGAACTGGTCTACTGTTAGTAGTGACAGGGGCGAACCATGTTGAGTATGGGTCAAGAGGAACAGGTTTGCCAGCAAGGGTCTCAAGGAAGATTCCGAAGAAAAGTCAACTTGTTGTATTACTTGATCCTGAAAGACAGTTCTTGCGGAAAGAGGGTGAATCTCCGGTTGCTGATTTCTTGTGGTATTCTGCTGCCAGACCCTGCAGCAGAAACTGCTTTGACCGAGCAGAAATCGCTCGGGTAATGAATGCGGCTGGTAGGAGACGCGATGCCCTTCCCCAGGTAGATTTTCTAGCTCTCTGTGTGATTGTTACTTACTGCATCTGACATTCTTATTCTTACAGTCTAAAGTAGTTCCAAACTGATCTATCTTAGTAGTATTTTCATTCAGCACTGAGTTTATTCTGCCCTTTTTCTTTTCCTTTTTAGAGTTGACTTTAAAGTTGAGTTTTACTCTCTTCTTTTTTCTCACTTTGCTTTTATGTCATTAGTTCATGATGATTGAACTTTTTCCATTGTTTCCAGGACATTCAAAAAGGATTAGACCTTGGTCTGGTGTCACCTGAGATTCTACAGAATTTCTTTGATCTGGAGCAATATCCTCTTATTGCAGAGCTTACACAACGGTTTCAGGTACATCCATTCGAAAGATATTCCTTTAGTGAGATTTTGTCTTTTCAATTTTTCGCGTTTTCGCTAAATTATCTGTTATAGCTTTCATATCATTCCATGGTACATTACCTTGTCCTGTATTTATCTTCTCTACCCAGAGCTAATGATAGCTTCAACTGGTTAGTAAAACCATCCCACTTATGATTATCCTCTGTGCTACAGGGTTTCCGAGAAAGGCTGTTGGCAGATCCCAAGTTCCTAAATAGATTAGCTATTGAAGAAGCTATATCGATAACAACGACACTTGTAGCTCAATATGAGAAGCGGAAAGAAAACTTCTTTGAAGAACTCGACTATGTTATAACTGATAGCGTAAGAGCATCAGTTGTTGATTTTTTCACAGTTTGGCTGCCTGCGCCAACCCTGTCTTTTCTCTCATATGCTGATGAGACAGCTAAACCAAACAGCATAGATGCCCTACGAGGCCTCCTAGGATCCATACCTGACAATGCATTTCAAAAAAGTCTTGGTGGAAAAGAGTGGACTCTGAATCTTAGGATTGCTTCAGTTATTGTCGGTGGCTTGAAGCTTGCTGGTGTTGGAGTTGTTTCCAGTTTTGCAGCTGTGGGATCTTCAAATGCTTTGTATGCAGTACGAAAGTTCATTAAACCAGAGCTGGCTGTTGCTGAGCAAGCAAAGAGGTCTCCTATGCTGAAAACGGCCGTTGTGTATGGAAGTTATCTGGGAACATCTTCAAATATCCGTTATCAGGTATGATGATGCGTGCTGCTTTATATGTCCACTCAATGAGCAAAAATAATGAAAAGTAGTTTAAAGTTATTTTATGACCACGTGAATATATTATGCTTCTGCATCTTAGCCAAGGCCTTTTGATGAAGGGACAGTATGCTTTGAATTTATGCGTCTAACATCAAATTCAACTTTAATTGCAGATCATTGCTGGGCTAATAGAGCATCGCATTTCTGACGAGCTTTCTTCTCAACCTCTACTTGTAAACATGATTTCATTTGTTGTTCGAGTAGCTAACTCCTACTATGGAACTCAGGTCAGAATTAGGCCTGTACTATCATCTCCTTTCTCCTTCAAGCCAAACATATCATATTCTTTTTTGGTTAATTCTGGAAATACCCTTTAATTTCATTCCAACTTTTTTCATACAAACGCAGCAATGGATTGATCTTGCGCGCTCTACTGGTCTGCAAACTCAGAAAAGTGTCACAGCTTCCAACCAAATCCCAGAGGCTTTGAGCCAATCTACAGTGGAATACAATACTACCGAAGAGGCAACTATCGATGATCTCAAGAATCAATGATTTTTATGCGGCTATTCTACTAGGTATCAACTGGTATATGCTTATAAAAGGTTTTGATCATATTGGAGGGAAGTATATCTTCATTCGAGTTGTATATTTGAATTGAAGCTCCTGGGAAATAATTGAATTGAAGCTCCTGGGAAATAATTGTTCTTAAATATAATTTCTTCAAATTAGTCATGTTAATCTGCCATCATTGGATACATGAGTTTTTCTTTCTCATCCCTCTTTGCAAATTATCAATCATTTCTCATGTACAACTGTGAGTTGTTTACAGTCTTAGCTGATCAATTAAAATATCGTTGAGAAGAGTGGGAAATGGTTTCTAAGATGGCATATATAATTGCTTTGTACTATATAGTTGAGGGCCTTGAGGCCATAAGCTGCAAGTCGATAATACCTTTTGAAGTCGGTGAAAATAGGATCAACAAAATAGTATGATGAAGAATTTGCCTGTAGTATTTTGGTGAGGTTATATCTCTTGAATAAAGGTTTCTCTGACCTTTTGTGAGGCAATCTGCAATGCTCTTCAATTGTACCAGGGGCATCAAATATCATTACTTTTTTTTTGAGTTTGCGGATATGAAATAAATCCAATCACACATTGAAGCTGCGGTGGCATACAACTTGCTTGGTTTTGCCATTGCAATCTATCTAACTGATAGATAGCAAAATTCAGGAATCTGCTTGCGTAGATATGTTGAGTACACATGTATCAAGTGAAAGGTGCCTCAGACCTTCTGCATTGATGCTTGTCAATTTCTGATATTGCGATGCTATTGTGTCATGCTTTTGGTTTTGTCATGTCTAGCATTTTCAGACCCTGTTTGATGCAGCAGCTGAAGGGTAGTCTTCAAAGTAAGCTGAACACAAGTATGTGAACATTCAATACAATTTGTGCCAGGTACGTTTTGCATTTCCCCGTTGGTTAGGAAGATAAACGGCTATTCTGAGATACTTGGTTATTACTAAGGGACAAAAAAAGGAAAAGATCTTCGTGGAACATTAGATGTCCTGTTATATTGATTGATTAGTATCATGGAGAGATCAGGTAGTTTAGGGATCTCATCCTAGTAAACAGGCAATTACCAGAGACAGAGTCATCACCACCAACCAACATAAACTATATGATTATTGTATTGCACTACTATTAAAAATGTTGAGATCCAAACCAAATCCTCTCCATTTCAGGTCAGCAATGTCTTCAAGCTCCTTCATCATCTCTTGTGTCAGATGATTCTTCCAATCTCCAACCACACCTTTCCTGAAGAACATATCATACTTAGTCCCACTCCAGTGAACTCCTTCTCCTCTCTCTTTACTTGTATTCCTCAGATTCTCGAAGCTACATTCTTTCACGATCTTCTCCACCATCGTCTTACACCCCAAGAACTCGGCGATCTTCCTCACGTTTTCTTCTGGTTTTGCTTTCAGATCTTCGTAAGTGACGAACAACACACGGTCTCTTGCTTCCCAGAACTCAAGGACGTGTTCAAAGTATGGTCCGGCCGGGACAAGCCCTTTACAGAACTCATTGAAGGCTTCTTGAATCGAGATCTCTGTCCCAAACTTGTTGTTGTAGAGATGCCAGAGAGAGACGAAAGTGTCAGCTGGGTGGCGAGTTATGTAAATGACTTTGTATCCTGAGGTCTTGACAGTCTCTGGTAAAAAGGAGAGAGGAAGATGAGTGCTGAAAACTCTAGGAGACGAGATCTCTGTTATGTCCTTGATGGGTTTTCTCCGAACACCTCGATCTCCAGAAAGGGCACGACCTCGTGGGGATTGAGATGAGCCAGATGGTCATGATCGTCGTGTATGGCTGAGCTGTGGCGGAGAATGGAGGAGGTTAGGGCTTTGAGCCAAGTGGTGCCGGTTTTAGGGAAAGACGCGAGGATTATGTCGGAAGGAAGAGGTGTGTAGTGTGCTCTAATGGCTTCCGAGGCAGTGATGAATTCTGGTTTGAACCAGAAGCCTCTGTATCTACTGCGTTGACCATCGACCCACCACTTCGCTTCTGGTGGTGGTGAGATTTTGTCTTCTTCTTGTTGTGGAGTGTCCATGGAAAGAGAGAGACGTGTGTTTTTGGCTTTCAAGGGGTTTCAATCATTCAATGACTCGCGACTTTGGAAGGTTTTTTTTTTTTTTTTTTGTCATCTAGATTTTTATTGAAAATTAGAATCTTACGGTAACAAAAACAAACGCCCAAACGAAAAAAGCAAAAAACCAAACGAGTGAAGCAAAGTCGGAAGAAAAAATATATATACCAAAAACAAAGTCGGAATAAAAAATATATATCTCCGAAAACAAAATCGGAAGAAAACAAATATTTTCCAGAGATTAAAACCTTATAAAAGAGAGCCAAACAAACTTGAAATTACATAGAACATAAATGCCAAAAACTAAGCCAAACTAAATTATACATGTATTCTAGAGAAATTATCAAAAATAATTTTTTTTTCCGTCTGACAAGAAAATATCAAATTTTTGGTGGTGGTTATTATGTTCACTACCTCATGGTGACCACACGTAATCCTTTATTTCAAATTTTTTGTTCACATTATCTGTAGTCCATGTAGTGTATGTTACCCACCACGTTTTTGTCTTTTTAGTTATCCTTATTATATGATGGATGATACACTTAAAATATTTCAATTGGAATTAACAAGAAATGCAGAAAATGTAGTAACTCTGTATAATATCATTATTTATCTTTTCTTCGTCCTCAAAGATTCTCGCTCAAATTATTATAATTATTTTGGAGTAATCCTATAATTGATTTTTCCTTTTGACAGGGATGTAAAGTGAGAGTGTATAGTTTAGTCAAAGAGATTGCACCTCGCCTTTCCTCTGTAGAATTCTCTTCTGGTTTTAGGAAATATCGCAACTCTTTGGATTTCCTGAAATTGGATCAAAGATGGGTAACGCGCTTAGACTTCTCTACGGAAAATGCTGCAAACCCACGACGGACGACGAGTCTCTCGGGCCTCACGGCGTCTCCGCCGCCACCGTTGGTGTTTCAGCTCTCGCTCACGATCTCTTCAACTTCGAGATCACTTCCCAGGTTCTCTTCACTTCCATCTTTGCTGCTAAATTTCTTTTGATCTACTTCTGCTGCTTTCATTTGAAGTATTTGAAAGTTCTCTTAACTGAGAATTCCATAAGATCTTTAGTAATTTAGGGTGGTTCTCAGATATTGGCTTACTTGAACTGATCCATTAGAAAATGATCGTGATCATGCCTTTACTTCTAGGTTCCTCAAGGGCTTGGGAGGTACGTTGTGTCGTCAAGAAAAGCTCAAGCAAACTGGTAAAGAACACTACAGTTTCTTACTTGTTTCTCCTAGTATAAAGATGTGAACTTCGCCGTGCAATTTTGCTCCTGATGTCTATATTCCGAACATTGTAAAGGTATAGAAAAATACTTGAGGCATGGAAGCAAGCCAAACCTCCACCACAGACGGCAGAGCAAGCTTCTAGGCTTGTTATTGAGATCTTGAAAAGGCACCAGAAACCAGATGTTGAGGTATGAATGAGTAGCAAAAACATAGGTTTTGAAGTTGGAAGACATCTAAGTGACTTTGTTGTTTTTGACAGGGACTCTTGTCTTTCTATGGACTCCCTTTGCCTCACACTCTGGTTGAGAGCTCTACTGAAGCTCCTCCGTCATTGCCTGAAGGAATTCTTTTCGAATTTCAAACACTTCCGGTTAGAAAAAACTACAAGTACCAATTCAAAAGAAATAAAAAATTCGTTTTTGGGAATTGATAATGTTGATGATCAAGCTTTTCAAATGAAAAATTAGGTGGATCCAAAAGCTGTGGCAGATGGAGACACCATCACAGTTTATGTCAGTACTTCAGACCCGGTTGTGTCATCTTATGTTCCAAGGGAAGTAAATGTTGCAGCGGCTCAAAGAGCAAAAGCACGAGAGAAGAAGGATTACACAAAAGCAGATGAACTTCACCAAAAGATTATTGATTCTGGTTATAGAGTGCTTAATATTCAGAATGAGGAAGTGCTTGCTCGGAAGTTCAGAATTAGACTAAGGTCAATATCACACTTTTCCTTGTAAGAGAATCTCAATTAGATCTGCTGTAATGTCTTTGTTTAATGGAAAGCTCTTTGGTGGTGGAAAAGGAAATAGGGGAATAGATGCACCAGAGAGTCAAATGCCGTTTGGGAAAGAAGCACACGAAGAGCTCCTTAAGATTGTTCAATGGAAAAGCTTGAAAGTGTTAGTATATGAAAAAGATCAATATGAGCGATTTGTAGGAGATATTTACTGCGATGGGATTTTTGTTCAGGTAATATAAGTCTGAATCTTAATCATATTTTCCTTCTGTTTTGGTCAAAACTTTCTTTAAATAGATTATCGGTTTCTTGTGTAGGAAACAATGCTAAAGAAAGGTCTTGCTTGGCATTACATAGCTTATGACAAGCGCATGGTTCTTGCAAAGGCAAGATTAGTAATACTTGTGTTGTATATACTAACCATTTACAAGTCTCTTTAGTTTCTTGGCATTGTATTTTTGTAGAACTAATCGTTATTTTGATGTGAAAAACAGTGGGAAAAGGAGGCAAGGCAGAAGCGTATTGGCTTGTGGGCTTCTTCAAATCCAGAGAAGCCATGGGACTGGAGAAGGAACAGGCGTGTGTAGACAACGTTTGGACAAAAACGCAGAAATCAGCGTTTAAAACATTTGAGAGTTATGATTATTAGTGGATTTCTCTAATTATGTAATCCTTTTCCATTGTAAGATGTGTCTAAATGGTGTGTACATTCATCCTACGTCTAATAATACATATCAACGAAGATGTCAAATCTGCAAACTGATCAAATATGTGGTGTGGTGTAATGCTATGATTGAAATCTTTTTGTCTAAGACCTCACAAGTGAGAAGACAAACAGAGACAACTCATACTATCTTTCGTTATTCTACATTACCATTTTACCAACGATTTTTTTCTTCTTTATTTTGGATAAATAATGGAACAATAAGTTTGTATCAAATTTCATTATTGCGTTGATAATGTTACATAACAAATAGAACGAGGAAGTGCTTGCTCGGAAGTTCAAAATTAGACAAAGGTAAAAAAATCACGCTTTTCCTTATAAGAAAAGCTCAATTAGATCTGCCGTAGTGTCTTTGTTTAATGGAAAGCTCTAGTGACAAAAAGAGCTTTAGCTACTTTAGGGCAGCAAGAGATGTGTTTTTATAAAATCATCTGAAGATTGAATCTAAGTTTAAGCATCAAGTTTCAAAATATATATTCTGTATTATGTTTTTTGTCTCTGAAAATCACATTTAACACCAAAAGTTCAACTTTTTTTCTTGAAAATGATCTCTTTCACCTAGTGTCTTTCTTTGCTAATTAATGGGGTCCAAACTAATATTTCATCAAAGAGATTTAACATTAGGTGTGAAAAAATTGATTGCGACATTTTTTGTTTTTTTTTGTTATCCTCACAAACTCAAAAATGATAACAGCTTTCTCTATCATCCTCACCAAAGAAATTGGATGCGATACGACAAATACAATTGTTCGGAGCGTAAAATCAGAGTTAATTTATATAGTTTCGAAGAAAGATTTTACAACTGATTTACGTGGGCCTTGATATACACAATTTAATAACAATGTGCTTTATTTTAAAGCCCAAGAGTGTTAAACTCTTTCCTCACTCTCTTAAGGGGCGGGAAATTTGGATCGGACAGCCAACTCAATCTTACCCCCCAAAAGCACATTTTAGCTAAATGATGGTCTTATACTAAAATGTGAATCCTGGTTTGAATTATTGTTGAGTTGGTATTAGTTAATGTTTTAAAAATTAAATAAAAACTCCCGAAAATATTAAATTTCTTAATCTTATATTTAAATGGGGTGATTTAAGTGTATATACATATAATTGACCATTTAATTAGATAAATAGAAAAAATAATTTAAAAATTAGGAAAGTATTAGAGAGAAAAAAATATACCATAAGTATCTTTCCATTTTAGATTAACTACAAAAATGTTATTGTTCAGAAAATGTTTTTTTCCGGCAATAAAAGACCGCCAACACTGTTATCTGATCGTTAATATTGTTTATCTGATACCACACGATAATGTTCACCCGATAACATGTTAACACAAATATCTTATACTTGTTACATGTATCATATATTATTGTCAGTACGCTAACTTATTATGTTAGCATGTTTCAAGTTTCATATATTATTGTTTTCCGATGATTAATAGTATTATCGACTTTGGATGAACATTGTCA
This sequence comes from Eutrema yunnanense, assembly GCA_002933935.1. Lineage (NCBI taxonomy): Eukaryota > Viridiplantae > Streptophyta > Magnoliopsida > Brassicales > Brassicaceae > Eutrema > Eutrema yunnanense. The sequence continues at coordinate 265,926 of PKML01025986.1, read as the reverse complement.
GCGAGATCGTCGATAAACAGTATCGCCGACTTTATTAGTTGCTAACAAATTTTTTATCAGTTTTTAAGTCAATGACATAATATGTAATTATTTGAAATAAAAAAAAATATTTATGGTGTAATTTTTTTTTTTTCTACTTATCTAATTTTACAATTAACTTTTTAAAACTAATTTTGTTAATAATTAATACTATATGTTCATAATACAAATTACATTATTTTAAAATTATTTATTTTTTGTTCTTAAATCTCAATGACGACTTCCAAGTGTACACGACAGTTGCTATCTATATATATAAAATATATGATTACAATGCCACGTATTTTTGACGTTGCCACAGGAGGATCTCACGCGCTCTAACAAATCAAACCATCCTCCAATTCCTCCTCGCCGGAATTTTTGTTTGTTTGTTAAGTCTCTCCGTAGTTGAAGGATATGGCTCCGGCGATTAAAGCGCCTCTCTTGCCGAACCAAGAGCCATCATCATCGGAGGAGAAGCATGGCTCATTCGCCGGAGCTGTGTTCAACGTCTCGACGAGCATAGTCGGAGCCGGGATTATGTCGATTCCGGCGGCGTTTAAAGTTTTGGGTGTAATCCCATCTCTCTCGATAATCGTGATCATAGCTTGGCTCTCCAATGTATCAGCTGGGTTTTTGATGAAATCCACGCTCGCCGGAGAATCGACGACTTACGCCGGCGTAATGAAGGATTCGTTTGGAAAATCTGGCTCCGTCGCTGTTCAGATCGTTTCAATGGTTGTGACTTTTGGGTCTATGATTATTTTCTCGATTATCATAGGTAACTTTTGTCTCAAAAACGTGAAATTCCCACAATCCCTAAACCTTGAATTGATTTAGCGACTTGTTGTTCTCTCAGGGGATGTTCTTTCGGGTAATGAAAATGGCGGATTCATACATTTGGGTCTTCTTCAAGAATGGTTTGGTTCTCATTGGTGGAATACGAGATTTTTCGGATTGTTGTTCATCTTCGTCTTCGTCTTTCTTCCTTTAGTCTTATGCAGACGCGTAGGTTCGTTTCTTAAACCAAATCTCAAAAGAGTATTTTCCTGAATCCATCAATGAATATTGGTCTGATGATTTTGTCTGTTTATGTTTTCTGTAGATAGATTAGCATTAAGTTCTGCAATCTCGTTTCTGCTTGCGCTGCTCTTCGTTGTCATAAGCTCGGTGCTAGCGATTATCGCACTCGTGCAAGGGAATACAAAGAATCCAAGACTCTTCCCAGAGCTCACCAATGGAGGAGAATCATTCTTCCATCTCTTCACTGCTTCCCCTGTTATTGTAACAGCCTTCACATTTCATTTCAATCGTAAGAACCAAGAACCGAAAAATCAATCTTTTACTCCAGATCATATACTGCTCTCTGTTCCTGATTCTGAAAGGTATGGTTTTTGACAAATATTCTGCAGTCCATCCAGTCGGATTCGAACTCAAAGATCCATTAGATGTGATTTCAGCAACAAGGATCTCTGTAATACTCTGCGCTGCGATCTACTCAGCCACTGGTCTCTTCTGTTACCTTCTGTTTGGAGATTCCACCATGACAGATGTTCTAATGAACTTTGATCAAAGCTCCAATTCTTCAATAGGCTCATTACTAAACGACGTTGTTAGACTCAGCTACGCCATTCACCTCATGCTTGTGTTTCCTCTGCTCAACTTCTCGCTTAGAGCCAGCCTTGACGAACTCTTGTTCCCTATGAAGCTTTCTTTAGTGAATGACAACAAAAGATTCCTCGGACTCACCTTTCCATTACTGATATCTTGTTTCTTGGCTGCGATTGCTATACCGGACATTTGGTACTTTTTTCAGTTCTTGGGATCAACTTCTACAGTCTCTATAGCATTCATCTTTCCAGCTGCAATTGTCTTAAGGTACGTAATGTAAACCTTTTCGTTTAATTCCTCTTCTATTCTGAATCAATCAAATTTAAATCTTATATTTTGTCTGGTGTTATACGGAAACTGGCAGGAATGTCAATGGTATCTACACCGTAAGAGAGAAAGTTATAGCTTCAGTAATGCTTGCTCTTGCTATTGCCACAAGTATCATTGCCATTTCGACAAATATATACAGTTTCACAGCAACAGAAAAAACATGAAAAGTTTTCAGAAGCCCATTCTCTTCAAGTATCTGTAAAATAGTAGAGCTTGTGTTTGCATTTGTTCATATCTATGTAAAATAGGTTTGAAAAGAGTGTAGTGTTACAGCAACTTCAGGAAATTGAATGTTTGTATTGGGTAAAAAGAATGAATAAAAGACACCAGAGAGAAAAATTTTCTCTGCTGATTTGTTAATTATTTCTGATGATCTGAACAAATGCAACAAAGTTGGACAAAGTTGATTATTTCTGCTGATATACTTTTCCTTTGTCTCGCAGTTCTTTTTGTCTAGATCTCTTAGTACAAATATTCAGTGTTTTTTTTTCTGTGAAAATCACATCCAACTCCAAAAGTTAACTTTTGGTCTTGAAAATGATTTCTCCTTCAACTAGTGTCTTTGCTCATTAATGGGGTCCAAACTAGTATTTCATCAAAGTGATTTACCATTACGAGTAAAGAAATTGGTAGCAAAATCTTTTGTTTTTTGTTTTCCTCACAAACTCAAAATTGATAAACATTAAAACCAACTTTATGTTTGAACTCAACATATATGAGTCGATTGAGACAGCATCAGTTTTTTTTTTCTACTAAAAGCTTTTCTCCAACAAGCCGCAGACAAAGTGAGAAGAGTTCCTAGTTCCTAGTTCCTGCACAAATCATTATCATAGTAAGCACTCACATAACCTACTTTGTTCACTGTATAAGCCATTGCTGTAAAAACTAACCTTCTAATGTGCTTCGACGGAACAAGTATTCCTCGCTTTTCGAGGCTCTTGAATCGATCTCTTGCAAGCGTGCAACATGCCTTCAAGATAAAGAGGGATGACTTCTTCAGTTTTTAGGTACCAAGAAAATTCACAAGGACCAGAGGAATCAAGAGTGTACCTTCAGTTTACGAAGTGACCCAGTCATTTCTTCTGTTAAGAGGACTTGAACAGGAGGAGCCTCAAACCTATAATAAACATCAGTCAGTTTTCCTAAATCCAACTTTCAGAATTATAAACATAATTGATTGGAGTGAACATTAGTGAGCTAGAGATAAAACAAGAATGTATGGGTGCAAAGAAGGATTCGGTATCATACTTGTGCTTTCCCAACCGAGGCGGACGTATCTTCAGCACGTCCTGCTTAGCGATGGTACGTCGTAAAAGTTTATTCTGTTTTTCCTCATCTTCTCTGGCTATTTCTTCTAAGATATTGGGCAAGCTACAGGGAAAAAAACACAGAAGAAGAATAGTAAGGATAAGTTTTTGCGTAGGTGTGATTTTATAAGTAAACATGGATCACAATATACCTGTCAATTTCAGTTGATATCTTCTCTTTATACTTTTCCTTTGTCTCTTTCTTTCGCAGTTCTTTTTGTCTAGATCTCTTATTTAATACCACGCGAGTTACCCTCTTTGTTGTTCTCGCTAATCTGCAGTACAAATATTTCATAAACATGAAATCCAACCCTTTGCCGATGGAGCTAGTAAGCAAAAAAGTGATTTTTCTTTGAAGTATTTATGTTGACGGGAAAAGAAGAGAGCATACTTATCCCCAGCCTCGAACTCTTCATTTTCAACTTCTGCATCATCTTCACCTTCATTAACATTGTTGACTCCAAGAAAGTACCTCTGAGATAGTAATTACAACAGCCATATCGCTTAAACTATCAAATTCAATGCTTTCTTTCCATTATTTATTTAATTACATATGAGCAAAAGACTCACCTCATCTTCGTTGATTGCATCTCCTTCAATGGTCAAAGGAACAGGCACAGGCCCTAACTCAGTTTTGTAAACTTTTTGCATTTCTTGAGCAACGGCTTCAGCCAACATATCCTGCAATATAAACATGAGGGAAGTCAATGCAAAATACTCGCACGCAAGACTATAAGACTAGCTCAGATCTGTGAAAGTAATTCATAATAAAGACTTTTTACCTCGTGACTTTCAGTAGTAGGGTTGTATGAGCATCCTGCAGGATCAACTTCTACTGCTGGAATAGTCGACGTTTTTTTTGAAATCTGTACACCAGAAAAAGTTTCTAGCCAACTGAGTCACGGTCTACAACCAAATAACTTTTTCCAGGAACAACGTAAACAAACAATTTGAATACAGAGGACACATTACCTTTCTAGGTTTGGTCTCATGTTCTCCTGCAAGTTTTAACAAAGAAAAACGTTTGAGTCATGACATATACCCAAAAGAGCTGGAAAATAGAAAAATGGATTCAGAAGGAACTAAAAGTAGAATATTTCACTAAACAAACCTTTATTATCATCACCCCACAAGTCAACCATTACAGAATCGTCACCAGCATCCTGTAAATATGGGAAAAACCTATGAAATAAGCTCCCGGGAAAGAACAAAAAAAAAAGAGACAAAACATCTTAACGTCTAGAAAATCATACGATCAAATTACTCACCTTTTGAGCTTCTTTGCTTTCTACAACGATTGTCTTGTTACTTTTCTTCGACTTTGGCTTTGAAGATGACACTATCTGGACAAATGGGTTTTTCTTTAAAACACTGTCACACCGAAGCACTTTCTCTCTATGTTTCTCAATCTTTCGCTTCACCGGAAGGTCTGATATGAAAATAAAATCAAAACCAAAAATAACACAGCCTTGTTAAAAAGATAATACTCTTTTGCTTTCTATAACATATAAAGAAATATCAATCCCATCCATGAATATTTTTATAACTCCCACCAAATCTTATCAAGCAGCTGGATGAGTAAACATTCACCAAACATATACTTTTGCAATCAATTCATTCGGAAAAGTGCAAAACTGGGAATCCAAATCCAAGTTTCATTACTCTGTTGATGCTACTGTATCGGAATAAAATTGAATAACTTTGCAGCTCACAAACATCAAGTGACTGATTATAAAAACTCCAATAACGATCAATTCAAATCTAAACTGAGACACGAAACCCAAGGCTAAACCCTAAAATTAGGAAAAAATGAAGGAGGTAAGAGGAAAACCATGGGATTTCTCGACGCGGAAAAGGTCCTCGCTGGGAGCGGCGGAGAGATTGCCACCGGAGAGAGCGTCTTTTGTGGTTTTCTCGAAGAAATCTTCAATGTCCTCGGTGCTTATGTTAGCTCTCCATGCTTTTTTCCCTTTCCTTGAGGTCTTGGCCTTCTTCCCCATCTCGCTCTCTCTCTCTCTCTCAATGTCTCGGCGGCGCGAAGGTTGCTTCGGTATCGAAAGAGAAGAAAGAAACTGTTTGTAGAAGAGAACACTAGGGGTAGTAGGGCTTAGAAAGAAACATAATGGGCCTTAAGTAGCTCTTAATGGGCCCATTTTATATATATCTTCTTTGGATTTTGATTCCTAGTTTTGGGGGTGTCGATTCGAATAATCCGATCCTATTTAATCCGGATCGAACAGAAATCTCTATAATATTATTTAATAAAACATTTCTAAAAATAAATTTTGTTTTGTAAGTTATTACATGAAATGTCATTACAAATAACAAATAATAATTGAAATAGGAAATGATATAATAGCCTTTTAAAATTCTTGATTAGAATATGGAAAATATATATTTTGCATTAAATATGTTATTTATTATTTATTTTTTTTAATTATTTTTAATACTATATATTTTAAAATAATAATCAATTCATATATATTCAAAGAAAAAACATCTATTCAAAATCTTGCTATATTTTCACTATAATTTATTATATTTTATTTGAATATATATCAAAACAAAAGTTGAAAAATATTTTACTAATTTTATAAAAAGTTAGACACAAAAAACTATTTTTTTTAAAGAGTTCGTATAAATTGACAGATTTATCTATAATCATTAGTTAGTTATGTTGTAAAATTTAGATAAAAGTAATATCCTTAAATTTTAAAATAATTTTTTTTTAAAAAAATTATTCCGCGCTATAATTAGCGCGGGTTAAATCCTAGTTGATTTGAAAACCGAATAGTATTTTATTATAGTTGAAGTGAATTTTTTTTTTTTTTTAATTTGAAAAATCGAGTACAAATTCGTACCAACCCAGTAAAAAAGGAAAGTAAACAAATTCAAATGGAAGTTTTTTCTGTCAAAATTTAGTCGGCAAAATTATTGTCATTTCTGTTAAATGTCGCTATGTACTGTATGCCTGTATCATTTCTGATCATGAATTATTTTTTTATATAGGAATGCATATTCATATATTACAAATTTTTTATTTTTGTTTGGAAACAAGACGAAACTGGAACATGAATTCCTGAAACTTCATTTGAAACAAATTATATATATATATATATATATATATATA
>PKML01025986.1:228527-244878 GCA_002933935.1 Eutrema yunnanense | reverse complement strand
AGTTTCCAACAACTTGTAGCTCACGATAACTCCTAACAGGAATAGAAAAAGTGCAGAAATAAAGAAATATGCACCGAATAAACCAATACGGATTCTCTTCTGTTGTAGCTAAGATGATGCTGCATCACAAACAGATATAAAAGACGGAAGTAAAAGCGAATTCCAACACTAAACGGGCAATTTTTTGAAACCTAACCTGAAAAAGCGAACCGAAGAACCTTCCGGGTCAAAGTGATTCAATAATATGGTAAAACGAGAATCAATGAAAATTACAATTCTTCATAATATAAGGAGCACTAAGGTATTATTCATCAGCAATTGTAACATACAGACAAAGGCTGCAAAAACTCTATAATTTAAAGAGTAATTAGAAACAAGAATACGATAAGGAAAACAGGGTTTATAGAATAGAATTAAAAATAAAATAAAAACAGAGAAAAAGTTCACGACAAACAAAACAAAAGAAAATCTGAAAAACAAAAAAGAGAGGAGAGTCATGAGACGATGTACGAGTTCGTGGAGAGTGGTTTGCGATTGATTTGATTTGGGGGAGACAAAGAACGCCGCCGTGTGAGAAGGGTTTGAGAAAGGTTTATAAAAAATAAAAGTAAAAAGTAAAAACCCTATATGTTGGAACTTGGAAGGTTCTCTTGAACCGCCACTTGCTAACATTAGACCAGGGTCCGATTAGTGGCGAGTCACGGGTTAGGCGGACCGACCGGCCGGTTCGGTCAAAGTATGAAAACCATAAGGGAAAGCGGATTTCAAGAGAATAATGCTTTAGCAAATTGATCCTCTTGATTTGCGGATAAGTTTGTTTCTTGCGTATCAAGAAATCTAACATAAGAAACCAACGCAGCAGAGAAGTGTTTTCAAAGCGGAATATTCCAGGGACAAATTCAGAGGAATTGAAGGATCAGATATGAGATATCAAATAGATATATGAATAGCGATTACCAATACCCACTTTTTGCTCTTACGACAACGACAAAAGGAAAAGTGAATTCCAAAAGAATACCCAAAGTTTGATTTTCTGTAGTTTTATTTTTGTATCAGAAAATTTGATTTTCTAGGTTTTTTATGCACTTTTTATTAATTAATATCAAGAAACTGTAAACTTCAAGAAATATTAATAATAATATTTAAATTTATTAAATTGTTATTGGTTCATAGTTATGGAAAAGTGTTTAGTGAGAAAATGATGTATTTATAACTAAATATAAATTGTTCTTAATCTATGTGAAAAATCCAAAAAATCAAACTTTCTGATATGGAGGTAGTAATACTGAATCCTTTAATTCCTCTTTTAAACACTGTATATGAGAAATGTTTCACGTCAATACATATACTTCCCAACTCCAAAAGCAGCATCGTCTACTTTTCGAAAAAAAATAATGAATTAATTTGTAAATTTTATAGATAAAGTGTATTTTTAGTAATTAATAATAAAATAAAAAATGAAGAATATACTAAGAATATTCTTTTTGGAGTAAAAAATGGAGGAATGCATTTGAGAGAAATCCAGCTCCATTTTGGAGTTACTCCATTTTGAAGATAAAAATGAGGGAATACATTGGAGATGCTCTTAATTGTTCATAATCTATGTGAAAAATCCAAAAAATCAAACTTTCTGATACGGAGGTAGTAATAATAATTTAGCAAATTGATTCTCCTAATTTGCAAAAACATTAGGCTTCTTTATAGCAGACTAGTTCCGTCCTAACCTAATTCTCCCAAGATACATAGTGATTTTCTAAGTTTTATTTTCTTGTTTGAATTTTCTTAGCAATCAGCTTGATTATACACATGATACTTTCCAACTCGCTACTGTGGAAGCGGAAAGTTGGAGGATCGCAAACCAACAAGAATGCGAAGAAGAGATAGAAGGCCTACCAGGACAAGATGAATCGAGAGTCTCCCCTTTGGCCATTCGAACCCCAACATGTCAGATCGATGCTTCATGGATTGATCATGGACTTGTTAGTGGTCTAGGGTGGAATCATAGGGACGAGAGATCTTCAGATTGCAAGGATGCCGCAGAAGCCTCTTGGCATTACATGGTGAGATGGATGGACTCCTTTGGGCTATGCTATGTCTAAAGAAAAAACATATATCATTGATGCATTTTGAGACGGACTGTTCAGATTTGGTGAAGATGATCGAGAACCCGATAGACTGGCCGGCGTTTATTTCGGAACTAGACTCCTTTCATGTACTTAGAGCGTCATTTGCCGATTCTCTTGCAAAAAGAGCTCGAGTACGAGGTTTTTTATTATCCCTTACAATAAAATGGATAGTTGACCAAAAAAAAAAAAAAAAAAAAACCCTAAAATCTGAGAACCTGAGAAGAAAGACCTCAACAGTCCACCGAGTGAGCCTTTTTCATCTCATCATAACGACACCGTGTGGCAGGACAATTGAAGGAGTAAGTTGCAATAAATTTGGGAAAGGGTTAGATCAAAAGTCACTAAAGTCAAGGAGTAAGTTGCAAGTAAATATCTCAATTCTGAAAAATGATGAAATGATTAAACAAAGTTTTAGTTTGTCAAAGTGAAACAACGAAAGCTACGATATGGTTCTTCTAGCTAGATATAATAACCTTTCCACACCTTAGTCAGGGAAGCCTTCATTATCTCAACGCTAAGATCTGGATTCCTGCGAACGAACAACTTGAACTCAACAGAGTTACACATCGTCTTCAAATTCCTTACGATAAACTTGGCAGCAGAGTCGTTGAGGGCTTCGTCAAAAGGAATCATGGACAGCTCCAAGACGTTAAAAGCATTCAGCGAGTTAAGAGATGATATAAGCTCGTTTCTGCATAGATCCTGTAAATGCGGGATCTCATATTTGTCGGCTGCTAGATAAAGTGATTGAACATGTTTCTTCTCTTTAGCAGAAAGAGCAGAGCCGTTGCTGTAGATGAACTCAACGAACGCCTCTAACTCTTCTTGTTTCATCTCAGAGAGAGTTACTGTCTCGACCTTCCCAACTGAAGCCTTTAAGTTGTCTGACTCCAGCATCTTCTTAAACACTTCTGATCGTGCCGCCTATTAACATTTGAGGAAATAGCTATAACAGTTAAAAGCAATTCTAAATAAGATCCACCACTAAAACATAAGCATTTCTAAAATTGATATTTTTGTTATTAAATGCATTTCTGAAATTGTTTCTGGAGTCGATTGATGAATGAACAAGAGATAAGAGACCAGAACAAGTTTGTGGGCGGGGATAGCTGCACTTTTTTTACTGCCCCCAGCTTTGAGCAGTAGATCAACTTGCCATTGTTCGTTAAGGACCTTTTCAAATCCACCCAAGAAAATATCTAGGTTGCTCTGCGATGACATATATAGCTGTTAGTTTAAGATAACTTGAAGTTTTTTTTTTGTTTTTTGGTCAAGTGATAGCATGAAGTTAAATTCGTAAACGATGTTGAATTATATAGAGTAAATTAACCTCATACACGGCAGTCAAAATGTCTCTTCGTTTTCCAATCTTCTTTTACTTCTTCGTTTTCCAAGAAATTGGGAATGAATGAGACATTAATGACAAAATTTCATTAAAAGTCCCAAGTACTCTTGGAATTCCGAATTATATATGGAACCAAACGGATGTTACAGAAAAGGACCAATCAGAAGTTTTGTTGATTTTCATGGTGTTATACTTTTGTTGTGAATTCGCGAAAAAAATTAAAAAGAAAAAGAAAATCGAAACCTTAGAGAAAAAACGAATTGAGTCAAATATCCGTCCAATTTTTTTTATTAATCGCGTGAATGAATAATTTACAAACTCTTAAATCTGTTTTTATAACCCCAAAAACCCAATACCACTAGGAATAAGAAGTTGGAAAATTTCCTAATTCCGACGGCAAGGATCCTATTGCAGTTCATTTACAGATTTTCAGTCATCTATAGAAACAACAAGTTTAAGTTTAATTATTTTCTATTTCGATAAGGAAAACTTTTCTTTTGTGATTTTGAACACATGCATGCAAACTTGTTACTCACTACTCCTTATAGTCGTTCAGCTTTAAAGAAAAACAAAAAACAAAAAAAAAACAGAAAACGTTCTAGTTATTCTGAACAATTTTCTCTGTGTCCTGCCTTGAGTCGTAGATCGGTTTCTTTAAAGACTTTTGCAAATCCACCCATGAAAAGGTCTTTATTGGTTTGTGTTGCAATATGGCATATTGTTTTTTTAGTATATAGTTGTAGCTTTGTTCCTAGGCTCCTAGCTAAGCAAAAATAGAAAAACTTTAAGATGTTAGGATTTATAGAAAACCAAGAGAGAGTCACACAGTCAAAATGCCGGTCAAACTGGAGGAGACAATTTTGCTCTGTTCTCTAGCCCTCTAGGGCATTCTATATGAAACAAAACAGAATGTTACAAGTTACAACAAAGGACCAATCAGGTGGAGAAAAATGCAACATTACCAAAAATGTAGGACCAAAATTTCGCACAATAGACAGGATAAGATTTATTCACGATTATATAAATAAACAGTAAAGAACAGACGATTCATAAAACGATAAAGCAATAAAATAAATCTAAGGAGCCGAGATGAATCTCTTTCATTAACTCTAAGAATCTCCCGTAGTGCGACAGGTTTTAATAGATCCATGAGTCCCAGGATACAACCAAAGTAATCTGTATCATCTACACTTGATATCAGATCTGTCGAACATTATACTACGATACTCTCGAATAGAAACTTACTCTAAGCAGTAGGGAATTGAGAGAACTCTTGCTAGAAATTTTAGGATGTGTTTATAGTGTATCGGAGGATGATTTTTAAGGTGAAAATCGGATTGTATATATAGGAGAGAGGCTAGGGTTTTTCCCAGACAGAAAAGAAATATTTCTCAAAATATTCTAGCGGCTGCGATTTTTAAGTCGGCATGTTGAGTATCGATCAATACCAAGGGGTATCGATCGATACCTCAAAAAAAGTCCACGAGCCCAACAAGGCCCAATGTGCGATCAACGCACGTGTGGTCTTTTATTCTCTCATGTTGTTCATCATTTACATTAATGACACAACCATTCCAAAATATATACACGAGAAAACATTTCTCGGTCAATGAAAACATTTCATTAGAATGAGCTTAACTCATTTCTTTTCACACTAACACAATTTTATCAAGCCCTCAAGCTTTGACAAAAAAATTAGTTCCAACAATCTCCCACATGAATAGAAATGACTCTAAACATATGAAAATTGAACAGACTAGACTTTACTAGACATATTTGACTAGACTCATCTAGACGTAGACAGACTTTCGAGAGTATACGAAAATGTAATTGTATCTGAGAGGTAGTATTTTCCAGCTTTGAAACAAACATTTTTAATATCTGTCGAGTTTACTCGGCCAGGAGGTGAACATGATGTCTTGAACCACCCGGATTTTGATGTAAACTTAGACAACATGTATCGCACAGAGACATCTTCTCGTATAACTTTGTTCTATATTGTGTTCATTTTGGCCTTGAACATTCCTGGTATTTGTGAGTGAATTTGGAGAATATAGCCTTATCCTTCATTCTCCTAGAAACGGCCCCATTTCACACTTCACTAGGTGATCTTTTATTAGCTTGTTTTCAGAAGTGTCCTATCACACTCCACTATCTACACAGCTATGCAATAATTAAAAGCCAACGCTTATCCTTACTATCCACAGGTAGCACTGTTCTATCATCCTAGGAATTGGGCAGAGACATAGTCTCATAGTGCTCAAATTCGAATTAGTTTAATTTTGTTTCCCTTTGAACCTAGATCTTGGGATCTCCAGTCACATAGGTGGGGTATCTGTCAAACGTCATCTTTTTCTATAGGTTTTAAACCCATTCCTTTTGATGATTTTACAATTTGATCTCGCGGCAAACCTTTGGTAAACGGATCCGCTAGGTTATCAGCCGACTTGATCGTAATCTATCGTTATTACACCAGTTGAGATCAATTGTCTAATGGTCTTATGTCGTCTTCTTATATGACGAGACTTGCCATTATATAAATGACTCAGTGCCCGAGAGATAGCCGACTGACTATCACAGTGTACACGTAATGCTGGCACTGGTTTCTCCCACATCGGGATATCTTCCAAAAAGTTTCGAAGCCATTCTGCTTCCTCAGCAGCTTTATCTAAAGCTATAAACTCTGACTCCATGGTTGATTTGGCCAGAAGTGTTTGTTTGGAAGATTTCCATGATATTGCTGCACCAACAAGAGTAAAGACATATCCACTCGTGGATTTGGAGTTTCTTGAATCTGAAATCTAATTGGCATCATTGTACCCTTCCAGCATTGCTGGTTCTTTACCGAAGTGCAACCCATAACTTTTGGTGTATCTTAGATAATTTAACACCCTAGTTATGGCTCTCCAATGGGAATGACCTGGATTACTCGTGTAACGACTTAGTACGTTTACCGAGTGTGCTAAATCGGGTCTAGTACAATTCGTTAAGTACATTAGACTCCCGATGACTCTTGCATACTCCACTTGTAACACTGCTTCACCTGAATTCTTTGTCAAGTGAAGTTGAGGATCAAGCGGATTTTTTGCAGTCCCATTGGAGTAGGTCTTAAACCTCTCAAGGATTTTTGTAGCGTAATGATTTTGAGACAGAATTATTCCTTTTGAATTTCGAATAATCTTAATCCCTAGAATTACATCCGCTAATCCCATGTCTTTCATATCAAACTTTCCACTTAGCATGTTCTTTGTTTGAATGATTATATCTTTGTTGCTTCCCATGATTAGCATGTCATCTACGTACAAACACAACAACACATAACCTTGTGAAGTACTTTTGATATATATGCACTTATCACATTCATTGATGTGAAAGCCATTTGACATCATTACACTGTCAAACTTTTCATGCCATTGCTTCGGAGCTTGCTTGAGTCCGTATAGCGATTTGACAAGTCTACAGACTTTCTTCTCTTGTCCGGGAGTAACATAACCCTCAGGTTGATTCATATAGATCTCTTCCTCTAAATCTCTGTTTAGGAAAGCAGTCTTAACATCCATTTGATGTATTTCAAGGTTTCTTAAAGCTGCGATTCCAATCAGCATGCGAATCGAAGTAATTCTCGTCACTGGAGAATAAGTGTCAAAGAAGTCCAATCATTCCTTTTGACGAAATCCTTGTACCACAAGCCTGGCCTTATATTTGTCTATAGAGCCATCGATTTTTAGCTTAGTGGTGAAGACCCATTTACGGCCTAGAGGTTTACAACCTTGAGGTAGGTCTACCAACTCATAAGTATGATTTTGCATAATTGAGTTGATTTCACTGTTAGATGCCTCCCTCCAAAAAGGTGCATCAGGTGTAGACATCGCTTCCATGAAAGTTCTTCGACCACTTTCCGCTAGGAATGCCATTATGAACTCAGAGCCAAATGTCTTCTCCTTACGAGCTCTCTTGCTTCGTCTAGGTTCAGCTTCTTCTTCTTCTGCAGAAGTGCCTGAAGTGCTTGCCTCATTGCTAGCATCTCGTTCGTCACGAGTTCGTTTAGGATTTCCTCTATCCTTACATGGAAACACATTTTCGAAGAAGGATGCATTCCTTGACTCCATTATTGTGTTTACATGAATGTCTGGTATATCTGATTTGTGTACCAGAAATCGATAGGCACTACTGTTGTGCGCATATCCGATGAAAATGCAATCTACCGTTTTAGGTCCAATGGTGACCTTTTTCGGAAGTGGTACTGCAACTTTTGCCAGGCACCCCCACATTTTCAGGTATATATACGAAGGTACATTACCTTTCCAAAGTTCATAAGGAGTTTTTCCTGTGACTTTGTGTGGAATTTTGTTCAGGATATAATTAGAGGTAAGCAGAGCTTCCCCCCCACATGTTCTGGGCTAACCCAGATTCCTGCAACATTGCATTCATCATTTCCTTGAGAGTTCTGTTTTTTCTTTCAGCAACTCCATTGGATTCAGGTGAGTAGGGAGCAGTTGTTTGATGAATAATGCCATGTGCTCTACAAAATGCATCAAATGGTTCACTATATTCACCACCCCTATCACTTCTGACCTTTTTTTATGGTCTTGCCTGTTAGAGGGGGATTTAGCACTCCCCGGTTTAACCCGGTTTGAGTTGAAATCAGCCCAACAATCGACTTCAAGGCCCATCAAGACCGATCTACGAAATAAAAGGAAGTTTCCTTTTACTTGATAAAAAGAAGATTTCCTTTTATTGGAAAAAGACAAATCCCGGAAAGAAAGGAGATTATCCTTATCAGCTTCAAGGAAAAACGATAATTGCCAATACAAAGTCAAGAAGGAAAAGGAAGAGTTAAAGACTTCAAGACTTATAAATAGGGGAACCCCCTATTCATAATAATATCTCAAAATCCCATCACATCCTTTGTAACAAGAACTACATTTTGGCTTGATCCCTATTTGAAGGGTACGTAGGCAGCCTTCAACGGCACAGCTATAAATCTAATAAAAATAATTCTCCTAAACTCTAAACTGAATTCGCCGATCTACGATATGTGCGAATTCTGGTTTAACCGAACTCAAGCAAGGAAAAGGAAGAGCTAAGGACTTCAAGACTCATAAATAAGGAGGCCATCGCCTCATTCTTAATCATCTGAAAATCTATCACTTTTCTATGTAATTAGAACTACGATCGGCTTGATCCCTTCCGAGGGTACGTAGGCAACCCACCTCGGGTCCAGCTATGATTCTAGTAAAATAATTCTCCTAAACCCTAAACTGAATTTGCCGATCTACGATCTATGTGCGAATTCGGGTTCAACAATTGGCGCCGACTGTGGGGAATTGGCGCTAGAAGGAGGGGCCAAGAAAAATCTGGTGTTTATGGAGAATTATTTTTAAACCCTAGAAATCCGACAAAGTCTCCGACTCTTCTCGTCATGTTCAACAATTCTCCAATCACCGACATGAGCTTCCGATCTTACCACAAATTTCAATCGTCGATCAAAAAAAAAAAAAAGGTAGATGCCAGATACCATCTCACGTCTTCAACAAAAAAAAAAAATTTCTTCCAATCCTCTTCAGGCTCGGAATCCTCCGATCACACCACGACCAGTCACCAATCCAGCACCGCGTCAAGCCTCCCGGAGCCCCACCGTCACTGGATTCAGCGACCTACGACACTAACCTGGAACGATCCTTGAAGACGACATCTCGGCAACGGTGCAGTTCCGGTGAAGTCTCCGACCAAGTCAAATTCGGTGACCATGGAGAACCTCCCAGACGTCCTCCTCTTCCTCGCTTCAGCAACCATGGCGACCAACCAGCTCGCAGATCGAATACGAGCTCATCAGGCTCGGTCTTCGCCATCCGCTGCAGACCCAAGTTCTTCAAGTTCCACCTGCATCGCCGATGTTGCTTGATTCATGCGCCGGAGCTCCGCCATCGCCGACATCGCTGGCCTGCAACGCACCTGTTCGCCGACCTGCAAAACGTGAAGAAGAAGATCAAATTTCTTTTGGGCTTGAATATAGTCTGTGGCCCAACTAACATTAAGAGAATCAAACGACAAAAAAAGGGCTAGGCCTAAAGCCCATTGAGGAAGCAAATACAAAAAGAAGACGAAGGAAAAAGTCAAAAAGAAGGAGGCGGTTTAGGAAATTAAACCAGGCCCCGGTTTACTTGAGATTGAACCGAGTGGAAGTATTTACGACAACATACTCCTACGCATCATAACCAATCTCCGAGCTCATGACACGATACCTTAACACGTCGCAAAAATCTTATTATCACAGCTTATCGATCGAGCTAAGCGAAACTCAGGTGCCACTTATCAGAATTTTATTTTATTATTCGAATATATTTTCTATTCAAATTCAATCACAGGGTCCGTCCCTCTAAGCCGAACTCAGTCAGTTCGCCGAACTCGTACAGTTCGTATCATCAAGGCGAACTCAAGCAGTTCGTCTACCTCTCAATCGAACATATTGCCTACTTCGCAGTAAGGCAGTTCGTGGTCGTAGTTCGTCGATCCGACAGTAAGACAGTTCGTGGTCGTAGTTCGTCGGTCTAACAGTTAGGTAGCTCGGTCGCAATTTACTCATCGCGCAGTCACAGTTCGCCGATCTCGCAGCCCCACCTAACTCACGGCCACAGCTTGCCGACCTCCTGCTCGCCAAACTCACGATCGCAGTTCTCCGACCGCACAGCTCGCTGACCTCGCAGTATGGCAACTCACAGTCGCAACTCGCCGACCTTACAATTAGGCAGCTCGCCGACCTCGCAATCTTGCACGAACTATCGAAACCAAACTTGAAAAAGCCGAGGCCGACCTCGCACTTAACTAACAAACACCGAGCTCAGCCTCGAGTTCAATCTCTCGTCTTTAGTAATTTTTGCAGGAACAAAGACGAACAACGTCTAAAAGGAACTTCGACCAGATGCTGATTTCAACTCCAATCGGGCTAAAGAAATCCGCCGAACTCGAACACTCCTTCGCCGAACTGAGGGGGGGACTAATTGTTAGAGGGGGATTTAGCACTCCTCCGGTTTAACCCGGTTTGAATAGAAATCAGCCCAACAATCAACTTCAAGGCCCATCGAGACCGATCTACGTAATTAAAGGGAAATTTCCTTTAATTAATAAAGAGAAGATTTCCTTTATTTGGATAAAAGCAAATCCCGGAAAGAAAGGAGATTATCCTTATCAGCTTCAAGGAAAAAGGATAATTGCCAATACAAAGTCAAGAAGGAAAAGGAAGAGCTAAGGACTTCAAGACTCATAAATAAGGAGGCCATCGCCTCATTCTTAATCATCTCAAAATCCCATCACATTCTTTGTAACAAGAACTACGTTTTGGCTTGATCCCTTCAAAGAGTACGTAGGCAGCCTTCAACGGCACAGCTATGAATCTAATAAAATAATTCTCCTAAACTCTAAACTGAATTCGCCAATCTACGATATGTGCGAATTCTGGTTCCTTCATTGCCGAGTTAGTTTTCAACTTCCAGCTTGTATTCTTTAAATTTGTCCAAGACTTCATCTTTACTCCGCAGTAAAAAGATGTAACAATATATCGTGCAATCATCTATGAAAGTCACGAAATATTTATTGCCTCCTCTGGTTTGAATATATTTCAAATCACATAAATCAGTGTGAATTAAACCTAAAGGTTCTGTTGTTCTTTGAACGCTGGGTGATGGCGTTTTAGTGAGTTTGGCTTGGACACAAACTTCACATTTGTCTTTGCTTAATTTGCATTTAGGAATCATGTTCATGTTCATTAATCTACTCATAGACTTGAAATTAACATGTCATTATCGTTCATGCCAAATATTAAAAGACTCAGCAAGATAAACAATTGGTTTCTTATCATTAATCTTAGGGTTCTTTGAGGTGGAAGCCTCGGTTACATTATCCTTTCGGATTACTGCCTCAACAGACATCTTAAACAGATTATCACAAACAAAACACTTACCCAAATACATCTCATTCTTCGTTAGAATTAGCTTATCACCTTCCAGCTTCACAGAGAATCCATGCTTACTTATAAGCGATCCAGAGATCAGATTCTTGCGCATATCTGGTACATGGACGACGTTCGTGAGAACCAGTTCCTGTCCAGAGGTGAGCTTCAGAACAACCTTCCCGTGACCATCAATTGTCGACGAGGCAGAATTACCCATTAAGAGTTTTTCACCATTCTTGGTCTTTGTGTATGTGGAGAACATCTCTCGATCCATACATATGTGTCTGGTTGCACCAGTATCGAACCACCAAGTATTTGGATGGCTTTCAGCAACATTGGCCTCAGTGACCACATCACACATGTCAGCTTCAGTCAAGTTCTCTTGAGCCTTCTTGCTGCGACACTCGAAGGATTTGTGTCCTTGCTTTCCACATAAGTTACACGCTCCTGAGAACCCTTGAGAAGTCTGACCATACTGACTTTTTTTGAACTTCTGAAAGTTCTTTGGTGGCATTTTCCCTTTGCCTTTGTTTAGGCGTCCTTTGTTCTGCCACTTGCCTTGATTGGGGTTTTGGTGTTCAACCATGTTCGCATTGTGTTCGCGAATTTTCACACCTACGCCCATCTGTTGTTCCCGATTCGTAGACTATACACGGAGCTTAACAATCAGATCTTCAAGGCTCATCTTCTTTTTCTTCAGCCTGAAGTAGTTCTTGAAGTCCGTCCAACCAGGAGGTAGCTTCTCAATGATGCAGCAACCTTGATAGGTTTCGCACAGCCGCATTCCCTCATCAAAGATGTCGTGTAGGAGCCTCTGCACCTCATCGACTTGTTCCATTAGTGGTATGGAATCCACCATCTTGTAATTCTCGAATTTCGCCACAGTGAATTTCTGAGTACCAGAATCTTCAATGCGATACTTCTTGTCTAAGGAATCCCACAGATCCTTCGAAGTCTCGACGTTCTCGTACACCCCAAACAGTGAGTCATAAAGGCTATTCTGAATATAGCCCTTGCACAAGAAATCAGCATGTTCCCAAGCGTGGACACTCGCAAGTGCACGTGGATCAGTGTTATCTTCTGGGAGAACAGGTTTCACCTCACTAGTGTACTTCTGCATATTCAATGTAGTCAGATAGAAGAACATCTTCCTCTTCCACATCTTGAATGTTGTCCCATCAAACTTGGTTGGAGGAGCGACATGGTTCCCAGATGGAACTTTGACCGTCTCAATCTGACTCGCAGTCGTTTCAACCTTGTCATTGGCTTTCTCCAACACTCCAGAGTTGTTTTCCACATCGATTGTCATTCTGTTAAGACAAAGAAAACACAACTTTCAATTAGTACCGATATATAAACTTAAGAATCGCAATTCTAAAACTGATATCGAACTAAATCGCATTGGTGTCGATCGATACTCCTTGGTATCGATAGATACACACCCAATGTCTATCGATACACCCATATGGTGTCGATCGATGCTCGATGCACATACAATGTCAATCGATGCATCACTGGTGTCGATCGATACACGCTTAGTGTCGATAGATACACCCTCGGTGTCGATCGATACAAGTGAATTTTACAGGATCGATCGATGCACCACAGTGTCGATCGATACCTGTGAATTTTACACAGTATCGATCGACATAGACCCAACATGGTCGATGCACTGTATCGATCGATACTCCTCAGTGTCGACCGATACCACTCGATGCAAAATATCGATCAATACACCTTAGTGTCGACCGATACAACTGTTTGCATAGTATCGATCGATGCACCTCAGTGTCGACCGATACAAATTTTTGTCTAGTATCGATCGATACCATGAGGTGTCGATCGATACTCACAAGGCTTCGATCGCAATCGAACCTATCAAGAACCATAAGGTGCGTTCGTTGATTATACCGTTCAATAATCGCAATTATAGACGGTTATAGAAGATGTTTAAAGCAGTACTGCTTCTACTACACGTTTCAAGTTGCTAAACATCTTTTTGATAACGTTTGAGTATCACTAGCAGATGAACATCTTCTTAAAAATAGAATAGATGGAGATTGCCTCTACTACACGTTTCAAGTTGCTAAGAAGCTTTTTGATAACGTTTGAGTATCATCAGCAGTAGAAGAATCGTTTTAGAAAACCGTTTGAAAAAACGTTTATTTACTCGTGATTAAAGATCCAATTGATGTAATAAAACAAAAATTGGATCTTCTTAGAGTTAAGATTGTAGGACCAAAATTTCGCACAATAGACATGATAAGATTTAATCACGATTATATAAATAAACAGTAAGGAACAGACGATTCATAAAATGATAAAGCAATAAAATAAATCTAAGGAGGTGAGATGAATCTCTTTCCTTAACTCTAAGAATCTCCCGTAGTGCGACAGGTTTTAATAGATCCATGAGTCCCATGATACAACCAAAGTAATCTGTATCATCTACACTTGATATCAGATCTGTTGAACATTATACTACGATACTCTCGAATAGAAACTTACTCTAAGCAGTAGGGAATTGAGAGAACTCTTGCTAGAACTTTTAGGATGTGTTTTTAGTGTATCAGATGATGATTTTTAAGGTGAAAATCGGATTGTATATATAGGAGAGAGGCTAGGGTTTTTCCCAGACAGAAAATGAATATTTCTCAAAATATTCTAGCGGCTGCGATTTTTAAGTCGGCCTGTTGAGTATCGATCGATACCAAGGGGTATCGATCGATACCTCAAAAAAAAGTCCACGAGCCCAACAAGGCCCAATGTGCGATCAACGCACGTGTGGTCTTTTTTTTCTCTCATGTTGTTCATCATTTACATTAATGACACAACCATTCCAAAATATATACACGAGAAAACATTTCTCGGTCAATGAAAACATTTCATTAGAATGAGTTTAACTCATTTCTTTTCATACTAACACAATTTTATCAAACCCTCAAACTTTGACAAAAAATTAGTTCCAACAAAAAAGTCATCGGCTTTAAGGCAACAATGTTTTTTTGGGTTCACATTGGCAAAGGAACTCCAGAAAACCTGTTAATTAATACATGAATCAACTTATGCCACAACTAATTTGATCTCTTTAATTAACTAACGACCAGTCTACCACTAAGATTTTAATTTTGAAACATATAATTTTTGGTTTTGGATTTTTTTTTTATTAAAATTTTCGTATTATTAGAAATAAAGTATTTCCAAATTTCTATAAAATAATATTAAATGAGTTCAAATTCGACTCATCTCTACCTATATCACCGATATTTCTTCACCAATGCATTATCTCATCCTAACATTTCTTAAGCTTTTTTCTACATCTTATAACAGTATGGTTGTGATTAGTCCTCGGCATAATAACCGAACTGAATGAAACCGAACCGAACCAAAATTAATTGTTCGGTTAGGTTATGATTACTTCACAATAACCGAATGGTTATTTTTTTTTATATCCATTGGTTATAATAACCGAATAGTTATTAACCGATAACCAATGGGTATCCATGGATATCAAAAATAAAATAAAATTATGTTTATTTTTCCTAATTAACCGAAATAACCAAAATATAACCGAAATAACCGAAACTAACCGAAATTTAACCGAAATAACCGAACCATTTCGAAATGTAACCGAAATAACCGAAATATTTTGAAATTTAACCGAAACTTAACCGAAATAACCAAAACTAACCGAAAATATTTGAAATTTAACCGAAAATAACCGAAAATAACCGAAACCATTCGGTTAACCGAAAATAACCGAAAGATTTTGGTTACCAAACGGTTATTAATTTTGATAACCATACCGAACAGAACCGAATGGTAACCGAACCGAAACCGAACCGAAAACTGTTACTAACCGAATGGATAGTAAAAGACATAACCAAACGTAACCGAAAACCGAAATAACCGAACCGAACCGAATAACCATATGTCCATCCCTAGTTGTGATTGTGATCGTATATGGGAACCAATTTTTAGTTTTTAGGTTTTGAATTTTGGGCTATAGATTTAAGTTGTAAGATACGAGTATAACACAAAGGATAAAATAGTCAATTGAATCGGAATGTCGTTTTATTAAATTTAGTTCGGCGAAGTACATACTCTCTTTGTTCTAATATAATTATATAAGTGATGGTACACTCAATTTTCCTAATCTTTAGAAATATATCTTAAATTGCTTATAAAATATATTTTTTTTTCCAATAGAAAGGTTAAATAATAAATACTACAAAGATTCTAAACCAAAGTACGTATTGGGATAATTGGATTACAGTTAAATACTTACCTTTTTTTTTGCCACATGGTTCCAATTTATTTATTTGTTTAACCGCACCCACTCCGCGAGGCTTGCATGCCAAAGCTTGCAGGCTTGGTCACATATTAAAAGCCTTGAATCGATCCTAGTGTGTGATTTTGAGATGGAAATCATTAACTTTGAAAGAGTTTTTAGTAGGAACGATATGGATTCATCAATGGTGTCAGAGAAGCCTTCATCAAGATTTGTAGGAACGATATTTAATGTGAGATTTGTAAGGTTTTGGAAACATGCATGAAATAAGTCCAATAAAAATGATAAACAGATCTGTTGTTTGTCAGAGTGAGACAACACAAGCTACACACTTAGGGCATGTTTTTTACCATCATTCAAATGAATCATCCAGATGAATCATCTGAATGAGTTTTACAAACTATGAACAAATTTTCGAATCCATCCGGATGATCCGAATAGAACCATCTGGATGGAGATGGCTCTGTCAAAAAAGAAAAAGACAAAAATATCCCTAGCAAAATAAATAATTACAATTAAAAATAGATATGTTAAATAAATAACAAAATAATTAATAATAAATAATAAATAATAAATAATAAATAATAAATAATAAATAATAAATAATAAATAATAAATAATAAATAATAAATAATAAA
>PKML01025986.1:199795-228300 GCA_002933935.1 Eutrema yunnanense | reverse complement strand
TAAATCATATTTTACTAAACACAAATTAGAAAATATATATAACATATAAACAAGGCTCTTCCAGCGATGATTCGTTTTGGAATAGTAATGATCGCGGATTCAATCTCCTGAATTACAAGGGCCAAGATTAAAGGTTTTGGACGAGGAAAGGAGCAAGAGAGGCGCTAAGGAGCCGAAGAAGAGGATTCTTAATCGAACGGCGACATGCCAGCTTGCTTCAATGGGGCATGCGTCCTCGGGAAAGGGGCATTACCAAGTGGGTCCGGTGAAGATGAGTTTAATTAGGTTCGATTGCTAATCAGGGTCAGTCCCAGCAACATCAAGCGCACATGCAACATGTATTTACCGGTGGTGGAATGGCTGCATCGCCGTTCATGCTAGGGAACTAATACCATCCGGTTTATGTAACCGGAATGTTGGGGAATCCATCTTTAGCAGCAGCAGCCGGAGGAGGTTACACGTATCCGATGTTGGCGAGTGCTCTAACCCATGGTGGGTTGAACATCGATTTGTTGCAGTCGAGCCAGATGGGTGGTGTTAGTGAGCCAAGCGTTGGTGATGGTCTATCATTTCTGGGGATGGTAAAGATTCAGATGCTGGCGGCTCGTTTCATGGCTACTCAAACTATTCATGGTGCGCTCTTGCTGTAACATCTTGTGTTTTATTGCAACGCATGTGCTCATATTGTGGTTTAAATGTATTTGGATAAGTATATGTTGCATGATTTATAGTAGGAGCGTATGTATATGTCTTAATGGATATATATAATGGGTTACAACTTTGTAGTAGTAATCAAAATATCAGCTATTCAGCTGGCATGATGTTTCTCTAGATCTGCATTTGTTACGAAAATTTTTTTTTTAAAATGCACTAAAAAAATTTTACATAAAAATACTCGCGCTAACGCGGGACTCATCTAGTGACAATAATACATTAAAAGTCCCAAGTCTGTGTGTTCTCTTCTCTTGGAATTCCGAATTATATATATATGGAACCAAACGGATGTTACAGCAAAGGAGTCGGACCAATCAGAAGTTTTGTTGGTATTATAGTTTTGTTGATTTTCATGGTGTTATACTTTTGTTGTGAATTCACGAACAAAAAATAAAAAGAAAAAGAAAAAGAAAATGGAAACCTTAGAGAAAAAACGAATTGAGTTAAATATCCATTCATATTTTTTTATTAATCGTGTGAATGAATAATTTACAAACTCTTAACTCTGTTTTTATAATCCCAAAAACCCGATACCACTAGGAATAAGAAATTGGAAAATTTCTTAATCCTTCGGTCCGTTACATTCCGCTCGACAACGACAACAAGGATCCTATTGCAGTTCATTTCAGTCATCTAGAAACAACAAGTTTAAATTTATTTTCTATTTCGACAAGGAAACCTTTTCTTTTGTGATTCTGAACACATGCATGCAAACTTGTTACTCAGTAACTCCTTATAGTCGTTCAGCTTTAAAGATTAATTTTAGATTGTAGCTATTGTTACAACTTATAAAACGTTCCATAAAAATACTCCAACTTTATTCCAATAAATATTTTAATATCCGAACTATTTTTGTATCCAATAAAATACCCAAATTATTATTTTTGTCCATTTTAAATCTCCAACTATGAATCGTATGTTCATTTTATAACATTTCCGTTAACATATATATACGGACCTATACACGGTTTGAAATATAATTATATTTAATAATAAAATATTAAAACATAAAAAAAATCCGAAAAATCGAACATACGGACATTATATTTTCAAAAAAAATCAAAAAATCGAAAAAATCCGAAAAAAACGAAAAAAAATTCCAAAAAAATCTCAAATTAAGAAACAATAAGTTTAAATTTTAAATAAAAATCTATTATATTTTAGCTTTTGAATTTTTGAATTAAAAATTTCTAAAACTCAAAGATACAAAAATCCAAAAAATTCTCAAAAATTTATAAAAATTCAAAAATCCATGAATAACACATTACACTTAAAAAAAAAACCTTAATAATTTTTGAGATGTGTGACATACATATCTTAAAAATCATATAATACATGGTGACATGCACTACCTATCTATAGTGAAAACACACTTGTGCATGGTGACATACATAATATGATTTGTAAATCGGATCGGATCAAGTTCTTCGCGATATGTATGTCACCATGCATGATTTGTAAATCAGATCAAGTTCTATAATTTGGGTAATTGAGTCAAATTAATTTGTATAAACTGTGTTTTGACCCCATATAATACGATTTGTATAGCTTTTTAATCTAGAGTTAATGGATATGAATATCACCATGCATAATTAGATAGATGGTATATGTCACTATGTATTATATTTTAGTTGGTGTATTTACACATACAATTTATTAGTTGGGATGTATAGCCATACACAATTTAATAGTTGGTAGCTGAGTATCATTTTTCTTCAAAAAACTTAAGAAAACCTGTTAATTAATACATGAGTCAACTTGTGCCACAACTAATTTGATCTCTTTAATTAACTAACGACCATTCATTCTACCGCTAAGATTTTAAATTTGAAACATAATTTTTGGTTTTGGATTTTTATATTAAATTTTTCTTATTATTGGAAATAAAGTATTTCCACATTTCCATAAAAAATGAGTTCAAATTCGACTCATCTCTACCAATATCACCGCAATATTAAATGAGTTCAAATAAAGTATTTCCACATTTCCATAAAACAATTAATAGGTTTTTTAATTTTTTGGTACACTCAGTTTTCCTAATCTTTAGAAAAACTAATTTTCTAAAATCTTAAACTGCTTATAAAATATATTTTTTTTTTTCCAAAAGAAAGGTTAAATACTACATTAGAAACTACAAAGATTCAAAAACCAAAGTACGTATTGGGATCATTGGATTACGCGGTTAAAAACTATCCATTTTTTGCCACGTGTTCCAATTTATTTATTTGTTTAACAGCACCCACTCCGCTAGGCTTGCATACCAAAGCTTGCAGGCTTTATGTGAGATTTGTCAGGTTTTGTAAACATGAAATAAGTCCAATCCCATAAAAATGATAAAACAGATCTGTGGTTTGTTAGAGTGAGACAACACAAGCTACACCCTTATACTATATATTGGCGGCATCTATGACAGTACAAATTATTTGAACGACATCTAGGACAATATGTACCCGTCGAAGTAAGAGAAGCCTTCATTATCTCCACGGCAAGATTTGGGTTACTGACTACGAATACCTTGAACTTCTCAGAGCTAGCAATCGTACTTATATTCGTTGTGATAAAACTGAAGACTGCATCATGGAGGACTTCATCTAAAGGGATCTGGGCGAGCTCAAGGAAGTCAAGAGCATTCGCCAAACTCAGAGAAGATATAAGCTCGTTTCTGCATAGGTCCCGTAGATGCAGAATCACGTACTTGTCAGCCGACATATAGAGTGACCGAACGTGTTGCTTCACTTTCGCAGAAAGCATAGAGCCATCACTGTAAATAAACTCAACCAAAGCTTCTAACTCTTCTTTGTTCAACTCCGAGAGAGTGATTGTCTCATCCTGCTTAGCTGAAATCTTAACCTCGTCTGATTCCAGCATCTTCTTAAAAACCTCCGATCTTGATGCCTATTCAAATTCCAAACATAGATGTAAGGGCCCACTAACTAAACATTAGAATTTCTAGAATTAATTATTCGTAAATCAGATGATGATGAATAAGAGAAGCAAGAGACCAGGACAAGTTTGTGTGCGGAGATAGCTGCACCATCATCACTGTCTCCTCCCTTGAGGAGTACATCGGCTTGCCATTGTTCTTTAAAGAGTTTCCATAATCCACCCACGAAAACATCTTTGTTGCTCTGTGTTGTTGCCATTGCAAACCAAATCTGCTAAAACCTGACTGTTACATGGTAAACGATGTTCATTAAGGAATACAAATACTATAAAATAAGCATATCTATACAATATAAACACTGATATGAATTGTATACAAAAAAATCAACTACAGTCATATATATAGTTTCAAGCGAGAGATGTTTTAAAACGTGGAGATATAATAAGACGTGTTTTGAATAAAATTTTAACAAACCAACAAAGTAATGCTCTGAGAATTGAGAAAAGTCCAAGTACCAGAACAATTGAGGAGAAAGTTACGGCGGAATTGGGAAAATTGATTTTTATTCGACTGATCGATTTTAGCTTCGGAGACGACTCTGTCACGCTTGTAGGGTTTGAGGGAGCTATCGTAGAAAGGTAAAGTTGATTTTTTGGGCCAATGATCCGATTATCATTTATTGGGCCAAACTCAAAACTTGATCCAAATTCTAAAAGTTATGTATCTATCTATCTCCTACTTTCTTAAACTCAAAACCTAATGTTATTTGGGGTTGATAGTAGATGTGGACTTTAGATGTCCCTGCCTTGCGCCGTACGTCGACTTGCCATTGCTCTTCGTAGTGTTTCATTATAAACCCATAAAAAAAACTCTTTGTTGATGTGTTACCATTGTAAATAACTGAAGCTATACATANTCTGCATAGATCCTGTAAATGCGGGATCTCATATTTGTCGGCTGCTAGATAAAGTGATTGAACATGTTTCTTCTCTTTAGCAGAAAGAGCAGAGCCGTTGCTGTAGATGAACTCAACGAACGCCTCTAACTCTTCTTGTTTCATCTCAGAGAGAGTTACTGTCTCGACCTTCCCAACTGAAGCCTTTAAGTTGTCTGACTCCAGCATCTTCTTAAAACTTGTGATCGATCATAGTGTGTGATTTTGAGATGGAAATCATTAACTTTGAAAGAGTTTTTAGTAGGAACGATATGAAATTCCACGGCAAGATTTGTAGGAACGATATTAAATGTGAGATTTGTCAGGTTTTGTAAACATGAAATAAGTCCAATCCCATAAAAGTGATAAAACAGATATGTGGTTTGTCAGAGTGAGACAACACAAGCTACACCCTTATACTATATATTGGCGGCATCTATGACAGTACAAATTATCTGAACGACATCTAGGACAATATTTACCCGTCGAAGTAAGAGAAGCCTTCATTATCTCCACGGCAAGATTTGGGTTACTGACTACGAATACCTTGAACTTCTCAGAGCTAGCAATCGTACTTATATTCGTTTTGATAAAACTGAAGGATGCATCATGGAGGATTTCATCAAAAGGTATCTGGGCGAGCTCAAGGAAGTCAAGAGCATTCGCCAAACTCAGAGAAGATATAAGCTCGTTTCTGCATAGGTCCCGTAGATGCATAATCACGTATTTGTCAGCCGACAGATAGAGTGACCGAACGTGTTGCTTCACTTTCGCAGAAAGCATAGAGCCATCACTGTAAATAAACTCAACCAAAGCTTCTAACTCTTCTTTGTTCAACTCCGAGAGAGTGATTGTCTCATCCTGCTTAGCTGAAATCTTAACCTCGTCTGATTCCAGCATCTTCTTAAAAACCTCCGATCTTGATGCCTATTCAAATTCCAAACATATATGTCAGGGCCACTGACTAAACATTAGAATTTCTAGAATTAATTATTCGTAAATTAGATGATGATGCATAAGAGAGAAGAGATGAGAAAGAAAGAAGCAAGAGACCAGGATAAGTTTGTGTGCTGAGATAGCTGAACCGTCACCACTGTCCCCTGCCTTGAGCCGTACGTCAACTTGCCATTGTTCTTCCAAGACCTTTGCAAGTCCACCGGAGAAATGGTCTTTGTTGATTTGAGTTGCCATAGCTAAAACGTAACATGAATTTCTTTTAATAAACCATCGTGTGTTATATAGAGAACCCAAAGACAACGAACGGTCCAAATGACCCTTTTTTTTAAAAAAAAAATCTCTTAATTACTTCCATTTTCCAAGACTTTGGAAACGGAGGAGACACAATTAGTACACTGAGATTAGTCAATTAGTACACTGAAACTCTTAAGTCCGAATGTATTCAATGCATGCGCTCCTGTTTTGGGAAATTTGAAAACAAACAATGTATAGATATGTATGATGGTATGAGAGAAAAGAGAAACTGAAACAAGTTTGTGTGTGGAGATAGATGAAGACTCATCACTGTCTCCTCCCATGAGCCGCACATCTACTTGCCATTTCTCTTTGAAGAGATTTTAGAGTGTCATTTGAAACTGGTAAAATTTTATTGAAATTGTTTGTTTTCTGGTTAATAAAAATGATGTCTAGGTCGGCAAAATTGACAACCGTTACTCGGCGGAGGAGGAGGAGGAGGAGGAGTAAGAGAAGCCTTAATAATCTCCACGGTAAGATTTGGGTGGTTGACGACAAACAACTTGAACTCAGCAGAGCTAGCAATCGTGCTTATACTGGTTTTGATAGTAGTTAATGCCGCACCGTGGAGGGCTTTGTCAAAAGGGATTTGGGCAAGCTCAAGGGTGTTAAGAGCATTCGACGATTTAAGAGATGTTATAAGCTGGTTTCTACATAGGTCACGTAGATGCGGGATCTCGTATTTGTCGGCTGCAAGATAGAGTGACCGAGCATGTTTCTTGAGACTTTCAGGAGAAATGGAGGCATCAACGCTGTACATGAAGTCAACTAAAGCCTCAACTTCTTCGTGTTTCATCTCAGAGAGAGTGACTGTCTCTAGCTTAGATGAAGCCTTGAACTCGTCTGATTCCATCATCTTCTTAAACACCAGTGATCTTCCTGCCTATTCAAACTCCATATATATATTTGCATATTAAGAGAGAAGCGAGGAACAGATAATTAAGAAGAAGAGGTAATTAAGAGAGAACCAGAACAAGTTTGTGTGCGGAGATAGCTGCACCATCATCACTGTCTCCTCCCTTGAGGAGTACATCGGCTTGCCATTGTTCTTTAAAGAGTTTCCATAATCCACCCACGAAAACATCTTTGTTGCTCTGTCTTGTTGCCATTGCAAACCAAATCTGCTAAAACCTGACTGTTATTTGGTAAACGATGTTCATTAAGGAATACAAATCTAAAAGCATATCTATACAATATAACACTGAATTGAGAAAAGTCCAAGTACCAGAACAATCGAGGAGAAACTTACGGCGGAATTGGGAAAAAGTACTCTCTCTTCTGATCGATTTTAGCTTCGGAGACGACTCTGTCACGCTTGTAGGGTTTGAGGCAGCTATCGTAGAAAGGTAAAGTTGAGGGAGCTATCGTAGAAAGGTAAAGTTGATTTTTTGGGCCAATGATGCAATTATCATTTATTGGGCCAAACTCAAAACTTGATCCAAATTCTAGAAGTTATGTACTATCCAAATTCCAAATTCTAGAAGTTATGGACACGCTGACCAAAAAAATCCTAAAATCACTTGAAAAACTCTAATCCTACTAAAATTGGAATATTAAACAAAAACAAAATATACATCCAAAATCCTAAAACTCTATAAAAACTCTAACCCTAATTAAAATTGAAAAGTTTGATCACAACATATAACATAATAACTAGATTCGCGGGATAACATTTTTGTAATATATAAAATATGAAAAACGATTAAGAACCAATTTAAGTGTTGTTGATTCAAATATGTTTAATTTGTATTTTTTAAGTTTATAATAGATTTAATAAATATTTGACAATATACTCAATTTTTTTTTTTTAAATAAAGGGTGTTTAGTAATAGATTCCAAAAGTGTTCTGTTTTAATAGTATAGATTTATAAAAATGTGGTCATTGTATCACCATCCAGATTCTAACCCGCATATTTGTTGTTAACGAAAACAAAAATTAAAATGAAAAACTACCAAAAGGAAAAAAAATCCAGCAATTGAACTATTAAAAAAAAAAAAGAGAGAATTTTTTTTTAAATGTTTCTCAAAAAAAATATAGATATGTTTTTTAATCTACGCTGCAAATAGTTTGGTAGATAACTAGTAGGCGGATCTCTTGGTACAAATTATAGGCTTCACGGAAAATAGGTAATGCAAAATATAACGATCACGTAAGTTCTTAGATATCATATTTATACCGCTTCCAGCAACACTTAATGTCGTAAAATGATCTTATTGTAAAAGTTGCAGCAGAAGCCATGTCTTGATGCACCCCAAAATCATTTACAACAAATATGGGGAAGGAACGGCCATGATCAAGAAAAGTCTCAAAAGTATGGGGAAGAATCATGTGAGCTTGAAGTTAACAATTCACGTGGAAAGCAGTTATCTAAGCTTTTGTAACAAGAACTAAAGAGATAATTTGTAGAGAGTTCAAGCTCGAAATATTCTCGACAATCCCATGGCATCATGTTACTAGCAGAAATTGGTTAGGTTTAATTAGGGTACAATCCTAATTTCTGGTTTAAGAAGAAAAAAAATTGTGGAAGATTTGTATACCTTAAGGAAACCAACACCAAAAGTATCGTGATTTCTATGGATTGCTGAGAAAGAGACTTAATAGCCAAGATTAATTAATAATCTTATTAAGATAATCCTCCTCAAGCGAGAAACAACACACGAATGGGTTACTAATAAATAATATGCGAATGGTACTATTACGCAAAGTCTGTTATATCATGTCAACTCACCTGAAAATGATAAAACGGTTTATCAAAAAGAGACGAAACAACTGTTCTTCTAGCAGCAGCGACGACAGGAGGAACCACAATAACCACAGATCTTTTTATTAGTCGTCAAAGTTAGAGAATCCTTCATTATCTCCACGGCAAGATTTGGATGATTGACGACAAACAACTTGAACTCAGCAGAGCTAACAATCGTTCTTATATTGGTTTTGATAGTAGTGAAGGCCGCATCGCTGAGGGACTTGGGCAAGCTCAAGGATGTTAAGTGTTAGAATTCAAGAGTATAGCTTGCGGAATCAAGAGAATAGAGAATGAATTGCTTAAGAGAATAGAGAATGAATTGCTTAAGAGAATAAGAGATTAGAGAGAATAGAGAAGAGTAGAGAGAATAATGGAGAGAATAAGTCTCCAAGGATTAGTTTATTGATTCATGTTACATCTCTCTTTATAGAGAATCAAAAGAGAGTTTACAATCATAAAACTGACTTTAATTTGAAAAAGAGCCGTTGGAGAAGAAATAGAGCTCTTGGAAGAGAGAGAGGAATTTAATCCACATGAGCTCTTGTCCTTAAGGCTCTGTGTTGACGATTGTGTCTTCGACACAGTGGCTGGCTCAAGTTCCTGAAGGTTCTGTGTTGACGACTGTGTCTTCGACACAGTGGCTACTTCACTTTTCCTTTGATCAATACTCCCCCTTAAGCTTAGCCGTAGAGACAATAAAAAGGCTAAGCTTGGAAACCCAAGATACATCACCTCATTAAAAATCTTAACATAGAAAACCACTTGGGACAAAACCATGTTAAGGGAAAAAGAGTGTGAAATCCATGGATTAGGGAACATGAGACCAAGGGTGAGTAAAGTCCACCAATCCTAGTTTACCATAGATGTTGTTGCAAACTTTTAGACTTGTGGCCTTTGTGAAGATATCCGCCAATTGGTCTTCACTCCTTGTGTAACATGGCAAGATAACTCATTCTTCAATCTTCTCACGAACCTTGGGGCAATCAATCTCAATATGCTTGGTTCTTTCATGGAACACTGAATTAGTGGCAATGTGGATCGCGGCTTGGTTATCACAATGCATGGTGATCGGTCCTTCTTGCTCAATACCAAAGTCTTTAAGAAGAGCTTTGAGCCAAGTCAATTCACTAGTTAGCTTCCTCATAGCTCTGTATTTTGCTTCCGCACTTGAGCAAGATACAACCTTTTGCTTCTTTGTCTTCCAAGTCACCAAATTTCCTCCAATGAAGGTACAATAACCGGTTGTAGACTTTCGATCTATTCTATCACCAGCCCAATCCGCATCACAATACCCAACAATCTCGGTGTTACCATTCCTTCCCATCCATATACCTTGGCCAGGGCTTCCTTTGAGGTATCTTTTCTACCATAGACCAATGATAAACCGTGGGTTCTTGCATATATTGACTCACTTGGTTGACTGCAAAACATATATTCGGCCTCGTAAGGGTGAGATATATCAATTTTCCCACAAGTCTTCTATATTGAGGGACATCCTTAAACTTCTCATCCGATTTCTCCCCCTTTCTATTGACCTTGTAGCCATCTTCAAGTGGAGTCTTGGCCGGTTTTGAGCCAAGTTTTCCAGTTTCACTCAAGAGATCAAGTGTGTATTTCCTTTGAGAAAGGAACAAGCTATCCGGTGATTTACACACTTCAAGTCCAAGGAAGTACTTCAACTCTCCAAGATCCTTGATATCAAATGTGGAGTTGAGGAAGACCTTGGTGAATTGGATACCCTCTTTATCATCACCGGTTATGATGAGGTCATCCACATACACATGAACCACAACAAGGCCTTTATCACTTTTTAGAGTGAACAAGGTGTGATCCGAATGAGATTTCCTAAAACCGTGATTAGTGAGTGTAGAGCTAAACTTGTGGTACCATGCTCTTGGTGATTGCTTCAAACCATAAATGGTTTTCCTTAGCCTTAATACTTCTCCGGGTTTACAAAGATCTCCAAGCCCGGGTGGAGGAGTCATGTAAACTTTTTCTTCAAGTTCCCCTTGAAGGAATGCATTCTTGACATCCATTTGCCATAGATTCCAAGAGAGGCTAGTAGCCAAAGATAAAACTACCCTCACCGTGTGTAACTTAGCCACCGGAGCAAAGGTATCCGTGTAATCTTCACCATATGTTTGTGTGAAACCTCTTGCTACCAGTCTTGCCTTGTACATTTCTATGTCACCATTACTCTTATACTTGATGGTGAACACCCACTTAGAGCTAACCGCTCTCTTTCCTTTTGGAAAAAACCGCAACATCCCAAGTGTGGTTCCTTTCCATAGCTCATCTTTCATCTCCTATTGCATCAACCCAAACCTTCTCATCTTTAGCCTCTTCATAAGTCTTGGGAACTCGATTTTGCTCAATCTTCCCAATGAATGCTTGATGGTTGGTTGGCAAAAGGGCAATAGAACAAGTAGCTTGAATTGGGTGAGCCACAGCTTCATTGTTGTAATATACCCGATTATCCACCCATTTGGAGGGAAACGTGGGCCTTGTGCTTCTTCTAAGTGGTTGAGCCACTTCTTCGACCACCTCTTCCACTTCTTCTTGTGGTGTAGGCACATCTTCTTCTATACCCAACTCCCCTTGCTCTTGAGCTTGATCTTGGGACGTCTCCCCCTCTTGATCGTGTGGTATAGTTGGGATTGATTCTTCTTCATTTGAGTTACTGTTAGATTCATCCCCATTTGTATTTCCTTGCCTTGGTGGTTCATCATTTCCCAAATGATCAAGTAAGAACCTCAAACTTGTAGCTAGGTCCGACGGTGACCTCGAGAGATCCTTTAGACCTTCCCAATCCTTCTTATCATAATATCCTTGTCCTTCAATGAAATTGACATCTCTAGACACAAGAAGTCGATTGTTGATCGGATCAAAACACTTGTAACCCTTATGAGTGGTTGAATATCCAAGGAAGATGCATTTGGTGCTCTTGGCCTCTAACTTGTTTCTTTGTTCACCTGGTACATAAACAAAGCACACACAACCAAAGACGCGTAAGTGTTCAACAGATGGCTTAGAGTTGTTAAGTACCTCAAATGGTGATATATCCTTTAGGACTTTTGTCGGAGTTCGGTTGATAAGGTAGCATGAAGCTAGAACCGCATCTCCCCAATAACTCTTTGGCACATTTGTGTGGAACATCATTGATCTAGCCACTTCCATAAGGTGCCTATTCTTCTTCTCTGCCACTCCATTTTGTTGTGGTGTGTGAGGGCAACTTGTTTGGTGTAGAATGTCATGCTTAGCTAGGTGCTCTTTGAATCTAGCGCTTGTGTATTCTCCTCCATTGTCGAACCTAAACACTTTTATCTTGGCATTGTATTGGTTAGTCACATAGGTTTGAAAGTTGATGAATGCCTCAAACACTCTATCTTTAGATGGTAGTAATGTGATCCAAGTATACTATGATTTCTCATCTATAAAGGTCACAAAGTACTTGTTTTTATCCCTAGATATGCAAGGGGAGGTCCACACATCCGAATGTACCAAATTAAAACAATGCTCATAGATAGTAGAGGATTTAGGAAATACAACTTTGCAATGTTTGCCAAGAATACATGCCTCACAACTAGTGTGATCAAACGATATATTAGGCAACATTAATTCAAGTGCTCTTCCATGAGGATGGCCTAGTCTAGCATGCCAAATTGCATCAACATTAGCTACATAACAAGAATTAAAAGATAAAGCATCCAAATTTTGTGGTGGCTCTTCGAGAATATAAAGTTCATCTTTGGATCCACCTTTCCCAAGTAAATTCCCACTTTCAATATCCTGAAAATGAACATCATTAGGACCAAATATAGCATAGCAATTAAGGTCTTTAGTAGCTCTCTTAACCGATATTAAGTTGGATTTAAACCTAGGAACATACAACGCTTCACTTTTCTTGTTAAATAGTTTTAAATTTCCTTTTCCTTCTATAGGGATTCCATCTCCATTATCAATCTCTACCCTACCCATAGCTGGTTCAATCTTATCTAAAAGCTTAGGATTACTAATCATATGATGAGAAGCACCCGAATCTACAACAAGTTTACTACTGGGTTTATGAGAATAGAGAGTGATACCGGAGTTGTGGGTTTGGAATGTTTTGATGAAAGCTTCAAAGTCACTCTTCCGCACATAGTCCACGGAGGCTGCCATGGCTGCTCCTCCTTGAGGTGTGGATGTACTTGCTTGCTTAACTTCACCACCTTGAGAAATATTTGCTCTTGGTGGTCTCTTGTATCCTTCGGGCTTTAAGTGAGGTAAGAGTCCAACACTTATCCATAGAGTGGCCGGGGAGCTTGCAATGCTCACAAGACTTTGAACTCCTCTTGTCATGCCTATCATGCTTGTAGACTCCTTTGTTGGCTGTCAGAAGCTCGGTTTTGCCTCCAAAGAGACCAATGTTTCCTTGCTCCTTCTGGAATCATGCACACA
This sequence comes from Eutrema yunnanense, assembly GCA_002933935.1. Taxonomy (NCBI): domain Eukaryota; kingdom Viridiplantae; phylum Streptophyta; class Magnoliopsida; order Brassicales; family Brassicaceae; genus Eutrema; species Eutrema yunnanense. The sequence goes on along the minus strand of PKML01025986.1, from coordinate 215,330 downwards.
CCTCTTCAAGGTTTGGCAACTTGTCATCTCTAAGGATATGCTTGATGAGATCATTATAGATCGGATCCAAGGTGAGGAGAAGGCCAAAGACTTTGTCTTGCTCACGCCTCTCATTGAGGATCTTCACATCCGGGGTTAATGGTCTAAGAATCTCTAGCTCGGACCACAGAGTTTGGAACTTCCCAAGGTGGTCGGTGAACTCCTTGCCATCTTGATGAAGGTCATTGATAGACTTCTTAATCTCAAAGATTCGGCTTAGATTTGATGTATTTCCATACACACCCTTGAGAGTCTCCCATAGATCCTTTGGGTTCTCACAATAGGAGTAAGCTTCCAAGATAGACTTGTCTAGAGAAGATTGAAGGAGACTAAGCACGGCTTGTTGATCTTCCTCCCACTTTTCTAACTCTTCTTGTAGAGCTTCTTCTAGCTCTTCACTAGACAAGGACTCCTTGTCTTTGCCTTTCTTCTTGAAGGTCTTCTTTGGGCATTCGCTTGATTCGACATGCTTCCAAAGTCTTCTACCGCTTATAGCGGTTTTAGTGGTTCTAGACCACAAAAGATAGTTGTTTCCTTTGAGAATGGTAGGAACAACCAAAGGTTTTGAGCTCTCAGTGGTAAGACACAAGAACTCATAGCTTTGAGATTGAAGAAGATGAAAAATTTCGTTTAGGAATTTTGTCAAACACTTGGTGGGCGATCTTAAGATCTAGAGAGAAATCGAGAATTTTGAAGAATTTTGAAAGAGTATAAAGGGAGAATCAAAGAGAGAATAGTAGAATCAAGATCATAGCTCTGATATCATGTTAGAATTCAAGAGTATAGCTTGCGGAATCAAGAGAATAGAGAATGGATTGCTTAAGAGAATAAGAGATTAGAGAGAATAGAGAAGAGTAGAGAGAATAAGTCTCCAAGGATTAGTTTATTGATTCATGTTACATCTCTCTTTATAGAGAATCCAAAGAGAGCTTACAATCATAAAACTGACTTTAATTTGAAAAAGAGTCGTTGGAGAAGAAATAGAGTTGTTGGAAGAGAGAGAGGAATTTAATCCACATGAGCTTTTGTCCTGAAGGCTCTGTGTTGACGACAGTGGCTGGCTCAAGTTCCTGAAGATTATGTGTTGACGACTGTGTCTTCGACACAGTGGCTACTTCACTTTTCCTTTGATCAATATTAAGAGCATTCGACGACTGAAGAGAGGATAGAAGATGGATTCTGCATAGATCCCTTTGATGTGGGATCTCATATTTGTCGGCTGCAAGATAGAGTGACCGATCATGTTTCTTGAGACTTTCAGAAGAAATGGATCCATCAGCGCTGTACATGAACTCAACTAAAGCCTCAACTTCTTCGTGCTTCATCTCAGAGAGAGTGACTGTTTCTAAGTTAGCCGAAGCCTTGCACCCGTCTGGTTCCAAAATATTCTTAAATACTTTGGATCTCGCTACCTATTCAAAATTTCATTCTATGTTGAAGAAATAGCATTAACAATGAAAAGCGTTTCAAGTAAAGAGCAAAAGAAATTATTAAAGAACAAGTTTGTGGACGGAGATAGCTCCACTCTCATCACTACTGTCTCCTGCCTTGAGACGTACATTCGCTTGCCATTGTTCTTTAAAGAGTTTCCTAAATCCATCCAAAAAAACGTCTTTGTTGCTCTCTGTTGCCATTGCAAAGCAAATACGTGTAACGTCTTTGAATTTCATTTGGGATCAGCGAATTACGTCATGTACAATTGTGTAAACTACAATATAAGTAACCAAAACAGATTTTAATTAGAACATGCAAAACTCGATTCGAAATCCAGAAGAAGTCCACTTTATACATGTAAGTAACGCTATATGCCTATATATGAGAATTGAGACACGTTCAAGTACCAGAACAATTCGAGGAGAGAGCTGCGGCGGGTTTAGGAAAATGTTTTGAAACAGAAGTTGTAATGTTTTAACGGTGCATATTATAGTAATGTTTTCAATCATTTAACGGTGCATATTATAGTAATGTTTTCAATATTATAAGTTTTTGCGGGTTAGCCCGAATAATATTTTAGTTCACTGCAAAACGAGTTAAATAGATAAATTATTACAAATTGACAGTTTTATCTATAATCATTAGTTAGTTATATTGTAAAATTTAGATAAAAACAATTTTCTAAAATTTTAAAACAATTTTTTTTTAAATTACTCCGCGCTATAGCGCGGGTTAAATTCTAGTGTAATAATAATACATATACACATATATAAACATATATAGTTTATAACACGTTATCAGCACGATCGTCTCACGATCCGTTCATATACCGAAAAGCACGATCGTCTTCCGATCCGTTCATATACCGAAAAAGGTTAGGTTTAAATTATGTTCAATCTATTTACGTTTATATATTGTTTCAGGATGATAGGCGCTGCCTTCTCCGAACCGATCGTTATGATAGGCTATGCCTTCACGATCATGATCATATGATAGACTATATCTCCTCAGATCTTATGGCAGGCTCTGCCTCCATAAAATAAATGTCCTGAAGACATTTTCAATTTCGTCCAGAAAACAAAAATTTTACAGTTATTATTATCGGAGCGCGGCTCGGCCGCCCCAATATTAATTTATTATTTCGCAATAATTATTTATCGCACTTTATTTATTGTCAATATTATATTGGACGGCTAAGCCGCCACATATTTTATCTGCTGTTTATATTATGGTTTTTATTTTATATTCCTATGCGGTTATATTTCTTTTAAGCCGCCACATATTTTATCTGAGATCCGGGATGGAGATTTATGTCTGGCAGAAAGTGCTACAACACACATAATACTTAAAGATAAAAAGTATTTCTCCTCTCTAAATTTAAAAAATTCTGCTGGAAGCGTGAATACTATATATGGGAATGCAAAGATTATTATGGGCTCTGGAAGAGCTTGTTTTTCAATGCCAAGGAGAACAAAGTTTGAAGTGCAAGATGCACTATATTCCCCTAAATCTCTTAGAAACTTAACAAGTTTCAGAGATATTCGCAGAAATGGATATCATATCGAGACTATGAATAAGAATGGCATTGAATATCTTTGCATCACATCGCTAATTCCATAAAGGAAAGTTATATTAGAGGAGCTACCAGCATTACCCTCCGGATTATATTCCACAAAGATTCATATAGTTGAATTATATGTTACAGTAAACCCAGAGTTTACTAGTATATTTAAAGTGTGGCATGAAAGACTTGGCCACCCTGGTTCAGTCATGATGCGAAAAATTGTAAAAAATTCTAATGGCCATCTTTTGAAAAACCAGAAGATTTTTCAATCGAGTGAATTTTCTTGTAATGCTTGTTCTCAAGAAAAACTCATAATTCGGCCATCACCAGCCAAAATCGGGAATGAATCTCCAATATTCTTAGAAAGAATACATGGTGATATATGTGGGCCTATCCACCCACCATGCGGGCCATTTCGATATTTTATGATATTGATTGACGCATCCAGTAGATGGTCAAATGTGTGTATATTGACAACACGAAATACGGCTTTTGTAAAATTCATTGCCCAAATAATCAGGTTGAAAGCGCAATTCCTTGAATACGCCATAAAGAAAGTTAGGCTGGTGAATTCACTTCACAAGCTTTTAATAACTATTGTATGTCAATGGGAATCGATGTTGAGCATCTGATCCCCCATGTACATACACAAAATGGCATGGCTGAATCTTTGATTTAGCGTCTGCAACTCATTGCTAGACCATTGATATTGAGAACAAAGCTCCCAATTTCTATATGGGGTCATGATATTTTGCATGTTGCGTCATTAATCCAGATAAGACCAAGCGCATATAATAAACATTCCCCTTTACAATTAACATCTGGCCAGGAGCCAAATGTATTCCATCTCCGTGTTTTTGGTTGTGTGGTTTATGTTCCTATAGCCCCACCGCAAAGAACAAAAATGGGGCCACACAGGAGATTGGGTATATACGTTGGTTATACATCACCAAGTATAATTCGATATCTTGAACCGCAAACTGGTGATATGTTTACGGCTCGTTTTGCCGATTGTCATTTTAATGAAGATGAATTTCCAGCGTTAGGGGGAGGAATTAAAGAAATTCCAAAAGATGTTACATGGTGCACACCGTCTTTGTTGCACATAGATCCCCCCTACAAATCAACGCGAACTGGAAGTTCAGAAAATCATACACTTACAAAATATGGCAAATCAATTACCAGATGCGTTCACTGATACAAAAAGGGTGACAAAATCATATATCCCCGCTGTAAATGCTCCATCAAAAATTAATGTTCTTGAAGAACAAATTGATGGTAATAGAGCAAATGAACCGAGAGTTCAGTTGAAAAGGGGGAGGCCAATTGGTTCTAAAAACAAAAATCCCCGAAAGAAAAATAAATTGGGAGAACCAAATGAAAATGTTCCCGGAGAACCATAAAAAGAAAAAGTTAGAAGTTCCGGAAGAGCTAGAAGCTTTCGAAGAGCTAGATGCTTCTGAAAAGCTAAATGCTCCTAAAGAGAAAAATGTTGTTAAATAGAAAAATGCTCCAGAAGAGCACACGATGGAGACATGCATATATGTGATAATGATACAAAGCAAAAGATGGCAAATGTATATATAATAGTAAACCTGAAGTTTACTAATTGAATAAACCGGTTAAAGCCATCCCGGTACTTCCAATGATATATAAGATCATTGAGAATACATGTTGAAAAACTAGAAGCTTTTTCAACTATTGCATGTCATCAAAAAAACATTAAAAATGAAGCCATCGTGAAAAGTATCCATTGATGAATCACCAATTTTTTTGGTTGAAACTCATTGGATATAATAGTTTGGTTTCTTTAATCAATATCCCGAATCATACTCCTTGTATAACCGATCTAAACTGAAAATCGGTCAAAGATGAATGGAAAAGAAAACCATCATCTTGAAAAGGGGGTATTAAGAGTCCTACATCAAAAAGATTTGATGCATAATACCTGACCCAAATGGGTTAAAAGGATATGTTGTTGGTCATAGAGTGTGATTCAATTCGAGATGGATGGACCTGAAAAACGTCATCATCTCGAGGGGGAGAATTAAAGAATCCCACATCAAAAGTAAGTTGAACATCCAGAAGTTCATGTTCACACTAAAAATAAGCTTAAAGTAAAGCAAATCCAAGGGATTTCAAAACTAATTATGGTGATATATGATATGCATGTTATAGCATAGAACATGCAGTTTTGCACGCAGTAAACAATTGATGGATGAGATTTCATGAAATGAATTATTATTATGGATCCTAATGAATATGAACCTGAAGTTCATAATGAGTGAAAAAGAAAATCTCATATCCCAACTGAGCTCCGCTGAAAAATAGATGTCACTGAAGGACGGTCTATATGAGTCTATGGCACGTAAGAAACGTGATAGACTACTTTGGTTCCAAATATAAAATCCTCAGAAACAAAAGGAGCAAATATATGGTTGTTGGAAAGAGGATTAATCTCTTGAAGAGATCGTTGATATGGTTAATAATATAATCATGTACCTGAATGAAACCGATGATAATAAAGAGATCTCGGTTAACCATGTCATTACGGAAAAAGTGGAACCAAAGACAACATACTTGTCTAAATAATATAGCATGCGAGATGTAATTAATGAGGATCATGAATCTACCTCTATGGATGCGTGTGGAAAGAAAAATGTTTGGCCAAAAAGTAAAAAGAGGCAATCAAGTCTATATTAAGCTCTTTTGAAGAAAGAGAACATTTTGGACCAAAAGTCCAAATATCAAAAGAGTATGTATTTGTCCAAAAAGAGGAATGGACAAAATGTCTTGTATTGCGACTCTATGTGAAAAATCCTTGAAGGATTTAATCCATGATGGATTTAGCCTCTAGAGGACTTAATCCATGAATGATTAATAATATCATAATTATGTTCCCGGGAACACTACTCGATCGAATTAAAGAATGATGATCATCAAAACTCTTGAAGAGTTATCGCGAGTAGTATAATACAATGGGATTAAAGAGTTTGGAAATACATTTGTGAACATTTGTGAAAAGGTTCCAAAAGGACCATATAGAGAAAAATGTTCCGAAGACATTTGTAAAAAGGTTTCAGAAGAAACCATATAAAGAAAAATGTCAAGAAGACATATATGAAAATGTTCAAAGAGAACAACATAAAGAGATTCATCCAGAAGATGAACATGATACATACAAATATGAGATTTTCCATTAACTATGCTCAAGACGAAAATTATGGGATAGATATGAAATAGAAGATAATGATGAAATTTTCTCATTCTCTGTATCCAAAGAAATTAATCATGAAAATGATGATCAAGACCCAAAGTCCGTGTAAGAATGCCAGAAAAGGCATGACAGGGAGAAATGGCAAATGGCCATGAGAAATGTAATGAAGTCCGTGGCTGCACTCTTTTTCCCTTGCTATGGGTTTTTGTCCCATTGGGGATTTCCATAACAAGGTTTTTAACGAAGTAGCAAGGAACACGCAAAAGATAGAAATCTAAAAAACACTTCCAAGAGGAGAAGTATGATGGTGTGCGTGGATGTACTCTTTTCCCCTTGCCATGGTTTTTGCCCCATTGGGTTTTTCCAGGATAAGGTTTTTAACGAGACATCAAAGACTACGCAAAAAAGATAGACATCCAAGAGACCAAAAGAGAGTGTTATAATTTAAATGATGTAAACTTTAAGATTCATTTATCTGAGGGAGAGTGTAATGCCCGTGTTCCGGAAGAATTGATTATTGAGGAAAAATAATTAATTCTGGTTTTGTTCCGGGGGCGGTATCGATCGATACTGGCCTGTATCGATCGACACCAGCCGGGTTTTTTTCCTGGTTGTCTTCTTCTCTTATCTTCTTTCGAGTATAAAAGCATATCCTTGGAGGATAAGACCATAGTTGGTCGCGAAAGAGAGAAAGAAAGAGAGAGAGAGAGAAGGAGGGAGAGAGAGAGGAAGAAAAGCTTGGCGAAGCTTAGATCTTGCGAGATCGAGAGAGTTTGAGCTTGAGAGAAGCTTGAAGAAGAGCTTGGAAGAGTTGGTTTTGGCGGGAACTTGTGAGAAGAGAGGGAGATCGATCTTGAGCTCGGGAAGTTGTTTTAGAGCTCGATCCATCATATTTAAAGGTGAGTTGTGACCAAAGGTTAGCAATTAAGCTTGTGTGGTGCTTTGTGAAGCTTGATTGATGCATTTGGTGGCTTGTATGGTGATTCCTGTGTTTAGGTCTCGTGAGCATCGATTGATACCACGTGAGTATCGATCGATACCAGTCTCTTGTCGGTGGACTTGAGTTGTGTTTGTATCGATCGATACCGGGTGTTGGTTTTAGTATCGATCGATACCAGTCCCTTGTCGAGAGTTGTGTGTTGTTTGGGCATCGATCGACACTATGGGAGTATCGATCGATACCAGTTGCTTTGTGCTGAAAGTTTTAATTGTTGTTAATTAATTCTTGATAATCGTTGATTGTGCTTATTGGTAGCCTGTTGTTGGGGTGATCAATCTCACTCAGCATTTGGTTAGCCAAATGTTGATGCATCACTTTTGTCGATGCATGTAAAGAAAAGGCGTGATCGTGGAATCGAGGCAGTGAAGAGGGGATGATTAGGACCCGGGGGTATTTGTAAATTGTTGTTGTTGTTGTTGTTTGGGTATCGATCGACACTAGGGGAGTATCGATCGATACTAGTTGTTTTTACTGTTGTAAATTCGTTAGCTTTCGTAAGCTGTAGTACCTGTGTTTGTATTGTATTATAATTATTGTTTAATTAATTCTGNGAAGCCTTGAACTCGTCTGATTCCATCATCTTCTTAAACACCAGTGATCTTCCTGCCTATTCAAACTCCATATATATATTTGCATATTAAGAGAGAAGCGAGGAACAGATAATTAAGAAGAAGAGGTAATTAAGAGAGAACCAGAACAAGTTTGTGTGCGGAGATAGCTGCACCATCATCACTGTCTCCTCCCTTGAGGAGTACATCGGCTTGCCATTGTTCTTTAAAGAGTTTCCATAATCCACCCACGAAAACATCTTTGTTGCTCTGTCTTGTTGCCATTGCAAACCAAATCTGCTAAAACCTGACTGTTATTTGGTAAACGATGTTCATTAAGGAATACAAATCTAAAAGCATATCTATACAATATAACACTGAATTGAGAAAAGTCCAAGTACCAGAACAATCGAGGAGAAACTTACGGCGGAATTGGGAAAAAGTACTCTCTCTTCTGATCGATTTTAGCTTCGGAGACGACTCTGTCACGCTTGTAGGGTTTGAGGCAGCTATCGTAGAAAGGTAAAGTTGAGGGAGCTATCGTAGAAAGGTAAAGTTGATTTTTTGGGCCAATGATGCAATTATCATTTATTGGGCCAAACTCAAAACTTGATCCAAATTCTAGAAGTTATGTACTATCCAAATTCCAAATTCTAGAAGTTATGGACACGCTGACCAAAAAAATCCTAAAATCACTTGAAAAACTCTAATCCTACTAAAATTGGAATATTAAACAAAAACAAAATATACATCCAAAATCCTAAAACTCTATAAAAACTCTAACCCTAATTAAAATTGAAAAGTTTGATCACAACATATAACATAATAACTAGATTCGCGGGATAACATTTTTGTAATATATAAAATATGAAAAACGATTAAGAACCAATTTAAGTGTTGTTGATTCAAATATGTTTAATTTGTATTTTTTAAGTTTATAATAGATTTAATAAATATTTGACAATATACTCAATTTTTTTTTTTTAAATAAAGGGTGTTTAGTAATAGATTCCAAAAGTGTTCTGTTTTAATAGTATAGATTTATAAAAATGTGGTCATTGTATCACCATCCAGATTCTAACCCGCATATTTGTTGTTAACGAAAACAAAAATTAAAATGAAAAACTACCAAAAGGAAAAAAAATCCAGCAATTGAACTATTAAAAAAAAAGAGAGATTTTTTTTTAAATGTTTCTCAAAAAAATAATATATGTATATATATATATATATATATATATATGTTTTTTAATCTACGCTGCAAATAGTTTGGTAGATAACTAGTAGGCAGATCTCTTGGTACAAATTATAGGCTTCAGGGAAAATAGTAAATGCAAAATATAACGATCACGTAAGTTCTTAGATATCATATTTATACCGCTTCCAGCAACACTTAATGTCGTAAAATGATCTTATTGTAAAAGTTGCAGCAGAAGCCATGTCTTGATCCACCCCCAAATCATTTACAACAAATATGGGGAAGGAACGGCCATGATCAAGAAAAGTCTCAAAAGTATGGGGAATAATCTATTAGAGGATCCATAAGAAGCCCAAGATAGTCTCATGGGAAGTCCACTAGCCCATGTAATTAGGGTTTTTAGCAAGTAGAGATTCATATAAATTTGTGTTTAGAACATCAATGTAAGGTAACTTTGAGAGTTGCCTCAATAGCAACTCTCCTCCTTCTTCATCTTATTGCTATTAATCCAATATCTCTAGTTATTGGTGACAACTAAAGTTTCTCCATTTCCTTTCTCTTTTGCACAATAAAGCTCACAATGAGCTATTTCATTTTCCAGCTATTTCATCTATCTAAATAAACTCTCTTGAGCAAAATCTATCTTTGTTTTGGAATTGCTTTCAGAATCTACTTGAGCTAGAAGTGATTCAACTCAGCTCATTAACAATTCACGTGGAAATCAGTTATCTGACCTTTTGTAACAAGAACTAGAGAGATAATTTGTAGAGAGTTCAAGCTCGAAATATGATAGAAGAAATATTCTCGACAATCCCATGGCATTATGTTACTAGCAGAAATTGGTTATATTTAGGGGTGTCAATTAGGGCCAAAGCCTGAGGGCTGGCCCGGCCCGACCTTGAAAAACAGCGGGTTCGGGCCTAGAAATATAAGCCCGAAAAAATTGGGCTTTTCGGGCTAAAGCCCATTCGGGCTAGTGTGTTTTTCGGGCTTAGCCCGAAAAGCCCGGAACTTTATATTTTAATTAGTAAGAGATTTTATTTAAACATTTATCTTTCTAAAAATAATAATTTGACATATTTTCTATACATTTTGTGATTCATGTACCATTATCATTCATCCATATTTACTTTATATCTTTAAAATCATTATCTATAAACTTTCAATGACATTTCTATATGATTTATACATTTATACATGTCAAAACTTAATATTATTTTACTCTTTTTTTTTTATATGTACCTCTTGATGGTGATGAGGATTTAGAAGACGATGAATGAGATTCTAATCTAACTTTACTACCTAGATTTGAAGTGTTTTGATTTTATGTTTTATTTGGTAATACAATTTATTTGAATTTTTTTTTTTTTTTTTTTGTCAAACTTGTGCTTTTAAATTTAATTGGATTTGATATAATACATTTCAATTTAGATTTATTTTGATAAATATTTTGTTTTAATTATTCATCTGAAAATTGTGATTTTTTGTGTTTGTAAAGAAAAGAACAAAAAAGCCCGAAAAAACCTGAAAAGCCCTAGAGCCTTGTCCGGGCCGGGCTTTGGAATATAGGCCCGATTTTTTTTCGGGCCGGGCCGAGCTCAAATATATGCGGGCTTTACGGGTTTCGGGCCGGGTTAGCCCGATTGACATCCCTAGTTATATTGGTTTGGTTTAATTAGGGTACAATCCTAATTTCTGGTTTAAGAAGAAAAAAATTTGTGGAAGATTTGTATACCTTAAGGAAACCAACACCAAAAGTCTCGTGATTTCTATGGATTGCTGAGAAAGAGACTTAATAGCCAAGATTAATTAATAATATTAATTAAGATAATCCTCAAGCAAGAAACAACACACAAATGGGTTACTAAATAATATATATGCGAATGGTACTATTACGCAAAGTCTGTTATATGATGTCAACTCACCTGAAAATGATAAAACGTTTTATCAAAAAGAGACGAAACAACAAAAACAACTGTTCTTCTACCAGCAGAGACAGGAGGAAGAGGAACCACAAAAACCACAGATCTCTTTGTTACTCGTCAAAGTTAGAGAATCCTTCATAATCTCCACGGCAAGATTTGGATGATTGACGACAAACAACTTGAACTCAGCAGAGCTAACAATCGTTCTTATATTGTTTTTGATAGTAGTGAAGGCCGCATCGCTGAGGGATTTGTCAAAAGGGATTTGGGCAAGCTCAAGGATGTTAAGAGCATTGGACGACTGAAGAGAGGATATAAGATGGATTCTGCATAGATCCCTTAGATGTGGGATCTCATATTTGTCGGCTGCAAGATAGAGTGACCGATCATGTTTCTTGAGACTTTCAGAAGAAATGGATCCATCAGCGCTGTACATGAACTCAACTAAAGCCTCAACTTCTTCGTGCTTCATCTCAGAGAGAGTGACTGTTTCTAAGTTAGCAAAAGCCTTGCACCCGTCTGGTTCCAAAATATTCTTAAATACTTTGGATCTCGCTACCTATTCAAAATTTCATTCTATGTTGAAGAAATAGCATTAACAATGAAAAGCATATTTCAAGTAAAGAGCAAAAGAAATTATTAAAGAGAAAACCAGAACAAGTTTGTGGACGGAGATAGCTCCACTCTCATCACTACTGTCTCCTGCCTTGAGACGTACATCCGCTTGCCATTGTTCTTTAAAGAGTTTCCTAAATCCATCCAAAAAAACGTCTTTGTTGCTCTCTGTTGCCATTGCAAAGCAAATACGTGTAACCTGAATTTCATTTGGGATCAGCGAATTACGTTATGTACAATTGTGTAAACTACAATATAAGTAACCAAAACAGATTTTAATTAGAACATGCAAAACTCGATTCGAAATCCAGAAGAAGTCCACTTTATACATGTAAGTAACGCTATATGCCTATATATGAGAATTGAGACACGTTCAAGTACCAGAACAATTCGAGGAGAGAGCTGCGGCGGGTTTAGAGAAAATCTTTTGAGGCAGAAGTGTTGTTATGACTTTAGATTTTCTGATAGAGGGAACGCAAGGTTTTATGGTTTTTAGAAAGATTTTAATAGGCCAAGGAAAATTGGAAGGGGGCCGTATGATTTAATTAGGAATTTAATTTGGATTTGCAAATCTTTGATTCTATAATCAAATATGTGGATTTTTTTTTGTTTTTAACACTAAACTATGAGAACTAATATATAGACAATTCGACAACAGACAATCCTATCCGTTCCACAAAAGAACTAAAATAAATTAAATATTCTCTCCGTTTCACAAAGAGTGTGGTTTTATATTTTCAATGCAAAATTTTGAATAAAATTTCAGTTTTAACCCTGTTGTTTTAATGTATTAAATTGAGAGAAAAAAATTGTTTAGTGTCTTAATAAAAAATAATATGAAACTTTTAATAGTTTTTTTAATATGCGTGAATTGTATCAAAATGACACTTTTTGTGAAACAAAGGGAGTAAGTAATTGTTATTCTCTTAGGCCTATTTTAATTTAATTTTATTTTATTTAATTTATAGATGAATTTTGTTTTCCATTTTTCTGTTTTTTTTTTACGGTTATAAAATATTAAATTGTAAATTCCGTATATAAGGGCCTAATGTAGTTAGCAAACACACTATATACGTCTATTCTACCGTACAGCTGTATTGAACATTTGTATTTTTTAAAGAAAACACTAGGATTTAACCCGCGCTAATTATAGCGCGGCGTAATTTTTTTAAAAATAAATTATTTTGAAATTAACAAAAATTATTTTTATATGAATTTTACAATATAGCTAACTAATGATTATTGATTATAGATAAATTATATAATTTGTAATAATTTGTTTATTTAACCCGTTTTGCAGTGAACTAAAATATTATTCGGGCTAACCCGCAAAAACTTATAATCTTAAAAACATAACTCTAATATGCATCGTTAAAAAACTCTAGTTTTTGTGGTTAGTTTACGAAATTTTTTAAAAATATAGTTTTCTTATATCTAACTTTTTATAAAATTAGTAAAATATTTTTTCAAATTTTGTTTTGATATATATTAAAATAAAATATAATAAATTATAGTGAAAAATATATCAAGATTTTGAATAGATTTTTTTTTCTTTGAATATATATGAATTGATTATTATTTAAAAATATATAGTATTAAAAATAATTAAGAAATGAAATAATAAATAACCTCTTTAATACAAAATATATACTTTCTATATTTTAATAAATAATTTTAAAAGACTATTATATCATTTCCTATTTGTAATTATTTTTAAATAAATTATTTTGAAATTCACAAAAATTGTTTTTATATGAATTTTATAATATAGCTAATTAATGATTATTTATTATAGATAAATTATATAATTTGTAATAATTTGTTTATTTAACCCATTTTGCAGTGAACTAAAATATTATTCGGGTTAACTCGCAAAAACTTATAATCTTAAAAACATAACTCTAATATGCATCGTTAAAAGACTCTAGTTTTTGTGGTTAGTTTACGAATTTTTTTAAAAATATAGTTTTCTTATATCTAACTTTTTATAAAATAAGTAAAATATTTTTTCAACTTTTGTTTTGATATATATTAAAATAAAATATAATAAATTATAATGAAAAATATATCAAGATTTTGAATAGATTTTTTTCTTTGAATATATATGAATTGATTATTATTTAAAAATATATAGTATTAAAAATAATTAAGAAATGAAATAATAAATAACCTCTTTAATACAAAATATATACTTCCATATTTTAATCAATAATTTTAAAAGACTACTATATCATTTCCTATTTCAATTATTCTTTGTTATTTGTAATGGCATTTCATGTAATAACTTACAAAACAAAGTTCATTTTTAAAAATGTATTCTTAAATAATATTATAGAGATATTAGGACTTGAAAGGTTGAATGAACCCTAAAAACTCAAGGAACTCAATGTATATTTATTTTGAAAAAAAAGAAGATCAAATACTCAAAAAAAACAAAAAAACGGCCACTTCGCCTTCTAGTTTCTCAAACCCGCGCTCTGAATGGTATAAATTCTTCTCTCTGATGGTTTGTGATTGTGTCTGCGTCTAAAATACCGTTTCCCAAATTTTTTGTTTTCTTTTTATTCTTAGGTTATTTGAAGCTGAGTTGAATTTGTGCGGGAATTCTAGGGTTTTAAGCTTGTTGTTTAGAGACATGTGAGATGGTGTTTTTAGTTCATAAGAGGAACAATTGATGGATTATACTTACATTATTATGCTCTCCGTTCTCGTGGAAGAAGAGAACTATTTGGGTTGTTTTTTAGTCTGATGCTTGAGAAATGTTCTGTGCTTAGGCTTTGGTGACAAAGATGTTGTTGAGCTTTACTCTGTTTACACTCTAAGAAAAGAAGGAATACAGAAACTTCTTCAGTGATATGTAATATTTGAGTTTTGGAATCACTAATGGCAGCCTGGCCAATCAAGCAACAACTTAACTCTGTCATGCTTCTTTATCTTCTTGTCGCTTGTTCTGTTTCTGAAAAGGATCTAGTAGTAAGCAACATAAATTTGATAAACTCATGAAAGTAATCACACCCATCGAAATTGTTTATGCAAAGATGTGAGGGGATAGAGATTTGTATATATGCTGACAAATTCGAGTGTTTTAAATATAACATCAACGTTTTATTATTCCAAAGTCCAAACCCAAAGTCTTAATGATCATTGAGTATCTTCTTTTGAATAAACACCTATCTGTTTGCTGTTTCGCTTTACTGATTTACAGTGTTCTGCCTTTATTTCTCCTATGTTAGAGGGGGGATTAGCACCCCTGGTTTAACTCGGTTCGAACCGAGATCGGTTCAATCAAGACCGGTCTACGATGGTTCGGATCAAAGACAAGTCGGCCCGAAAACATTGGGCCGAGCTCGGAATCTCGCTGAAAGCCCATCTCGGCTACCGATCTAGGCCCATCACAAGCCCGGCCCGTCACAACAGACGAAACCGGAATATTTCCTTTTTTTCCACCGATCTCGGAAAAGGAAATATTCTCTTTGGTCAACTCTTCGAGATATCAGGAACTTATCCTTATCTCGGAGAGAAAACCGGAAGATTTCCTTTTCCTAATCGAACTCGGAAAAGGAGAAATCTTCCTTCCAACCGCCTCCAAGACATTATAAATAGAGGAGGAGGCTCATTCATTGAGAGGATCCACAACTTCCGCAGAGACAAAGAATAGAGAGAGAGCTCATTACCGACCTCAAGATCTTTTGTCTTTGCAAATCTCATTTACTCTGTTGTAACGTCGATATCAATCAATAAACGAGATTCCGACTAAAAGTACTGTTTTACCCATTTTGTGTGATTTACGGATCAACAATTGGCGCCGACTGTGGGGAGAGCTTAGAACAGTACTTTCGGATATCGTTTGATTGAGTTCGGCAATGATTCTTCCGATCGACACCACCGTAGTCAACGTTAACAGCTCGGATAACGATGACCGAAACCCTCGGACTGACGAACCTAACCCAACTGGTACCGAGCTACCGACAACCGAAGGAGGACTTCCTCCAATCTTA
>PKML01025986.1:178722-193836 GCA_002933935.1 Eutrema yunnanense | reverse complement strand
CGGAGTTCCACAACTTGGACCCTCGCTTCGAGAGCCTGACGACGAGATGCCCCGAGTTCGCGATCATAAGACCCAACGATCTCATTCGTCTGGGCAACCATCTGTCAAAATAACGAACTTCAGAAACAAGACTTCAAAAACAACAACGAACTCAAAAGAGCGGATTTTTACCTCAGCAGTCGTCTGGGCCAGTTTCCTGTAGGCACCAGACTGGTGAAGGCAATCGATCGACGGAAGGAAGTCCGGTCCGAAGCTCAAACGCCGATACGATTCGGCGTAGTCCCAGGCGTCGTCCGCGGGATCTGACGCACAGTGCCTTTTGCGAGCAGGAGAATCATCTGACAGAACGACTGTGTCCTCCTCGACCCGATGGGGGTCGGTATCTTCACCGCCCTCGGCACGCTCGGTACCGACTCCAGCAGTTGATCCAGCAGCCTGCCGAGACCCTCTCTTCTTTTTTCTTTTCTTCTTTTCAGACGGAAGAGAAGTATGTTCCCCAGCAGGAGCCCGTTCCCCAGCAGGAACCTCCTCTTGACCACGTTCAGCCGGAACCTCGGGGTTCGCGTGTTCGGCAAACAGAGGAACCCGTTCCCCAGCAGGAACGCTTCCTTCACCGATCTCCTCATCGGCTGTCGGAACGTCAGGGATTACCTGTTCGGCCCTCAAAGGAACATCCGCATCCATCTCGTCATCCATCTCGGCAGAGAGATCGGGGATATCATCGAACTTCATCTTACGTTTACGAGATGGGTTTGCTGTAGAAAGGAGAAATAATCCTGATAAACAAGGAAAAGAGAACACCACCGAACTGCGAAAAGAAGATCATTAACATACCTTTAAGGGCTCTCTTCGCTTTCAAATCTAGCTTCTCCTGATAGGCTTCAGGCCACCGAACTTTACCAGCCTCGCTTAACTGCTTCACGTGGACGAAAGTGAACCCCGGTGTGGTAATAAGAAAACCTGGTGTGTGACGATCTGAAAAGAAAAAGAAGAAATATAACTTTGGCAAAACAAGGTTATAAATAAAAATCGAGAAACTAAGGACTACCGATTGGAGTTCTCCACTGAGTTCGGTAACTCCCGCCTGGATGCTCGACAGAAGATTCGTCGATCTTTACATAAAAATACCGAGCATTCCAGTTATTGACTTTGCTCGGCTTGTTCCCAGTAACAAGGTCACATTCCGGCTTCGCATTAGCCGACAAATACCAAGGTTTTGCCTTCGATAGATTTACCCGGAATAGCCTCTCAAAAATCTTGGCCGTAATGGGAATACCGCACTCCTCCCCGAGAGAGAGAAGACCCATAAGATTTATCACCGTGGCCGGCATCAACTGAGAGATCGCAATATGCCGCCTTTTACAATACTTGTAAAAAAGCTCCGGGATCGGAAATTGGAGTCCGCAGCTTCTAAAATACTCCTCATAAACGCATATGTAGCCGGGAGGAGCGTCCCACGGACGATCAGCAGCCTTCGGAACCTTGAAGAGCAAATCGTTTGGTGCATTGCATCTCTCCAAAGTGACCTGGATCGTCTCTTCAGTCGATCGAGATGGTCCAATGCTCGTAGGTCTCTCAACCACCCGTCTGAAAGCCGACATGGGATCGTCGCCTCCCGTATCTTGACGAACTGCAGACGAAGCAGCACGATAGTCCGGACGAGCGCCTTCATCGCTCTCCGCAAGCCGAGCTGCAAATTCCCGATCTGTCCGGACCTGATTGTCTAAATCGGCAACTTCCCCCTCAAGCTCGTCCTCGTCAATAAGATGAGGAACTTCAACAGCCACCCTCGGATTACTCGATCCGGCATCAGAACGATGAAAGTCACGACCGGTTGATTTTTGCCGAACATCATCTGAACCCAAATTAGAGCCATCAATGAGCGGCTCAAGATCTGGGGAGTTCGGCGGCGAAGTTCTTCCACCAACAGAAGACGAAGAAGCCTTTGAATTCATATCGATCGAAAAGAGGAAATTGACGAAGAACAGAACGAAGAACTTGAAAATCTTCAAACAGATCGGAGAAATCACGGCGGAGGAGACGATCGGAGAACGGAAAATAAATAAAATCTAGAGAGAAGGGAGAGCGTTTAGAGAGAGAAAGTACCTTTTTCTTTCGGAAGCAAAGCAGAAGTGAAAGGAGAGTTGAGGTTCTCCCGATATTTATAGAGAAAAGAGTAATGATGATTCCTCGAAATCCGCGAAACGAAGAAGACGAATCGACATGCGACTTTTCAAGCTCCACAGCTGAAGAAGACGAATCGACGAAACTCTTTGATTTCCACGACTAAAGAAGATGAAACGACACCCTCTTTTCGAGAAAAATCCATCGAACTCGAACATTCAGGATCGATACCGAGATCCACGAGTCAAATCTTCCAAACTTGCGAGCAATCACGGATCAATCTACCGAACTCGAAAGTTCATAAAAATCAACTCAACCGTGAGCATCCCGAATTCGCCGAACTCGAAATAGAATCTGATCAGATTGTACCGATCTCAGTTCCAACCGAGCTAAAGGATACCCCATTAAATTCACCGAACTCATAAACTCCCTCGCCAAACTGAGGGGGGGACCAATTGTTAGAGGGGGGATTAGCACCCCCTGGTTTAACTCGGTTCGAACCGAGATCGGTTCAATCAAGACCGGTCTACGATGGTTCGGATCAAAGACAAGTCGGCCCGAAAACATTGGGCCGAGCTCGGAATCTCGCTGAAAGCCCATCTCGGCTACCGATCTAGGCCCATCACAAGCCCGGCCCGTCACAACAGACGAAACCGGAATATTTCCTTTTTTTCCACCGATCTCGGAAAAGGAAATATTCTCTTTGGTCAACTCTTCGAGATATCAGGAACTTATCCTTATCTCGGAGAGAAAACCGGAAGATTTCCTTTTCCTAATCGAACTCGGAAAAGGAGAAATCTTCCTTCCAACCGCCTCCAAGACATTATAAATAGAGGAGGAGGCTCATTCATTGAAAGGATCCACAACTTCCGCAGAGACAAAGAATAGAGAGAGAGCTCATTACCGACCTCAAGATCTTTTGTCTTTGCAAATCTCATTTACTCTGTTGTAACGCCGATATCAATCAATAAACGAGATTCCGAGTAAAAGTACTGTTTTACCCCTTTTGTGTGATTTACGGATCAACATCCTAGTTGTAAAAGGGATTGCCTAGTTTTTCAATGTCATATATTTGTCCAGTTTGCATCTCCCATCATTGCCTTGACTGAAACCACTCTATATACTCTGATAATGTATGACAACATTTTCCCAGAGACCCTAAAATGGGTCCAAATTGTTTAACTAGTGTGGTATATGAGTTTTTCCTCCGGCATCTATCTTTAGCTACTGTTGATATGTTATGTCCGGCATATAGGAAATTGCACCGTATTTTAGTTCAGGTTTTTTTCGGCACATCGAATTTAGTATAGTTTGATTTTGACCATTTTCTCGTTGATATTTCAGATTCATTGAACGGGAAAGCTGAAACAGATTATTGAGCAGCAAAGAGCTTTATTTCAAAGAAGATGAGGTTGCATCTAGTAGCAGCCTAAAGTAACATTACTAATTCTCACCCTAAAAAAGACAGTGAGTGGTTCCATAGGCAAAGTTTCATGAGAGGCTCTGTTTCATTGGCCCATTAGTGCACACATATCCACCTTTGTGTTTATGGTTGTAGACGGACATGAAATGACAGAAACAGAGCAATTATAATAGAAAGCTTAGGAACCTTTGAACGGTGGAACCAGCAAGGTCTTATCGAGTGTGAGTAATCTGTAAGAAACATTATCTTTAACAGTATGTACCACTTTAGCACTGACTGTATTGTAGTCAAGAGAAATAAAGAGTAAGTGAGAAAGAATCTTTTCCTATTAGTGGTTATATGTTTTGCCCTTGAGTTTCTCTCAGTGTCCTTCTCATAGATACCTTAATTAATAGCTACGCTTAAGTTACCTCTAGCTCATGTTTCAACTCTCTGCAAGTTGCAATGTAAAGCCAAGAAGCAAGCCTGTCAATTCGTTTTCAATCGTATTCTTAACCCTCGTGCACTTATTTTGTGATCATTTACTCTCTTTTAATTAGTACTGTTTGCTCTAGCTATTATCACAGACTCTTGATCAAATCCTACCAAACCGTCTCCGTTTTTTTCGATTGTTTCTGGACTTGTTTTTGGGGATTTGTTCAGTGTAACCGCGACCGCATAAGATTTCCACGGGACCGTAATACGTCATGAAAAGATTCAGTATTGCTGGAAGAAGAACAAGACGGCACAATTTCCGGAATTATGAACTTACGTACGAATTTTTGTTATGTTTTACGAACTTTAATTATGTAAATAAATCTCACACACTTTTTGCTAAATTTAATGTCCATTTCAATATATCGAGATCGTGTTTCATTAGTTTTACAACCCAAAGAATATAATGATACCATTGAGGAAAAGAGAGAAAAGTAAAGTTATCGCATGAAAAAAAACGTGGTCTCATTATTTGGATTTTGGACCCAATTTGTCATTGTATAGGGCAGTCTTTTACGGCAAAGTCAAATTTCGAAAATGGTTGGAACAATTTTTTCTTCGTTCCATCTTTGGTTATGATTGTTACGTGTTGTTCTCAGCATCTCACGCTCCATATAATATCTGAGTTCATCAAATAACCAAACCATTTTTGTCATTTTGCAAAAACAATTTGGGATTTTTTTGCGATATGGATCCAACGGAAATATATATTTAATCCGTTTCATAAAAATTGCCGTTTTAACAATTTCTACAGGTTATAAAATTATTTTAATATATAAACCTTCAATTAAAGCATTACTCCTTCCTATTTTGGCTCAATGTTTGGCATTTGAGGTTAGGCATGACCAAAATGGAACCGTAACCGTATTTCGGACCGTAACCGTACCGTTTTCAAACCGTAATCAGACCGTAACCGTGTCAGATGGTTAAAAACCGTAACCGTTAACCGTAAAAATATATTAGTTATGGTTAAAAAAATTATTAACCGTAACCGTTAATTAACCGTAACCGTATCAAAACCGTTGGTTAACTGCAAGGTTAAACCGTAAAATTTTAACCGTAACCGTTTTAAAAGTAAAATTATATATACTAATAATTATAATTATTTCTGTAAAATTAAAAATTCAAAGAAAATTATATATAATCAATTTATCAATAGCAAATACAAATCTAACAAATAAAAATATTAATTAAAACTTAAATGTGCTAGACTAATTAATATTTTTCTAACAAATATAAAAAATATTTTAACAAAACAATTTTATGAAGAAATATACTCCCTCTGTTTCACAATGTTTGATTTTCTGAATATTGCACATGAAATAAGAAGCAATAAATGCTCAATTATTTGTTGTTTTATTTCTATAAAAGAGTTTATTATCTTATTCTCGATAATATTTTTCTCTCACGTTCTTAACAAAAAATCATCAATAACCATAAGAGATTTAAGCAAAACAAGAAAAAATACATAGAAAAACAAAAGAAAAATATAAACAAACCAACAAAAAATTAGAAAAAGAATATTAATAATTTTTATTTATTTTTTATTATTCTAGTTTATCAAATTTATAATTATTTAATTATAAATCATGACATTAACCATTTATTGTCATCAGGTAACCGTAACCGTATCTAACCGTAACCGTATTAACCGGACTCGTATTTAACCATAACCGTTTTAACCGTATATTAAACGGTTAAGGTTAAGGTTAAAAAAAAATATAACCGTAACCAGTGGTTAAATAACCTTAACCGCATTAACCGTAACCGTGGTCATGCTTATTTGAGATTTGTGTATTATATTTCGGTTGTCTCCCTTATTTAGGGATTAATCTTCGGAAAAAATTAGTTTTCCGCTGGCTTTGTTTTCCAAAAAAATTCGATCATTGCCGGCTTTGTGTAATTAAAATTTTAAAATAGCAATGAAATCGTTCGATGACAAAAAAAACAGTACTAAACAGTTTTTAAGTTAAAATCGCAAAATTTAAAAAAATACATAAATTCTACTTCTTTTTGGCATTTTTACATTAAACCATCATTTAATATCTAACTAAAAATAAAGCAACCAATAAAAAAAGGATACTACAAAATACAAGTGGTTACAAAAGATCAAATTAAATTAACTTTTGCATATATATTAAAAAAAATCAATTAAAATGAAACAAACAAAAAAAATCCTAAAATTTCTTTTATAAGAAAACAGAGAAAGTATTATTTAAATTATAACAGTTCAAGCTCATTTCTATTAGATTTAGGTAAATTGTAAATAAGGTATTTGTTGCTAAAATTCACTTTGAAATTTTCAAATGATTCTTTTGTGAAAAAAAATTAACTATACAATAATATTCTTATTGTGAAACGGAATGAGTAAATGTAAACAATATCTCTAGCTAAGCGAATAAGGTGTTAGATGCATTTATTATGAATGACTCATCAAGTTCCATGCATGTTTCCCTTTCTATCTCTTTGTAAAGACAAAGGCCATCAAGGCTTAAATCTAAGGTGGGGTGGGACAAGATATCAAAAGCTTTTTGGACCACCCGTTTTTCCTCTCCATCGTTCCAGTTTCATTGGATGCATCAAACGTGTCTTTGGACCACAATCGCTTTTGATTTTCACTGCAAGTTTCATTGCTCATGTTTCAACCAGAATGGAATGTCTCAGAAAATTTACTTTCGATCCAAGATATTTCATTTCTCTTGAATTGAAAGTCGGCAAGTAAAAAAGGTTACACATAGTCGAGAATATCCGGATATTTGGTATTGATTCTTAGAAAACAGTTTGAAGACTATAATATCAAACAGAACTTGAATCCCGAATGGATTTTTACAACATTCCTAATTTCTTTTAGTTCAATTATCAAAAAAAAAAAAAAAATATTGAAGCTATATCCCTTTTTAATTGTTTTTTTTTTCAACCCAATTGTGCATATATCCTTGCCATGTGCGTCTTAGATAGTGCACGCGCGGTATTAAGATGGTTGGTTGTATTTCTGATGATGAGGCTGAAGGAGTTCATATATCGTTATGATTTAGAAACTTTTTTTTTTTTTTGAATAAGGATGATTTAGAAAATTTAAGCAACTCGTAACACGTAGATTCTAAAATGTGGAATCTTGCTGTATTCCACCAATTTAGCATCGTTGATCTTGAAAATTAAATTTAGTGAGAAAAAAACAACTCCTCTTTCTACTTTCTACAAAGATGGACTAGATATTAAATGAAATGAATATGAAGGAAATTGAACTGTTAGGTAAATATTGTTATCTCATTCGTTCATCTGCAGTATTGTAGGAAAAAAAAATTACGTTCTTAATTTTGTTCCTAATCCGATTTTGGCTCAGTCTGTTGGATACGATGGATGAAGGTGTTATATTGATGGTTCTTGAAAGGAAATTGACAATTTTTCTGGACTAAGATGGTACTGTTTTCGGGAGGGCGTCGACGAAATAATAATGGGAGCTAGAAATCTGAGAAGAAATATCTCCCCGCTGCACGCAAAAGTTGAAGCACTCATTTGGACAATGCACTGCATGCTTGCAAATTAGAAAACGACGATATCTTTTGCAACAAACTACACTCCTTTCCATTACACTTAGAGGAGTTTGTGAAAAGTAAGGAAAAATTCACTTATTTCTCTATTTCGCACATCCCACGCGTAAACAACACAGCGGCAGACAAGTTAGCACGGGGTGTTCGCGTCTACCCATCAGATCTCGTTTATGTAAACTCGATACCCCGGTTTGGTTCACTGAACTGATATAGGTACTTAGATTGTTGACAAAAAAAAAAAAATACCACAAAGCTTTTTTTTTTGTAGGGGCATTAATTAGTAGCTTCATCGAGCAACAAAATCTATTTTATTGTCTAAAATGTTATTGTATTTTTTTTGGTCTCGTAGTTAATTTAATTGTCTATGTCATTTTAAGATCTGTGTATTTGTTTCTTTTTTTGATTTTTTATTAAATTTATGATCATCGATCAAAGTTGAATCAGTTATCCCTAAGTCTCTACTAAAGTAACTTAAAACTCGGTGATGTCCCAAAACCTAAATAAAAAAGTATTTGAGAAGTCGGTGATTATGTCCGCCATCATCAGAGGATCGTCATCATGCTGCCACTATCGATTGTGAAACTAATTACATATCAATTGACAAAATTTGTTGATTGTCGGATCCACCAGCTAAGTAGAAAGCCAAAATTAAAGTCACTGCCCATAATTCTTAATTCTCATGGTTGAGTTTTTGTTTTCCTCCAAAGTGACAAACTATTGTTATGACGTGATTGTCGAAGTGGTGGGAAGAAGCAATGGTGTATTTTTATTTTCTTAATACATGTTTGTTGATTTTTTTATAACATGTTCGTTTATTTCTGGCTATATATTTTGTGTAATTATATGTTGTGTAATCTATTATATGAAAAATCTTGGTTGTTTGTTTGTTATAGTTTAATATTAAAGTTTAGTTTTGTGTTTTCTATCGATTAATATTTGGATACGTGTTAAATTTTTTTTTTTGTCATAGTTCAAATTAGGTTGGTTTTATTTTAAGTCCATATATAATATATATTTTTAATTTATTTGATATTAACGAATTTAGGAATTTGATATATTTTTTTTTAAAAAAAGTTATGATTTAATTTTAAGATAATTGTTTTGTTGGACATTAAGATGGTGGAATGAGATAACTTCTAAAATGTGGAAAGATAACTTTATATATAGATTTACAATATTTGTTTTTGTTGGAAATATTTATGATACTTTTTGTTTTTTAATGTAAAATTTATTGAAACCAAAAAACATTGTTTCAATGTTACAATAGATATAGCGTTTTGTTGAGTTTATATTGAGATTTACAAATCAAATCATCTTTCATCTTTGAAAAAATTGCTATGGTGGACGTGTTCCAAACTATCTAACCATAATATCTTCGTATGAGGTATCTGAATCCCCGGTGTTTTGAATAGAGTTGATTCTGTTTCGAAGTGAAATCGTACGGCTTACTGATATTTTTTATACAGGGAAATAAAGAAAGAAAGAAAAAAGATGAATTAATTCGTACGGCTTATTGAGTTATTTTTTGTTTTGGTGACAGTATGGCATAGGTTTATGGCTACTGAGTGATCTTTATCATTGGAACCCAAAATTGTCATCATCGCTACTCGTTCGTTGCTGACCAGAAATTTTCGGCTCAAATATATATAGATACGACTTTTTTGTATCTTCTACCATATTTAAATTATAAGAAAGAATGGACCAATTAAAAATTGTATATATACCATCCAAAGGTTTATAATGATGATAATGATGATGATGGTGGTGGTTACATGACCAAGGTGATGATGATGACGACATTAATGAAAAGGAAACAACAAAATCTAGCGGTGGCGTTATATATATATCACAAACTTGATCTTGTGAAGACTGAAGAGTAAAACAAAGCTAAGCTAAGCTAATCTTTAAGACTTATTTTTCAATTTATTTTTTCAAATCCCATTAGAAGAAAAAACACCATGCAACCCTAAAACTATTTCCCTTTAGTCCCTCTTCACAGACCTGACCTCTCATAGCTCTTTCAATTCTCAAAACATTACCAAAAATATACCCACACAAAACATCAAAAAAAATTGTAAAAATATTTTAACATAAAAACAAAATAATGGAGGCTGAAAAAGTTTACACACAAGATGGCACCGTCGACCTCCAAGGCCGTCCCGTCCTCGCATCCAAGACCGGCCGTTGGAGAGCCTGCTCTTTCCTTCTCGGTATTTTCGTAATCTCAAGTCACTATTTTCATCTAATTATAGCAATAGAAAATTAGTTTAATGGATTAAAAAGCATATTAATTGCTTCTGATTTATTAATTCACAATCTTTATATAGTCTTGTGTGTGTGTGAGAAGGGTATGAAGCGTTTGAGAGGATGGCGTTTTATGGAATAGCGTCGAACTTAGTGAACTATTTGACCACAAGACTTCACGAAGACACGATCTCTTCGGTTAGAAATGTGAATAATTGGTCCGGTGCGGTTTGGATCACTCCGATCGCCGGAGCTTACATCGCCGACTCATACATCGGCCGATTCTGGACTTTTACTGCCTCTTCTCTCATCTACGTCCTGGTATTTTCACAATCTCTTTTTCTTTTTCTTTTTGGTTAAAGTGCGAATTAAATTAACTAAACTAGTTAACAACGTTTTTACTACTTAACAAAAAAAACCTACAGAATCAAACAACTAAATTTTTACAATAAAAACAATTAATAATGTTATATATACAGTTTAGTTCACCCAAAAAAAATTATATATGCAGTTTTACAATCTCTCCTTTTTTTTGTTGCTTATGATAGTCAAAGTTTTAATTGTCCAAAAATTCTTTCGACCATAGTGGTGTGTTCTTGGTTTTTTTTTATACTTGCTGATTTTGTAGTTTTTTTCTTCTTTTTACAACATTTTTGTTTTCTACGGGTATGGTCCTGATTTTTCCTACCAATTTTTATAATTAAATTTTTTTTTTTTTTGGGTTTCCTTATGATAAATGAATAGAGATGTGTGTGTTTGTCGCGTTTTGGACGTACGATCAGATATGGTCCGTGAACATTTTATCCAAAGAAAACACTGCCACAAAAAATATTATTGCATCTTTTGTTCCACTGGTTATATATTTCAGGATAATAGTGTGGTTTCTGTTAAAGTGGATATATATTATAGGGCAATTGACCAAAATAGCATATTTTCTAAATTTATTTTTTATTAATTTAAAATGACAATAAAATCTTTTTTTTAATAGGGAAAAACTAAACTCTAAATTGGAAATAGTGAACCCAAAAATAATGTTTAATTTTATTTTGGATAAACAAATATTTTTACATAATTATTTGTGCTATTTTTCAGAATTTTAAATTTAAAGTGATAGGAAATTTTGTGCTATTTTAGAGTAATTCTCTATATTATATATCTTATTTAGAAGGATCAGACTTTTTTATTTTAAAGAAAATACTAAAAGTTTATTCGGCTTTTTTAATAAATAAAATTTTAAAATATATATCTTATAAATGTATGGATCGTTAAATTTTATATATATCATATATTATATAGATATTAATATTAGAATAATCAGCAATGAGATTTTTTATTATGTTTGTGTCAATTATTCAAAATGATGTTGTACCAGAAAAATCAAGAAAAATTAGGTCTTAGACCAACCGATTTGACCAATTTAACCGATTAATTTCGCTTTCGAACGTATAAATCGAAAATCCAATTTGATTCACCGATTTTTTTGAACGTTTGAAGTATCCGGTTTTTGTTTTTTTTTGGTTAAAATGGGTAAAAACTAAAAACATAGGGCTAAGTTTGTTTTTCTTCACGAAAATATCGTTTTTCTTTAACAAAAAAATATATATAGCAAATGGTTATCTTACACCACCTTGACGGCTATTTGACAGCACTGGTGTGACATGTAAGTTTACAGAATACCTCTCTGATCATTTGGCACTGATATACAGATTTAAATAACCACTGCCTCTAAAGTGTAGACAACGTGTCAGAATTGAAGCCACCAGCTAAATAAAGCTAATTTTATTTTAGTTTTGAGATTTGGTTTATGTTGGTCGTTGAGACATGGATACGTATCATACGTTGTTTTCCACACATATTCAAGAGGACCCACGATTTCCACTTTACCTCCATTTAATTCGTTTTTAGCATAAAACAAATACGTATCTTATCAATAAATAAATTTTAAAAAAAACTTATCAAACTCAATCAAGAAATGTCTTTTGTTAGATCACATCTTCTTATGACATAAAGAAAACTCAAAACCAGTCAAAAGTTTGTCCAAGTCAAAATGATGAACATTTGATTCTTTTTGATCGATAGACATGACTAATGAAATGTCTTCTAACTTCAAAATGCACGTACTTGCCAGGATTTCTTACTGTTTCAAACGCCAAACGTAATAAAATATAATGTTTTTTATTTTAAAGATTATTTTAATTCTTACATTTACATTTACAGCTAACAAGAGAAAATTGGATTAAAACACCGGAGATGATTCCTTACCCCCAAAAAATATAAGCACAACATTATAACCCGTAAATACGCAAATGCAAAAAAACAACCTAGATCTATATTTCATGCATGAGAACTCGATCATGTTTTTGTTTGCAGGGGATGATTCTCTTAACAATGGCGGTAACGGTAAAATCCCTAAGACCGAAATGCGTAAACGGGGTATGCAACAAGGCATCCTCCTTACAAAAAACATTTTTCTACATATCCCTCTATACCATAGCCATTGGAGCCGGAGGAACCAAACCTAACATTTCCACATTTGGAGCGGACCAATTCGACAATTATAGCCTTGAAGAGAAAAAACAAAAGGTTTCATTCTTCAATTGGTGGATGTTCAGCTCCTTCTTGGGTGCTTTATTCGCGACACTAGGGCTCGTCTACATCCAAGAGAATGTCGGGTGGGGTTTAGGTTATGGCATCCCTACCATAGGACTCTTGGTTTCTCTCATTGTGTTCTATATTGGAACACCATTCTACAGGCATAGAGTCGTCAAGACGGATAATTTAGCGAAAGATTTGGTTAAAGTTCCTATCACGGCATTCAAAAACCGAAAGCTTCAGTGTCCTGATGACCTTTTGGAGCTTCATGAGCTTGGCTCCCATTATTACAAAAGCACTGGTAAACATCAAGTTCATCACACTCCCATCTTCAGGTCAGTGTGCATACCATCTCATCAATGAATCCATATCTTATTATAATTCTCATTATGAAAACTACTCAAATTCTGATTATATATATAGTTAACACATATATATATATATATATATATATATATATTGAAAAAGACACAAAAGAGGAAGAATTTAGATTGATTCCTTGAAATAAACTAATTATATAATGTTATGCATTAGTCTCTGGTGGGTTATGACGTGGAATATATTCTATATACAATGTTGATTTTCATTTTTATTAATATATATCTAGTACTTGTTCTGAATACTCTTTTATTGAATGGTCCCCAATTCCCACTTTCTCCACTTTAATTAATGTGTTCTCCAATATCGTCCCACTACATTTTGTTGCCAGAATCAATCTCATTGCAAAAACTACTTAGCATAGAAAACTCAAGATGTGCCAAAAACATTGATACGATTCTATGTGCGTAGCTTTACTTGTTGGCAAATAATAAACATTATTTGGGAACTGATTAGACATATTCCTTTATGGAGACATTTTTTTTATTACTAAAATAAGTCTATACATGATATCTACATCAAGAAATGTTCACCTTTTAGACCGACGTTTATTTCTCAGCATTTCCTGATTAGAAAAATTTTGGACATGACCAGACATAAAGTCATTTTGAATTAATAAATGAAGTAATATGGGTATTGCTATTACAGGTTCTTGGATAAAGCGGCCATTAAGACATGTTCAAGAGATTTACCTTGTACGGTGACAAAAGTGGAAGTGGCAAAGCGTGTGCTAGGGCTTATCTTAATATGGCTTGTCACCTTAATCCCAAGCACCATATGGGCACAAGTAAATACTCTCTTCGTCAAACAAGGGACCACGCTGGACCGAAAACTCGGATCCAGCTTCCAAATCCCTGCGGCTTCGCTGGGAAGCTTTGTTACGCTCTCGATGCTTCTCTCTGTGCCAATGTATGACCAATACTTTGTTCCCTTCATGCGCAAGAAAACCGGAAACCCTAGAGGGATCACTATACTCCAAAGGCTAGGGATAGGGTTTGTGATCCAAATTGTTGCAATCGCGGTTGCTTCGGCCGTGGAGATCAAGAGGATGCGCGTAATAAAGGAATTTCACATAACTAGCCCGAAACAGGTTGTGCCTATGAGCATTTTTTGGTTGCTCCCTCAGTACTCTCTTCTAGGCATTGGGGATGTGTTTAACGCGATTGGTTTGCTTGAGTTTTTCTACGATCAGTCACCTGAGGAGATGCAGAGCCTTGGAACGACGTTTTTCACCAGTGGGATCGGTCTTGGGAACTTCTTGAACAGCTTCTTGGTGACAATGATTGATAAGATCACGAGTAAAGGTGGAGGGAAGAGTTGGATTGGGGATAATTTGAATGATTCTAGGCTCGATTACTATTACGGCTTTCTAATGGTGATTTCGATTGTGAACATGGGATTGTTCTTGTGGGCAGCTAGCAAGTATGTCTACAAGAGTGATGAGACCAAAGAGTTTAGTGGAGGATGTGTTCAAATGGAGGCCAAAGCCTTAGACGCATCTCCTCTTACTATCTAATTATAACAATGAGAGATGTGTATATATATGGTTTTCTAGAAAATTTGTAAGTTGTGGTATGTTCTAATTAACATGATAAATAAAACGTTAGTGTTTATTCTAATCAAACAATTAAAACTTGGAAAAACCAATTTGTACTTGCTCAAGTTCAATGGTCTTGTTCTAATTGTTGTAACACAGAAATCAATTCTCATTGGTCGCATACACTTGAACATTGAAGAATTTACAAGATCCTGGTTTGAAAAAGCTGGTTAATTATTACCTAAAAATGAGTAATTTGGAAACTAACGAGCCTCTGCCTTTAGATTCAACCAACGATATAAAACTATCAAGCAAGTGAACTTTGAAACTCTTCTTTAATAAAAAAAACTTTGAAACTCGTAACTCTTAACTATTAAATATTTTTTTTTTGTTCAACAACTATTAAATATTGTTTAATCTTACTTTTCCCTATCAATATTAATTAAAATGCATACGGTTGTATGAAGCAACCGCGACATTGGACCAAACCCATAACATCACATCCTATAAGGATTCTATCACTGAAGCCAGATAAGCCTTCCAACCACAAAAGCTCTAGTCAATATATGGTCTTCAAATTACAATTTAGGTCTAGGCGATTGAATTTTCTAATCTGACTCCCCTTTTGAGTCCGACCTTTTTGCTTACAGTTAAGGGATATATGAATTTAACCGGTTTGAGAATATTACCAACATCAGAATCTTTTTGAAAAAAAGTTAGTTTATTCGACGCGGTAACTAAATTCTAGGTTCAAAAAAAAAAAAAAAAAAAAAAAAAAAAAAAATCTTCAT
>PKML01025986.1:125518-178447 GCA_002933935.1 Eutrema yunnanense | reverse complement strand
ACCTCCGTTTTTTTTTTTTTTTTTTTGGAATTACTCTTTTATTCTTCCCTTACAGAAGCATCATTTTGAGCATTACAATTAAACATAATTATAACAGATAATTAGAACTAAATTTGAGCAAATAGAAAATAATTTTAGATAACTATGATTTTTGCTTCGACAAAAGTGTACGCATTAGCCGCAAAATTTCAGCTCCGTCAGCTAAAAGAACCAACGCGGCAACCTCTTCGAAACCAACATTCCGTTCTAGCCTCTAACCCTGCTTAACTCCGTTTATCGATGGAATTGCCACGGATTCTATTATATGTTTTTTTTTACTCGTCGGTAAGCCATTCTAGTGAATTTAACGACTACAAACTATGTTGCTATACTGATAATATATAAAGTAACTGACGTTTTAGGATCAATTTCTGTTGTTATATATATATCAATAATCTTTTTGTTTTGTCAATAACATAATAACATGTATTATATGGATTTGAATTTAATAAAAACATAATATAAATTATTAGACTATATGTTTTTAGTCAAATATATCAATAATATCAATTATTATACTACATGTCCTGGTCAAATATATTGATAATTTAGCGACTATATGTTCTTTTTGTCAAATTAATTTATTTTGCCATTGTAAAGCAAAGCACACTCCCGCCGAACATTGTTTGCATGAATCTGGTCAGCAATACGCTGGATATTGATTAATTCGATACGTTAAGGTAACCTCTAAAATAAAATTAAATAAAACTAAATTAAATGAATTAGTGATAATAGACAGCTCACACTTCACCCAACCAATAATCACTATATATATTCCATCCGTTTCATAAAAAGTATTGTTTTAAGATTTTATTTTTATTTCATAAAGAGTATTATTTTATGTTTTCAATACACATATAATTTTGAATAAAAATTCAATTATAACCTTATTGTTTTAATGTATTAATTAGAGAGAAAAAAATTGTTTAATGTATTAATAAAGGGTAATATAAAATTTTGAATAATTTTCTTAATATATGTGAAATATATCAAAATGATAGTCTTTGTGAAATAGAGGGAGTATACTCTCTCTTTGTTCTTTTATAAATGATGTTTAAGATTTTTGTACACAAATTAATGAATCATTTAATTTTTGTTTTTCTATACTAAAACATTATTTATTATCTATTTAAATGCAATTCAACTAATGATAAAACAATATACAAAATACAAATAATCAAAAAAAAAAATTAAAAATTAATTAATTTTGCATTGAGAGTTGAAAATTGAGAACAAACAAAAAAACTTAAATATCACTTATTGAAGAAAAGGGAGGGAGTATATACATATGTGCAGATCCAAAGCCAGCTATCACACAAAATTTGGTGCAAATAGCTTTTTATGTAGCGTTAAGTCACATTATGTTGCTTGGAGTCTAGAATAACCCCAAACAAAAAAAATCGGTTAAGTATGCATGACTCATTAATTGAATTTAAACTACCCTAAATTCAAGTGCATCATATGTGTAGTTCATCAAGATTTAATCAATGAAATGTCGAGTTTATTTATCTTATATATAAGGGAGTAATTAGTAAATAAATAAATCGATTGACTTCTACTCTTCTTTTTTTATTGGAGCTGGATTTCCAGTACTCATAGATCTAATTAAAAACAATATCTTAATCTCATCTAATGATCGGTTATCTAAAGTCTAAATAGTACTACTTAACAGCTAGACAATATTAACATACATTTGATCAATGACAGGCTTTTTAACATCCTCTCTAGTATTGATTTAATTTAGATAATCCCCGGATCACAAATTATCGAAATAAATTATATGTATTTGTGTGTGTTTGTAGAATGATTCCAATAAATATTAACCGAAGTAGGAGTTGTTCTCACTTTCAATGTCGCCGTATTCTAAGGCTCTTGTGGTTCGTTGAGAGAAAACACAAGAAGATGGAGGAGGAGGAGGATGAGCCGCCGTAGGTTGTGGTGGAGTTGAAGGTGTTTGTGGTGGTGGTGCAATGGCGGTGACGCCGCCGGAGTTGTGAAATCCCGCGACTTGGGAGTTGGAAGGTACAATCAAAGTGGCCACAGCTTCTCGTTGCTTGTACTTGAGAATCTCGGATCGTACGGCCGTGAGCTCGGCTTGTAAAGCCTGAACTTGTTGTTGTAGAGCTGAGATTGCTCCCATGCATCCGTACACCGGATCTCTTAGCCTCACGTTTGCTTCATACACGAGGCTATTCGCCGTGTCTGCTCTCTGGCTTTCCGGAACTTCCTGGTTAGTTTAAAAGTAATGAGAATATTGCGAATAATCTTTTCTTTTTTTTGGTGATAAGAGATTTTAATAATGTCGAAACACAAACTAATCACTATTTCTGTGATGATTAAAGAGAAATCAATCCCTGTCACAGACCAACAAAACTAACGATGATCAATGATCACTAGACTATTATAAAATATATTTTTGTTTTGCATGCTTAAAAGAAGATAAATAATTGTGTGTTTTGAAACGGTTATTACCATTAGCATCTTTTTTTTTTTTTTTTTTATGTGACACTCGATCTCTAATCTTTCTTTTTTTTTTTTTCCTTTTCCAAAGACTTTGTGGACGGTTATTACCATTAGCATCTTGGAGACGTTGCTAGCTCCAAAGACTTTGTGGACGGATGCGAACTTATGAGGCTCGTGTGGGGAGAAATATGGCGAAAATGGACATTCTTGAGCGCATCTTCGGCGCAAAAGCTTGCAAGCAGCACAAGGAGTAATGGTGTTGAGGATCCCCGGAGGACCCGACATTGGTCTTCTAATTCCTGCCATATCTGATGAGGCCAAGCATCTGCTTCTCTTGTGATCTTCTTCCCTATCTCTTCAAATATATCCCTACACACAAGGACTCGAATAAGAGCTTTAGTTTTCATTAGTAGCATGAATATAGGACTAAAAGGTAGAAATCAACAATATCCACCAATGTGAGGGAATAAAATCTAAACAATTGTGAAGAGAAAAAGGGGCTCACTAATGAGATGTTCACTTTTTACCTTTCTCTTGACATTCAGGCATGCTCTCAGCGGATCGAAAGAAAAGAGAGAAAAGTAGAAAGAAACAAAAAGAGAAATATTAAAGTCAAGTGGCTCTTAAAGAGGGTGTGATGGAAGATAGCCGATGAAGGCTTTAAAGGCAAGTAAAATACTAAGTATAAGATTTAGTGATCACGATATATATATATATTGTATGAGTGTATATAAGTGTCAATATATAGATAGATATAAGCAATACTTGAGCTGGGTAGTAACAAGACTTTCTTGTGGTCATGTGGAGGTGAAAATGAGGTTTGGTAGCTCGAGAAGCACAACAGTGTCTCTTTTAACATGAAAACAATTGAAGATATCTAGTTAGTGAAGACTGAAGAGCTGTATTTACTGCTTAAGCACGTGAGTCGTGAGGGTTTCTTTTTTTTTATCACACATAAATATACTTGCATACATGTATGTAACAAACAACTCATTCATCGGTCAGGCAACAACAGATGGATTTCGTGCTTAATGCCTACTTTTAATGTTTTTGTTTTCCCATGGCCACATGTGGACTTTTGCTTCACATTTATAGCACACCTCTTTTTTATTTTCTTTAGTAATCAAATTTATGTTTTATATTATATGCTTCCAAGTTTACAGCTAATTAATTATAGGTGGAATTCGTATATATCTACACACCACATAATTGAACGAGCTAAATAATTTTAAAAACTTATAATAGTAAAAAGTTGGTGAAAGATTTAGAAAAGAATATTGTTAGATGTAGTTCTCCAAAACAAAGAGTGAAAGAGAATGATAGTTTGATGATATTGGCATGTTAGTTCCTTGTCAAAATCAAGAGACCTCATCATCGTTTTATATATGGGCTTTTTTTTGTTGTTATGTTCATTATATATAAGAGTCGTTGTTTTGCAAATGAGTTACACATAATAATACTTACTTATTATGTTTGTGTACGAATCGACTAATAGGTACTTATGCATGTATAATTAAGGTATGCATATTAAACATTTTGTGTGTATTGATATTTCATAATTAGTAGGAGATGGGAGATACAAAGAATCTTGGTCAAACAAAAACAAAAACTGTTGGTAAATAGTATTATTATCATATTACATGTAGCAACAGTAAATTTATTTTATTTTATTGTTATCCAGCTATCAACTTTACGCCCATATACTCTCCCTAGGCCACTGCTACTGCTAGTAGATAGTACCCAAAAGAACACCCAAATTATATGAAATTTCCTCTTCGGTATAGCCTACTCAAACCTTGAATGATGAACACGCACACAAATTATATGAAATTCATGGGTAAAAGTAAAACTATATGGGGATACGCGTTACGAAAACGGAATGCAATTTTGGTTCGCATCCAGGCCAGTAGATTGACATGGAGAGCTCGCTTTTCATAACATGTTCTAAATCCTAGTTTTTCATAATAGTTATTTCTCTTATAAACTTGCCTCTCTGATTTAGAAACGTTTTTTTCGGATTTGAATATAATTTAACATTCATCCAAAAAAAAAATATATATCATCTATAGCTTCTTATTATTCGGATGTGAGCGTGTTGCAGAGCGATGTTATATCAAAATGGGTGGTGAAAAAGAGGGGTGATATTGTCGTAATTATAATATACATAATTAGAAGAAGTAGTATTCAATTATCTCCAATATCGATTCAAAATCGAATAGAAAGAAGAAGATTGCTTAGACTCTAAGAAAGCTGTGCACTTGTACATATTCTTGTTTGACCCGTATTTGTAGCCTAAACCTTATCCCCGTTGTTCTCTTCTCTTCTTTATATTTGATTTTAAATTCTTATGGTGTTAACTGTTAAGCTTTAGAGTTAGCAGATAGTATTATTTTATAACAAATACAAAATAGTAATAAATATCTAGAATATAAGTGTCCACTTTCGAAAATAAAGATAAACTGGGTTATAAAAAGGGAGTAATTATTTTAATAGTTTTACTCTATTAATGTCCCCTCTAGAAAAATACTTTCACAAAACCTTTCAAACCTTCTTCCCAACTTAGAAGTTGTCATGGGCCCTTGTTGGGTCGTCATTTCGTCGGCCTTGCCTCACAAAGATAAGTGTTTGAGTCATTCTACGGTTAATTAAAGTAGGGTTTTAGGGGTTATCAAATCTTCAAAACATATAACATTTTTCATTTAACCCGTTTTGTTAAGGGATAAAACTTTTGCAGATTTTGATGGATCAGTCCGTCTACGACCACAGTTTTTAAAATGTTAAACATAACATATTTCTTCTTATATTTTGGCAAAAAAAAAAACATATTTATTCTCTTATAGACGTAGGTTCTGTGGATTCATGATCTTTTGACTCTTGAAGTTTTCTTTGTTTTTTTTGTCCTTCTGAGTTCCGACCATACTCTTTTCAAACGATAAATTGTATACATGGTAAAGTGTAATTATAATGATATAATTAATTTCAATTAATTAAAAGTTAAAATAATTTTCTAAATTAAATTTAAAAATTATAAATATCTTTCTAAACTTATATTATTTATTTTTGTTTTAGATATAGAACATGTGTAATTTCCCTGCATGCACGGGTTTAATTTCACCAGCATAAGACCCCGCATGTGAAGGTTTAATTAAGTCGCAAAATCCGTTTTTAAATATTGTAATCCTAATTAACGTAACACTAACATGTTCCATCCATGAGATGATAAATCACCTCCACTCCGTGCCCCGTGGACGTCGGTCAAACTCTAATACCTCGGTATTGCTATTTGCTACGTCCGTAACTAAAATCGTTTTTTTTTGTATAAATAATTTTTATTATTAATTTTTTTTTATATAACAAATGGTAATCGGGACTAAATCCGACTAATCTTCATGGATGAATGATACCGTCGACTATTCTACTTATCGGGATTTCAAATGAGGTTTAAGCGTGACACCATTTTTGAGTGACCAACTCACATGTGATTTTTGCTTCCAGTGGGAATTGAACTCATGGGTGAGCGAACCAACGTATTCCCAAGATAACTACCACTAAATTACTGTCAGTTGGTTAATTTTTTTTTCTTAAAAAAATGTTTTTCTTTTTGGTAAAGCTGTATAAAGAATTTCAATTATCGAATAACAAAGCCTTTCAAATATTAAAAAAAAAACTGAAATTCTAGGGATGGAAAACGAAAATTATACTCCGTTAAAACGAAAAAAAAAACTAAAATTCTAGGGAGTATTGCCGTTGAAAGAGAGACGAATGATAACTGGAAAATGTAGTAGATTTTTTTTTTTTTTAACATTTGGAAAATGTAGTAGATGGTAAGAGATAACAATTCAATTGGTTATATTTTGACAGTTTTTTTTTGTTGCTCTAATATTATGACAGTAGTGTAGATGGTCTATGTGATTCAGAAGTGTTCAAAACTTAGAAAAAATATATATTTTTATGAAGAAAATCAATTTAAAATATATATAAATGCTACTACTATTTAAAATAAAATATAAAATAAACAACAGGCAAGCCTTCTTCTTTATTACCAAGTACCAACCCATCTGCCCATTCAATGAATGATGACATTTAAGACTTCACAAATTAGATCCATCAAATAAACTTTTACCATATGTGTGCACGAGTGGTCAAGGACTTTGACAGCCTTTGGGTCAAGAATCAAATCCTAACTAAATTGTTCTTCTCGTTAAAATTACTTCACTGTTTCTTACAGTAAATTCGTAATTTCAAAGATCCTTATGCCAAACAGTTTTCGTACATTCGAACCTTCTTTTCCTTTTGTGGTCAAAGGACAAGCCCCGCCTAGTGAGCTCGGGAATCTCATCTATTTCTTTTTGTTACAATAGCTACATGAAGATTTGGGGTATATAATATATATTTTTTTTCACTCCCAAAAAAGTTGCATATTCTAAGGAAAATCTTCTTTTTAGTAAATGTACTTCACAGTTAGTATACGACATGCACAAATTTCATGAACATTAACAACTACCCGTCTGTTAATAATACTACTAGTATACTAAATAGAATTGAATTTTATATATAGAGGATAGAATTGAATTTTAATTTGACTTTTTAAAAAATAGTTAAAAGACAGCGATAATATAGAGAGATACACATTCGGTTATCGTTGTACAGTGTGGTTCAGCTATTTGGTTTGTTATCATTAATTTGTTTTTTTCTTCTTGTAACTTACATTCTGGTTTAATTTTTACTTTGGTTTACTAAAACTTGTAGGTAAGCTTCTTACCCACTTACGATTAAAACTGAGAAGAGTGAATACATATTTCAAATTCAAATAACACGAACAAACGAGACCAAAACAAAAAACAAACAAAAAATGAATAGAGCCCATAAATGCTGGCACATGGTCAGTTAATCGCCAACATTTTTTCATGTCATTAGATCTTCGATAAAGTTTGTCTCGTTCACTAATCAAAGTATAATGTCTAAACCATAAATTCGAAACAAACATAAGTTCATTATCGATCTATCTCATGTTAAGCGTACCAAAAAGGATTAATTCAAATTACATAAACTCGAAACAATAAATTAACAAAATCACAACAACAATCAACCATCAATATGATCAAAACATTGTTAACATTTTTTTTTCAAAGCATTAAACACAATCAAACATAAAAAAAACAAGATGGCGAGCTCCATGATCCTTTTGCCTCATCGTTTAGTTCTATAATTGAAATGGCGAGTACAAGTTCTGCAAGTTTCCTCAGATAGACATCGCTAATATGGTCATTCACCGAAGTGAAGTGATGTCTACCCGAAGAAGCTTGCAGAACTTGTAATCGTCATCTCGATCATCGGACTAATATGTGTGTTCAAACAGACAAAAGGCAAAACATAAAAAAAA
The DNA here is from genome assembly GCA_002933935.1 of Eutrema yunnanense. Classification (NCBI taxonomy): domain Eukaryota; kingdom Viridiplantae; phylum Streptophyta; class Magnoliopsida; order Brassicales; family Brassicaceae; genus Eutrema; species Eutrema yunnanense. The sequence continues at coordinate 170,562 of PKML01025986.1, read as the reverse complement.
AAAAACAGATCTTAAAATCAAGATCCTATTTTGTATAACAACAACCGATCGATATAAGAACAACATGGAAAAACCATTTAAATCAATCTAAGATCTTTACGACTAGATCCATGGCTAAGCACAGAACACAAAGCTCTCTTCATACTCCCCATTGATGAACTAAACCCTCTTTTATAACACAAAGTTGACGTCGGAGACGACGACCCAATAATCTCTTCCTCGTCGTCGTCCTTAACGTACGATCTCGAGCAAGAAAGGTAACATTTTTTCGGACGATGCTCTGCTTTAGACCGAGGAGACGAGGAAGAGGAAGAAGAAGATGAAGATGAAGTAGACGACCAAGAAAACGAAGGACGCGACACGTGATGCTTTCCGTTGAACAAAGTCTTCACGAATCGAGTTTGTTTCGTTCTAACTTTGCTCAGTTTGTTCCCGGAAGAGGATGAGTAATACGACGGAGGCGGCGTTAATGGTGGAAGACGAGATGATTCCGAAAAAAGAGAGTGTTTTGGTGTGCCTGGCCGTGTCTCCCATAAAAACGGCACGGAAGCTCCGCCGTAGTAATAGATTCTTGACGATGAATTGACCTGCGAGCTCTCTTTGACGATTACCTTTGAGGATCTGACTCTGTTTGTGTCGTCTTCTGATATCTCTGACATTGTCATTGACTGCTAGTATAAGGTGTTCGACGTTATTCCCCGGCCAGCTAGCAAAACTCCCTCTCTTGGGTCATGTTTAATTAGAATTAAACTACCAAAACGGAAGAAAAAAAAAAGATGCGAGATCCGAAGACGACGAAGCTTCTTCTGATATGAAAGAGAGACAAAGGCGCACCTATTTTTGGAAAAATGATGCTTTGTTAGTGTAGAGAAGTTTGCGGAAGAATTAAAGGATCTCTATTTGCATGGAGTGTGTAAGCAAGCACATGTCATGTGCTTATATTATTGTTTTTTTTTTTGTATTATCTGAATTATTTTTGGATTTTTCTATTGGTAAATTTCACATGGATGCTCGAAAATAATTGCAGAGGGCCAGAAATGGTTGGATCATAAATGCGTGGGGGCGATCTACTGTTCAATGTGTATGCAACTTAAATGTTACTCATTCCGTTTCATAATATAAGATATTTTAGAATTTTTTTTTTTTTAAATTATAAAATGTTCTCATATTTCTATACAACTTTTAATATTTTTGAAAATTGTATGACCAATTATATTATGCAGTTTTTTTTTATAAATGACTGATTTTTTTAATTTATATATTAAATGATATTTTTTTAAGAAAAATAAATTTATTAATATTGGTGGTTTTAGCCAAAACATTTTATATTAAAAAACCGAGGGAGTATTACAATTTACACCAATTGGGATTTCAAAAAAATATAGTTAATAAAATTTTGTGAAAAACAGAGATTCCATCCACCTTTTTATAATAAGATGTTTGAAAAAAAAAGCTAAACTTCATCCGATTCTCTGTTATATATTAAAAATGAAGTTATTTTAATATATATATATATATATATATTTTTTATTTTTTTTTGTAATTTCCTAATTTTTTTGTGTGTTTTAGCTAAACCATCATATAAAAGTGGACGAATGGAATATAATACTCATAATAAGGTAGGATCTTAACTTCTTTCTACTACTGATGGAACCTAGAAATCAAGTGAACTCCTGTGGTAGCTGCATTTTCTTGTACATTTTATTTACTAGACTAGATACAAATTGAAAAATCGTTGTCGCTATTAAGTTCGTTGAAGATGATATATATAAACGTGTATGATACAAAAGAGGAGGTGGCGAGGTGAATAAGTGTGTACCGTTGGATGTACAGTTGAGCCAAATTAATGAATAGGAGATGCGTTCGTGGTCCATTGTTTCCGTACTGATATTTTGCTTCAATTCGATAGAGAATTAAAGACAAAGTTAGTTAGAAAATTATAAGGCGAAGCTCCTCCTATTTATTTCATACATCCACCTATATACGTTACAAGTATTGTGTATATAGATAATACTCTCGACCAAAATAAAATAAAATAAAATAGATATACTCAAATCATAAGCTTGACCATAATTTTGAGAAATTAAATAACTTTGCATCAGAGAATTTTTTGCAGATAATTTTATTATTTCCTTCATATGATTTGATCCACACATGTTTCCAAAACCGTATCCAAAAATAAAAAGCCGTGGAGAACGCCTATCGGATACGTATTTTCTTGAATCTTGGATCGTTGGTTCGGTTCACCACCGTAGATCTCTCGACCCATCCAATCAGTATCAAACAGAATAAATGGAAACTAACCAATCCATGTCAATGATGTAACAAGCAAGATTATCCAAACACTTCCTGGAAAATATCTGAAAGTCCCAAGTATTTCAGTAAGAACGGCTTCATCTGTTCCACTGGATTGCTTTCAATTCTTTGCATTCAAGATACAGTTTTTGGAGCCCTTCATTATAAACAATGGTCTAGAAAATTGTGTAGACCAGTTCAAGTAAAAGAAAAAAAGAGAACAGTCGGTTAGATATTATGTTTAAGCATTCTATGCTTTATCGCCTAGTTTTGATATTTTTATAGACGGCTAGGTTCAAGAGAATAGTCGGTTAGATAGTGTAGGCTAATTTTTTTTTTTTTTTTTTTTTTGAGAACATAAAATAGCAAGGAAAAAACACACTTTGTCCGATTTAACTTTTTAAGGTCGTATAATTAATATAACCTATGTTTGTTGGAAAAAAATCGCATTCTTGTGAGGTGGTTTGAACATTGGTGAGCACACAAACCTCATCAAGACATCAAATGGTTCAAATTAAGCTTTTTGGAATATTGGTGTGCTATTATTTATTTAAGCGATAAATCGAAAGAAACAAGAAAACAAAAGAAAATAATGGTTAATCATGCATGCTTAATCTGATATGCGGTGAAATTTTTGGAGTATAACACATAGATCGGTTTGAATATACGAATCGATGTATTTCTATTTAGAACCAGACCTTTTTTGGCTGCCAAATTTGTAAATATCAATGTTCTAAATTGCGCTAGGCGCTAGTCGGACGGTCGGGTTGGGCCTAGCGCCTAGCCCAAAAATCGGAGATTAATCGGGGATTAGTTTTTTGACATTTATTAACTTTTTAACATATTAATTCATAAATTTATAAATTTATGACTTTTTAATGACTTTTTAACATATTAATTAAAAAAATTATGACTTTTTAATGATTTTTTTGGACTTTTAATAACTTTTAATGACTTTTTAACAATATAGTAAAACCAAATTAGAATTTTTCAAAATTTTTGTTAAGCAATAATTTTTTTTTTAAAAAAACTTGGCGGCCGCCTAGACCAGCTAGCTAGGCGGATGGGGTGGGTCTAGCGACTAGTCAGGGAGTAATCGGAGCTAGGCGGAGATTTTTAGAACATGGGTAAATATCATTAAAGAGTGAAAGTTGAGGTTATTACATTTAAGCTAAACCTAATATATTGAAGCCATGCCTAAAAAAAACAAGGAATCAAAAGAGGTTTGAGGAAGATTAGATCTCGTCATTGAATCCATAATAACAACATTAAGTCACCAACGTGTTTTCGATGTCTTCTTGACGTGATGATGTTTCTGATGTGTATTAGAATCAAACCTTGGTTTAACGCATCATTGATACTCAAATTACCACGCTTCGGCGTTATTAATCCGTTTTTAGGAGATTTTTTTTGTCCCAGACATTAATAATAAGTATTTTAAGCTAATTTTAGTTTAAAATTTTAACCCCCATGTAAGTAATTATTTACAACAAAACTTAGGTACAATTGTACAAATAAGATTGACGAAAAAGACCTTTACTCTTTTGCCACCAATGAGTTCGTACGTTGTAAACTTGTAATGAGTTCTTTTCGACTTGATTGCAGCTAGGCCAGGGAATTTTAACTGAATCGAGCTAATCGAACCGAACCGAGTTTTGGTCGGTTCGGTTATGCTTCAGTTATGTACAGAGAACCGATCGGTAATATTTCGAATTTTATTCGGGTTCTCGGTTCTGTTCGGTTAATCAAAATTAAAAAAAAAAACTTAAATCTGAATTTGAGGATAACAAAAAATAACAGAAAAAAATAAAAAATAACCAAAAGTTTCCCCTTAGACTGAATTTACCAACCGAACCGAATTCATATGCCTAATTGCAGCCATTAATCGTGGTTGGCGTATGGTAAACCTTCATCTTGATGATATAGGATCAGACAAAATAAGATAATGGATGCAATGTTCCAATCAATTTACGGAAGTGACTCCACAAAATAAATAAGAAATCATAACATAGAAAAAGATATGGTGGTTGTGATAATTATGAAAAATCAATATAACAATTATTCTGCTCTTTTGCCAAAGGATGTCCCTTTTATATATTTATGTAATTTCATTGCTTCCAACATTATTCACCAATGATAATTAAAATGAAAAGGATATACTATTAGTGACATGATTTACTAAAAATAAACTGAAAATTACATTTATTTTCTTCAAATAAGATTAAAATTTGAGTATGGGCTTATGGCCCATAAGACCATCCACATTGCACATAAAATGTGATGTCTCACAGATAAAAAAATATTAAAAATACACTCTCTCATCCTTTTACTCAACTTCATACCTTCTCTTTCATCATTTCACTTAACTTTTATTAATTTTATATTTAAACATACTCCTAATTTCACTCTCTTATGTCTTCCCGGAGACACAATCTCTCCAAAACTACTTACTATTTTCTCTTTCTACTTAAATTTTATTAATTTTATATTTCAATACACCCCATTATTTCAACCAAAAACACTCTCTTTCTTCCTTTTACTCAAATTTTAATAATTTTATATTTAAAGACATCCACATTTTATTACCAATGTGGATGCTCTAAAGGATTCGACCGTCGGCAGCTTAAACTCTGCCTTTCCTTAAAGCTAAACACTAAACAGTGGAAACTGCAATTCCCAATATCTTTCCGTTAGCTCCGCAATTAACGGCCCCGATTGAGTAATCAGTCAACCATCTGATACAACCGATCTCACGTGAACCTTTTAACAAACACCGGTCAACCAAAACAACCACCCAATTAAAATTCGCCACGTTATCACCCCCTTAAGTCTCTGTCACACCGAGTGGTGTTGGTGTGACTCGCTAACGAGAAAGCAAAATCATAGCGATTCGCTCCTTCAAAAAAGCTCTTTTTCTTTTCACCCTCTCCTTTTTCCTTTCTCTCTTTCTCTTTCTTTCTTTTGTTTTGCTCTGTACAAAAACTATGATTACTACTGGAAAGTGCTTCTCCTCTTTAAATTCCACAACAATCCAATCGTCTCTCGGTTCTTTGTGGTGGTGGCGATGGCAGAAGAGGAGCATCATAGTCCTGTGGCTGAGGCGATTCCGGGGATCCATAAGGTGAGTATCCAACCCGGGTCAGAGAATTTCGGGTTCTGCGTCGACCCGGCGGGTGTTTCTCATGTACCCGGGATAAGGAGAGTGGGTTTGAGAGCTGAGATCGATACTTCTCCGCCATTCGGGTCGGTTCAGGAGGCGGTGACCCGATTCGGTGGTCGTGGGTCTTGGGTTCCTTTCAAGCTCGAAGACAATTACGTAAGTCTTCTCTTTCTCCAGTTTCCTTCTAATAGCTCTTCTCCAATGTCGGATCAGTTCAATACAAAACACAATGATATGCATTGTATACTAACAATTGATGCTTTGATGGTGACCATTGTTCTAGATTGAGTAGAAAGTTTCATGATTGCAGTGAAAGTATGTGAATTTGAGTAGAATTTCATAATTGAGGTGAAACTGAGTAGCAACATATATGTAAGTGATCGTTTTGGAAAATATCAAGGTCCTCTGGAGGCTGTTAGTTCTGCCCCTGAGATCATCATCGTTGTGTGTCTACGCACGCACTGAGATTGCTTCCATAACAAGGATGCTGGTTTTGTTTGATTTTTGAAGATTCGATTGTCTAATGTCTGTGATTATTGTTTATGAAGTTGGATTAGGAGTTGAGATATGATTTTTATATATGTTGGTTTTGTCAATTGTTCAGAATGGTGTGGGAGAATTTGACATAAAGAGAATGGAAGAGCACGCGGCGGAGCTTGAGAAGGATCTTATAGTGAAAGAGCTGGAAACTCTGGATGTTCTCGAAGCGCTTGGATCGACAAAAAGGATCGTTGAAGATCTGAAGCGGCAGCTTCATCAAGAATCCCTGAGATCAGCTGAACATCTGAGTTCAGACATCAAAGAGATGAACGATGAGCATTGCAATCACAATCCCATGTCATCTCCTGATCTGATCTTAATGGAATTGAAGCAAGCCAAGATGAATCTTGGTAAAACCATGGGTGATCTTGTGATGATCCAATCCTCTGTTGAATCTCTGAATAAGAAAATGAAAGAAGAGAAAGATTTCCTTGAGAAGATACGAGCAAAGCTAACATATGGGTTTGGAGGAGCGGTATCTCTAGCTGAGGAGCTGAGCCGGATTAGTATAAAACCACAGGCTCCATATGAAGGACAGAGATTCATTACGAACAAAACACCAAAGGAACAGATAAAAATGGTTGCTGAAACCGATGAAATGGGTTTAAACCAGCAGAACAAGAACTGTCTGAGAACTGCAGAGATGAGATTGGTTGCTGCTAGAAAAATGGAAGAAGCTGCAAGAGCAGCGGAAGCACTTGCGATTGCTGAAATAACAATGCTATCATCATCCAACGGTGAAAGCGAGGATGATCAGGAATTCTGCTTTCCAGAGCCTCCAAGATCTCCCTTAACACCGAGAGGGCTAAGGAATGATAATGATACTTTCACCAATAACAGCTCGAGAAGAGGGATTTTGAAGAAGCTTGAGGAAGCTACCGAAGGAGTTAAACAAAGTAAACAAGCTTTGGAAGCTGCGTTAAACCGAGTAGAGATTGCTAATGTGAAGCAACTTGCAGCTGAGAATGCTTTCCGCGGGTGGACAAAAGACTCATCGAAAGGCGATTACTTTACACCTTTGAATCAAACCCGACGCTCTTTTTTCAGCCATTTGAACAAGCAGCATGAGCCACTTGACAACCTCCCAAAGCCTGTGTTAAAGTCTAATGTCTCGATGCGTGATGTTCTAAGGCGTAAGCAAGTTCCAAAGGAAGATGTTGTTGTTCCCGAGAGGCAGAGCCTTGAAGGGGGAGTCCCGAGGCGGAATGCGAATTTGAGCCAAATGTTGAAGGAATTGAAGCAAGATATAAAGTTTTCTTCACGGGCCGAGAAAGAGGAGAAACAGTTTGTCACGCAGAGGAGAAAGTTTGGTTTCATACACATTACGCTTCCAATGCAGAAACAGAGTAAGAAAAAATCCAGCCTTTAATGAAACAACACCTTTCACTATTTCTATTAGAATCCTTATTGTTTGTTTGTAATAGGTTTTGATTGGTTCTCATTTGGTTTGATGTGGTGTGATTGCTTTTTCTGTCTTTGTATTTGCTTTCAAGAGTTAAAATATACAATTTAGTCTTTAAATAAAACATAATGCTCTGAAATCTAATAAATTAGTCTTCATAAGTAACAACAGTGGCAGAATGTGATAATAACTGATTAATGAAGCTTTATATTTTCGCTAGATAAGTACCCGCATATATGCGGATTTGTAATTTAATATTTTATAACTCGTTAAAAAAAATTAAAGACGGAAAAATGGAAATCAAAATTAGATCACCCGTGAAAATATATAATACATAAATTTAGAAACAAAGTTTACGATTGTGGTTTATATAGAGTTGATAAATTATAATTAATTTCCTTTTATGATTAATTTCCTTTTATGGTTAACAAATTGGTGTGTATTTGACATACTAACAATATATATAAGGAATGTTTTCTTTTCTTTTTTAATATTAATTTTACCTTTTAGGATACATTTAATTTTTAACTTTTTAACTTTTTAACTTTTTAACTTTTTAATTTTTAACTTTTTAATTTTTATTAATTAATTTTAAAAAATTTTAACTTTGATTTTTAGTTATCAAGCGATTAATATGTATTAATCTATTTGATTTCTATTAGTCTTGTTTATGTACATAACAAATCATAAGTTCCTAACATAACGAAGCATAATTTCCTTTAACATAATTTTGATAGCGTACATCATAATTTAGCTTTTATTTTAGATAACGTACAACATAATTTCGGGTGTAAATAACAAAGATATGTGAAACGGGTGTATATAACGAAGAAATTTAATAACATACATCATAATTTCGATTACACAAAAGATTACCTCGGGTGTATCTTATGTGTAGCGGATGTATATAACCAAGTTTTTTTTGTTGTAAAATTGAGAAACTATCAAATTGGTTATATAGAGGTGAGGAATTAGAATTCTTTTTCTTTATAGGATTGTATTCCTTTTTTTTAATTTCATGAATCAAAATAGAAAATTTTATATCTCATTTTTTAAAACTTTAGTTTTTATCCTTTTTTTAACTTTAGCTTTTAGGATATTTGTTGGTTTAATTTTTCTTTGTTTACTTTCCTTTTTAGGATGTCAATCTATTGTTTAATTGTTTTATTATAAACATGAATTTTTTTTAAAAAAAAAAAACTTTAAGCTAAATTTCCTTTATTTTCCTTTTTTTTTCTAACTTTAATTTTATGATTAAGTCTAGATTGTATTTTTTTCTTTTATTTCTAAATAAGAAAAACTTCAAGATAATGTTTCTTAATCTAAAATCAACTTTTATTTTCCTTTTTTGTGATAACTTTACTTTTAGGATTAAGTCTATATTATATTTTTTTTCTTTTATTGTTATTATTATATGTCAAAATCTAATTGATATCTAAAAACAACTTTTATTTTCCTTTTTTTTTGTTTTGCTAACTTTACTTTTAAGATTAAGTCTAGATTATATTTTCTCCATTTATTGTTAAATAAAAAAAACTTTAAAATAAATTTTCTTAATCTAAAATATACTTTTATTTTTCTTTTTCTTTTTCTTTTTTTGTGCTAACTTTACTTTTAAGATTAAGTCTATATTATATTGTTTTCCTTTATTATTAATATTATGTGTCAAAATCTAATTGTTACTTTTTCTTACACATGTCAAAATTTAATAGATTAACTCGACATGTGTTGCGATCTTGCGAGTTACTAACTTTGAATCATTCTGCTTTATATATATATATCTAAAAACAACTTTTATTTTCCTTTTTTTTTGTTTTGCTAACTTTAATTTTAAGATTAAGTCTAGATTATATTTTCTCCATTTATTGTAAATAAAAAAAAACTTTAAAATAAATTTCCTTAATCTAAAAGATACTTTTATTTTTCTTTTTCTTTTTTTGTGCTAACTTTACTTTTAAGATTAAGTCTATATTATATTGTTTTCCTTTATTATTAATATTATGTGTCAAAATCTAATTGTTACTTTTTTTTACACATGTCAAAATTTAATAAATTAACTCGACATGTGTTGCGATCTTGCGAGTTACTAACTTTGAATCATTCTGCTTTATATATATAGATAGATATATAGTGGACATATAAACCAAATCAAACCAAACCAAATTTAACCAAAGTTTTATAGCACAATTCGTTTTACCTAATAAATCGAAATTTAAATCGAAGATAACTGATTTTAGTTACCGTAAAACTTAATTAATTATGTATTCAATTAAAATAATGCTGATCATATAATCATTTATCTATATTAGTTAATTTTAAACAAATAATACACCTTTTAATGACATGGCACACATTTGCTGACTAGGCAACGTTGAATCAACGTCAGCAGATCTCTTATCATCTATCTTCTTCGCCTAAAGACGTTAACCCCATCTTCTTTGTCTGCGGAAGAGAAGAAGATGCTAAGATCCCAAAGCAGAGTATAACAACTACGCCTCGCTGTAGAAGCCAGCCTTCAGATTTTCTCGGCGATCGGAAAAATGTCAATCCTTCAACTCTCTAGTTCCTCTCTTTCTTCTTCTACTATTCTCTCCATCTCTCCGAGAAAATCTCTCTCGTCTCCCAAGTCTTCTCGGATAGTTCGTTGTTCCGTCGAGGGTAAGTATTTCTAACCCTTCAATTCGTCGTTTTTGATGCAATTTTGGTGAGTTTCTATCTGGGTATTTGGAGAACTACGAAAAAGTTCTCTCATTTCGGCAAATGGGAAGCGAATTGGGTATTCCTTGTAAAACCTGAATTGAATGTTTTGGTTACTCGATTCAGCATTAAATACTTGGTTTCAATGGTAATCCGAAGAAAGTTTCAGATTCTCGTTTACCAATAACCTCTGTGGTAGAAATTAGGATTTGCGAGTTTGCTCAGCAGAAGATGATACAGTAGTCCCTGTTACACCTATATGATCTTCATCGTGCTTCTTCTAAGTAAATTATATTGCTTGATTCAATAATTGGAATGTTTTCTATGGGATTGTCATTAAATTGACTCAGATCATGGGTGTGCAAAAGCTTATTATGGACAGTGTTATTAGTAGCCTCCTAATCTTATGCTTAGTGGGGTTCAAAATCTTTGTGTAGGAACCACTGTAACTGAGCGAAAAGTCTCGGCGACCACCGAGCCTCTTCTTCTGAGAGCTGTCAAAGGTGAAGTTGTTGATAGACCTCCGGTTTGGCTTATGAGGCAAGCTGGGAGGTACATGAAGGCAAGCAGTTTTACATTTAATTTGTTACAAACTCACAATGTGATTATTATTTTCTTTCGAATTTATGTGACCTGAGTGTTGATTAATATGATGAACAGAGTTATCAAACTCTCTGTGAGAAGTATCCTTCTTTCCGGGATAGATCAGAGAATGCTGATCTTGTGGTGGAAATTTCTCTGCAACCGTGGAAGGTGTTCAAGCCAGATGGGGTGAGTTCTTCTTCTTCTTTTTATCCATTTACTTTAGAGCTGTTTTTTGGGTATAAACTCATAAATTGTTGACATGTCTGTTATTTAAAATGTATGAAAAAGGTGATTTTGTTCTCAGACATCCTCACTCCTTTGTCTGGAATGAACATACCTTTCGACATTGTTAAAGGAAAAGGTCCCATCATCTTCAACCCGCCGCAATCAGCTGCTGATGTGGATCAAGTTAGAGAATTCATACCAGAGGAATCAGTTCCATATGTTGGAGAAGCACTCAAAAGATTAAGAAATGAGGTACTAATAGTAGTTATTAAAACAACAAATGCTCTTAAGCTCATAATCTGAAGAATTTGCTTTGTTTCAGGTAGGCAACGAAGCTGCTGTTCTGGGTTTTGTTGGAGCTCCATTTACTCTTTCTTCGTATGTTATTGAAGGTGGCTCATCTAAGAACTTCTCACAGATAAAAAGATTAGCCTTTTCTCAACCCAAGGTGGATTAGTACTAACCTTAAACTCGACAATTTGGTAAAAATCTCAGATGTTGAAAGTTTTTGGCTTTCTTCTCAGGTTCTACATGCTTTGCTCCAGAAGTTCACAACCTCGATGATCACTTACATACGCTATCAAGCGGATAGTGGAGCTCAAGCTGTGCAAATCTTTGATTCTTGGGCTACCGAGCTTAGCCCTGTGGATTTTGAGGAGTTTAGCTTACCTTATCTTAAACAGATTGTGGAAGCTGTGAAACAAACTCACCCAAACCTACCTCTAATATTGTACGCGAGTGGATCAGGAGGTTTGCTAGAGAGACTGGCTCGAACGGGTGTGGATGTAGTGAGCTTGGACTGGACTGTGGACATGGCTGAAGGAAGGGACAGACTAGGAAGAAACATAGCGGTTCAAGGAAACGTGGACCCGGGAGTTCTATTCGGATCGAAAGAGTTTATCACAAGCCGGATTCATGATACTGTGAAGAAAGCTGGGAGAGAGAAACACATTCTCAATCTAGGGCATGGTATTAAAGTTGGAACCCCTGAAGAGAACGTTGCACACTTCTTTGAGGTTGCTCAAGGAATTAGATATTAGAGAGAAAAAACGAGAGGAGATTATGTTTGTTACTTCTTCGCTTCGGCTTCAATCTTTTTCCTATTTGAGATGTGTAATTTTTAAAAAATATATATTAACCGAATTTGTTTGGGATATTACGTGAAAGAAAACATTTTAGCGATTAGCGTTTAGGGTTTATGTCTTTTGAGTAATCTTTTAATTTTTTAATAATTTGAAGTTTTATATTTGGTAGGAAACTAAAAGGTCCTATTAATATTAAATTTTATTTTGTTTAAATTAATTAGATGTTATATTTTGATTGGTTAGAAAAAGAGGAGTGAATAAAGAGGTGAATTAAAAATGGTTTATATATATATTTTTTTTAAAGATGTATATATTTTCCCATATATTTTGTCTCATAGGGTAACTTAAAAGCAAATAAAAAACTAAAAAAAATAAAGCCCAAGCCCACTATATTTCAAAGCCCTAGAAGTAGCAACAAATAAATCATCTTACCCTAGCAGACACAGTAGCTCCATAGAGAGGAAAAGCCGCGTCTCGAAGATGGTACTCGTGTTCTTCGATTTCTCTTCGTTTGCTCAGATTTACAAAATGATTCAGAAATCGAATCGTTTATGATCGTCATTGTTGTGTTGCAGACTTTCAAGCGTAGGAACGGTGGGAGAAACAAGCACAACCGAGGCCACGTCAACCCAATCAGATGCTCCAACTGTGGCAAATGTTGCCCAAAGGTTAAAAATCTCTCTTTTCAATCGATTTTTTCAACATTCAATAGAGTTTGATTTTGGTTACTTTGTGGGAATCGTTGGATAGGATAAGGCCATTAAGAGGTTTATCGTCAGGAACATTGTGGAGCAGGCTGCCATTAGAGATGTTCAGGAAGCCAGCGTCTACGATGGTATCTTTGTCTTTGATTCCTCTCTTTTTGCTGTTTCTTTGTTATTGTTAGATGTACATCAAATAAAAATAAAGTTTGGGTTTTTGGAATATTGGATTTCGTTAGGATTATCATGAACAATCGCATTGAATATTGTCGTGTATGGATTCACAGGGTACACATTGCCGAAGCTATATGCGAAGATGCAATACTGTGTCTCATGTGCTATCCATTCTCACGTTGTTAGAGTCCGATCCCGCATCAACCGCAGGGTTCGTACTCCACCGCCGCGTTTTGCCAGACGCAAGGTAATCTCATCACTCAATTCTATGATCTTAGGATACAAGTTTCCTTCTTGGATGTCCGTTTTTATTTACTTGTGTTTCTGAATGCTAATTTCTGTCTAATATGAAGTAAAAATGGTTACTTTGGCTTGTACAAATTCTCAAGATGTGGGTTTGATTATCTTAAGATTCCTGTTGCCTTTTGAACTATAATAGTTGTTTGAGAATAGTCTTTATGGCTTCGAGAAGTAGACTTTTGAGATGGATTAGTAAACATCATAACAGAACTGCTGAGACTATTCTGTTGTTGATTGAATGAATTTCTGTTATGATCATCAGGAGGATGCTCCCAAGCCTGGGCAACCAGGACAGGCCCCTCGTCCTGCTGCAGCTGGAGCTGGAGCTGCACCGCGTGTCTGAAGCCTGCATTTTTTTCAAGGTTTTTTGTTTTTCCAATGTTGGGTTCAGAATCTATTACCATGTGAATCTCAAAAGCTGTTTAGTACTAGTTGTTTCGACTTTGTTACCTATTTAAAACTATGTTGGGTTCAGAATCTATTACCATGTGAATCTCAAAAGCTGTTTAGTAGTAGTTGTTTCGACTTTGTTCTGCTCTAACCTATCGAGCAAATCCAATATTTCCTTGTGTTTTTTTCATTTCTTCAATGCTCTGTTTTAGTATTGAAATTATTTCCTACATCTCCTCGTAGATTTTCCATTACTGGCTCTTAACAAATCTATCTTCTTTTGTGTCATCCTCCATTTTCCTTTTTAAAAAAATCCACAAATTTCTCAATGATATCTGTAAATTTCCGCCTGCTATAAGTACAGATTCTCTACCTTGTCTTGTGAAGGTTAACATGTAACTAAGCTATGATCAGAAATTGGTAAAGGCAGATTTGATTATCAATTTTTTTTAACAACTAAAAGAAATCATAAGAAAAATCAGAAGAAATCATAAGAAAAATAGTTTAATCAGAAGAAATTGGTAAAGGCAGTTTGATTCGGCTAACATTACGAGAAAACGAATCCATCAGACACATCAGAAATTCAACAAAATCATTCAAATTAGAGCAACCGAAGATTGAAATCACAAATCATCACCAATTAAACATAAAATAAATAGAAAGAAACTGGTTAATGCTTTTTTACTTGTCCAACAAGCCAAGACACAAACCTCAACTAAAACGAATACATATGAACCTAAATACCTAACCCTAAACACCCGCCATGGCTAAAAACTCCTTTGTTCTCTCAAATCTTCATGTCTTGGAATCATCATCATCATCACTGCTCCTCCTCCTTATCTTCTAGAATATTTTTCCATCACGTCGTACGTTATGATGGAAGGGAACCTTTTCTTCTTGTTGTCTTGTGGTTGGCATTGGCAATGGAACAGTACTGAGTCTTTGTGTAACAAACGGATGGTTCAAGAGCTCAACTCCGGTGGCCCTGCGTGATGGAAGTGCATGGCACAGCCTCAAAAAGTCATTAGCCACGGGAGAGATTTCTTCAGACAACCTCCACTCGTAATACTCTTCTAAATGCTCCTGCTTCATGGGTGTACCTCCAAACATCTCATAAACGATACACCCTAAAGACCATATATCAAAAGACGGATCGATTAGTCCCTTTGGCCCAAGTTCAAAAGACTCCGGTGACATGTATTCAGTCGTGCCACCATGGAGAGGGGAAAGATCGGTATTAGGTTCCTTGGATAACCCGAAATCAGATAGCTTGAGATGCCATGGATCTCCAAGAGTGGTGGAAGGGAAGACGAGGACGTTTGATGGCGTGAGGTCGCAGTGAACGTAGCCTTTGGCGTGAAGAGCCTCGAGTCCTTGTAAGATCATACGAGCGGCGCTTTGGATCAAATACTCAGGCAGTGATTTCCCACCGAAACGAGAGATAATCTTGTCGAGAGAACCTTCGGAAGCGTACTCCATATAGATGTAGCAACCTAGGGGTTCGGTTACTAAGTGAAGGCAATCGCTTGAGGCTTGAACGATGCGAGGATGATTGCGAAAGTGAAGCATGACCCTGAGCTCCTTTTCGAGATTCTCCCTGAGATGGATGGAAGATGTCTTCTTCGCGTATAATCCGTGAACGGGATGCACCACCAAAGAGACGGTGCCGAAGGCTCCTTGGCCAAGAACACGGACAGTTCTCAGTGAACGTTCATCCACATACGAAGCTTCTCCCATCATAATCTCTCTCTCTCTCTCTTTAGGTTTTGTTTACAGATGATTAATGAGGTATTTGCTCTCTACGTTGCTCTCTATTTATATCTATATTTGTCGGTGGCTCACTCCTTTTTCGTTTATGATTAGGAGGAAGACACACTTTTCCTCTTTTTTTCACACTTTTGAATAATTATCATGGTCAATTATTGAATATACAAATAAAATCACGGTCAATTATATATATATACATGATGAATAATATAAAGGTAAATCGTATATTTCCTAGAAGAGATTCTCCTTTTTTAAATATATTAGTTTGATGAACATTAAGCATTTTAATTAAATCCTCAAAATTTTATGTGAAGGATCAGATAAGATTCACAAATTAATCTTATCCTTAACCTTAAATATACCTACCGTGTTGATATAATATTAAAATTATATGATTATGGAAAATGAATAACGTAAAATCAGGAGTTTGTTGGATGAAGTTATATAAGTCCTAATCATAAACGAAAGAGGAGTGAGGGTTGACCACCGACAAACAAAGTTATAAATAGGGAGCCTCTGTAAACAACGAAACCTTAAAGAAACCTTAAAGATATTTTGTCTGTAGACCAAAGTTCAAAGAGGTATTCACTATGGAGACTCAGAAACTTCCGGTTGGTTCACGGTTTCGTCCAACCAAGCTGGGGTTGGTGAGGCGACTTCGCAACATGGTCATGTGTAACAACAGCGATTTCATAACAACTTTGGATGTGTACAACGACGAGCCGTGGCTTCTTGATCACGTAAATAACGACCTGTTCTACGAAAACAAATGGTACTACTTTGTTCCGAGGACTAAAAGAGGTGGCAAGACAACGAACCGGACTGTACCGGGAGGCGGCAAATGGAAAGGCACTGGTCGAAAAAAAGAAGCCATCATCGACGAGAGAAACAACAGGGTGGAGGGTTACAAGCAGACTCTCGTGTACAACAAGAAAGTGAAGGGGAAGCTAGTGCCGACTGATTGGCTCATGACCGAGTATTCCCTTCATATGGATGTTCACGACGACTTGGTCTTGTGTAAGATCCGAGACGAAACCAAGAAGAGGCTCAAACCAAGAAGAGCCTCAAACCAAGTGCCTCCCTCATGTAAAAACAACATTTTATCGAACCAAGTGCGAGAAGAAGAAGCTAATGGACTAGTTGAGATGATGACGCTAGAGGGGGAACACGGTGACGTCACTCAGCAACAACAACAACAGCAAGATACACCGATTTTTCATCCTCTTCTTCAAGGTCATGATTCAGGATTCGAGACAATGATGATGACGACGCAGAGCAACGACAACAACATCATGATGATGTCGTACCAAGAACAATATCAGTGGGATGATTTTGGTTTCGATGGCTCGGAGGATTTGATGCTCAACGTGGATGAGCTCATAGCTATGGAAGTTGACGTCAGCCAACAACAACAACAACTATATCAACTGATTCCTCAAGCTCAAGATCCAAGAAGATTTGTGGGTCAAGTCATGTTTACTTCTAATTGAGTTTGTTTCTTTATTTGCTTTGAAAGAAAACGATTGTACAGTCTCTTGAGTTATTAAATTCATATATGCTTTTTTAAAAAAAAAATAATTCATATATGCTAATTGTATTACTCTCTTGATTTACCTTGTGAGATCAACAATGAAGATAAACTGAAATTGTGAACAAGGTAAGTTTTTAGTTATCGAAGAATCTAGCTATATCCATATCTATTACAAAACTATCCCAAAAATCTCTCCCATTGTTTATTACAAAACTATCCCAAAAATCATTACAAAACTTAATAGAAGTCCTACATTACCAAATTCAAAGTCTTACATATAGAAAATATAGGTTGAATTGTATTGTGTTATCTTCATTGAGATGTTGCAATAGAATTCATACAAAGTAACAAGAAAGAGAGATTATATTATGTACACTCATTGATAGAGTAATCAAAGGAATGATAGAGTAATCATAGTGAAGACATATCGTGATTGATATGAAGGAATCTCCTTAATATTACATTCATAACTTCAAAACTACCAACTAAGAGAAACTAGGGAATCAAATCACTCCGACAAGAAGAATCTCTAAGTCATAAGACCATCTTTGCATTACTCAAAAGTGTTTTTTTCCTCCAAAATCTCTGTTCCTTTGATGAGATGATTGACATAATACAAAAGCTCTGTCTCACAACTCTATATGAAAAAGATGTTCGTTTCCGATAACCTTAACTAAGAGCTTCAATCCACAGCTACTGGAGTGGCTTGCTTCTTCGCTTTGGTCTTCTTCATCAATCTCCTCAACTCCAAAACACTAGTCCAATCTGTTCTCGCCATGAACTCTACGCAGAACATTATAAGCCGTGGGATGCTCTCTTCTCAGCCTCGAGATTCACTCAATCCGAATTTTCGCACTGAGAGGAGAGAAAACCAAAAACTTGCTTTAGATTCCCTCTAGATGGTCTGGCATTCACAACGTATTTGCATATAAATATTAGCATCCGTCGCATTTCCATTTTTGTAATACTCTTTTCTTCAAAAGATTTTCCACCATCAAAGGCCCCTGCAAATGATTCAAATTTCTCAGCATCATGATAAAATTATAATCCAATAGATTCAAGTGTCTCATGGTTGGTTAAAAACACCATTTATGGTTAAGTCTAGTATTGTGGAACCAGAAATCCGGAAAAGTACAAAATGCAATTACCTTCTTGGTTGAATAATGAAATCAAGATGGCCAAACATACACATACACTGATATCTTCCCCTATCATCACAATTACAATATTGATTAGACCGCCATATACAAATCATGTTTGAACTGGCAACATTTGAAAACTTACCATCTTGACAACAAACTAAGAGCTTCTTCTCCAACCTCATCTTCTGCTTAGCAAAATTAACCGCGGAAGGAAGATTCCTTAATATAGAAAATCTATCAAATTTTGAACCCTGGAAAACATACACTTTTTGATCATTATTTGTTTTGAAGAAACATGTACCATGACAAGAGTTTTGTTTTGTCTTAAAGGCATACATACCTTCATAGGTAGATGCAAATGCTCTTCATGAGGGACTGAGATCGGATTTTGATCGCAGTTTAATATGCAGTCGATAGATGTCGCCTTACCAGCTGGACCAAGATAAAAAAGATTTGATGAGAGGCTGAAGCTATTATCAAGCGCAAAAGAAGATAGACACAATATTAGAAAATTAAACTGACCTACTTGTGATGACCCAACAGCAAGATTAGTTGATGCCAACCAAGATACTAAGCTTTCTTCATCGACATTCATCATCCCAACTTTAGGTTTTGGTACACTAAGAGATAAGATTTCACCATAAGACTTTGAGCATTTGACAACAAGCTGAGGAGCTTCCTGACCCCTCTGCGCTCGGTACACTCTATGATTCTCAACAATCTCTGCAACTTTGTGGTTACACAAGTCAGGCCCCGAGTCAATAAGATGGTCAACATGTGTCCAGAAAAGATTGGGAGATAAACCTCTAGCCCAACTCTCTTCATCGTCACCAGCTCCTGGGATGTAATTCCAACTAAACTCTGAATTGGTTCTGTGCTGAACTTCAGCAGAAGCAGAAGCAGAGACAGGGATGAGAGGGGTGAAATCCCATGAATCATGCTCAGGTACTTGATTCAACCATATGAGTGTTTTCTGCGAAACCCAAAGAGGGCGTAAAGGTTTTCTCAAACATGAAGCAAGAGAAGCAATATCAGCTCCACTCTCGTCTAGTTGTCTTGTCCATTCATCCAATCGAGCTTCAATGGAGGCCTTCTCAGTTTTTGAAACCCAGAGTGGAAGATGTAACGAACAATCCCATTTATCTAACAAGTGCCTTATGTTGCCAACACCATCATGATCATCACTAGTCAAGCCCTACGAAGAAGATAAGATTGTAAGAAAACAAAGAACGTTTCCTCAAAAGATCAAGAAAAACCAACCAAGAACGTTTCCTCAAAAGATCAAGAAAAACCAAGATTGTAAGAAGATAATTAATCCAGACAATGGACAACATCAACACATTGTAACTACTCACTGCATCATCAGTGTAACATAATCTCTTCAAGTGATTAAATATCGAACGGTTCAATACACATGACCATATGGGTATCGTTTTGGACATGCTATCCGGAAACCGCTTTCCTTTCCGAGTTGAATCAATAATGATACAACCTCCTTTTTCTCCTATCCATCGGAACAAACCAAAAATGCATAAAGATATGTTTTTTGATGAAGCTAAGATCATGAGCTAAGTGAAGTGTATACCAGCGAGAAGAGGAAGATGGAGATTGAGTCGACAAGTGTTGAAGGACAAGTTGTTGGTATGGCCATCGGTGGATTTGAAGTAGCAAGTGGCGTCGAATCTAGGCGAATACCAGAGACCACAACGAAGGTTGGCGAGGAGAGGAAGTTTCGGCCATAGCTGCGAGATCTCTTTGACGAAGATGGAGTCTTGGTAAATTGATCGGAGAGCGTTGTAGAGGCTGTTGTCTCTTCGCTTTATTCTCCTCGCAGCTCTGTAAATACTATCTCTTGTCGTCCTTGGCTCTTTCTCGTTTTCCGCCATTGTTTCACACCAAGAAACACCACCTGCTTCTGATAATTCAGTGAAAACGGCGCAGCGAAACGATGGAACAGTGGAAGACGACGATGGGATAGGTTTACCAAACCACAACTGTTTTGGTTTAAGAAAATAAAATAAACAGTCGGTTTATTAATTAATTTCGGTTTGGGTTTCCAAAAGTTTCCCAAAAAAAAAGGAAAAGTGTGTCTTCTTCGAAAGGAAAAGTGAGTAACCGACAAATATAGATATAAATACAGAGCAACGTAGAGAGCAAATAGATCATTAATCATCTGCAAACAAAACCTAAAGAGAGAGAGAGAGAGAGATTATGATGGGAGAAGCTTCGTATGTGGAGGAACGTTCACTGAGAACTGTCCGTGTTCTTGGCCAAGGAGCCGAGCCTTCGTATGTGGAGGTTGTCTGAACAAATCTCTCCCGTGGAGGTTGTCTGAACAAGCTTCGTATGTGGAGGTTGTCTGAACAAATCTCTCCCGTGGCTAATGACTTTTTGAGGTTGTGCCATGCATTTCCATCACGCAGGGCCACCGGAGCTGAGCTCTTGAAGCATCCTTTTGTTACACAAAGACTCAGTACTGTTCCATTGCCAATGCCAACCACAAGAAAACAAGAAGAAAAGAGGGGTGATGATGATGATTCCAAGACATGAAGATTTGATAACAAAGGAGTTTTTAGCCATGGCGGCTGTTTAGGGATAGGTATTTAGGGTCATATGTATTGGTTTTAGTTGAGGTTTGTATCTTGGCTTGTTGGACAAGTAAAAAAAACATTAACCAGTTTCTACTTGTGGGTTGCGTCATTTATTTTTTTGTTAATTGGTGATGATTTGTGATTTCAATCTTCGGTTGCTCTAATTTGAATGATTTTGTTGAATTTCTGATGTGTCTGTGATGGATTCGTTTTCTCGTAATGGACAGGTACTTGTCCGCAGCGAAACAAAAAATCTTAGTTGTTTGAGAGTTTGAAAAATTTCTCTAATTTCTAAATTAGCTAAAAAAGCGATACATTACCAAACAACTTTTATATGTTTCCTATCAAAACAAAAGGCTAAAGAAGATAATTAGCTGAAATATTAATGTCGTTACGATTATTAAGCTACCTATTTAAATAGGGTTTAGCTAAAATTGTCACGATACATGAGTAAAACAAATTTTTTTTTTGTTTAAAAAAATCAATTTACTCACAATTATCAGTGGACGTATATGCAAAAGCTATACTCTTTTTTTTTGGTTCAAATTATTGAAAAGCTATACTCTTTTTTTGTTGTTGTTCAAAAGCTATTCTCATCTATTATTATTGACGTATATATTTGAATAGTCTACAATCAAAGGATTTATCTAATTAAACTTCTGAAGTGCTATTATTGGTGTACAAGAACTTTTAAAACTCTTATTTTCTTGAGTAAACAATAATTAAAAAGGTGTTCTTAGTTCACTTTCTTAGAGCATGGATCCCCGCAGAACCGGTTCAAAATTATATGACGCCTAAATCAAACTAACAAATTGATGCCCTTTACTACAAATAATCATCACTACACCACAAAAAACTTATTTAAAACTGATGCCTCCAAAATTTTAATAAAATTTGGGGCCTAAAACCTTTACTTTATAAGTTTTAGCTCGGAGCCAACCCTCATCTCCGAAAATGGATACTTGTACTTGTAGTCTTGTAGATCCGACCCGATTCTTTTCATACTAGTATTTTTGTCCTCATTTTCTTAAATATTATGTCATAAAAAAACATGTATTAAATTTCGTATGCGACTTGTTTCTATACAAACAAACAAAAAAAACCTTATTTATGAACACAAAAGTTATATTTCATAAGATTTTATAAAAGCCATCACAAAAGCCATCATAAAAATCAAGACTATCTACTCAAGAAAAGTCAGTAATGAAAAAAATGGTCAGTAATATATTTCGGCTGGAATTTCATAAATCCAGTTTTGTAAAAGTATCCGTATATATCTCAATTTTTGTCGTCTTCTTTCCATTAGGCTTTTACCATTTTTTTTTCCATTTTTTTTTTTTTTTGCATTTACTTCTTTTTTGTTTCTTTTGATTTCTTCGGTTTACTCCCTGTTCAAAAAATCGACTGTTTAGGTAATTAATCGACCGTTTAGGTGCTAGACAGCAGTCTACCATCTCAATTTGTGTTCAGGCGGGAAAGAATACCGGTCAACGGTTTTTTTCTGACTTCAACGATTTTTTTAAAAATTGACAATTAATCGCTGATTTTTTGAGTTAAACGCTAGACAAAATCTGATCGTCCAACTAGCGCCTAGCGATTTTTTGAACTTTAGTTACGAATGTGTCTTTCTTGTGGGACTCCGTAAGCAAGACGACGACGAAGAAAAATTGAACAAGAAAGAGAAAAATAAAAAAGCAACTTTTTTTCTGGCTGTAATTTTGCGAGGGCAATTTTATTATAAAAAAAGTCAGATTTATTAGTTTTGGGGTCATTATATTATTTATTTCTATGAATCATACAGTCACACTCTACGAACCTTCCATAAATTTCATTGACTTTTATTTTTTATTTTCCCGGCGATCGTTTCATTTTCGTTTTCATTTTACTTCTCGTCTTGTTTATACGCTAAGCTGCCCTTTTTTTCGCCGGAATTTCAGTGGGTTTATTTGTCCTCTTTAGCTCTTTACTGTTTATCTGATCTTTAAGCTAATAATCACCGTTGTGTCGATTAATTGAACCACCAAAGATTTTGGTGAAAATGGTCTGCTTAAGCCCTTTTCGCTTTTCTGTTTCAATTTGGCCTTAAATCTTCTTTTTCTTTGATGAGTTGCGTTTGATAATTAAAATTAAGCAAAGGGTCTTTCTCTGCGCGTGAAATTTCGCTCTCTCTTGTTTTCTTCCCTATTTTACTCTGTGAAACACAAATGTCTTTGTCTATTAATTACAATCCTAAAACCCTAAATTTGTGTACAAGTGTTAGTCTTTGTTCAGTTTTTTTCATCCGAGTTTTTCTGTTTTGTATGTCGCAGGATGAGTTAAAAGCCACTTGGGTTTCCGCGGATTTGTTCAAAGGAACCTTCTTGACACATGGACTAAAAGCACAGGTACTTTTCCGATACTTACAACTCAAATATACTTCCTGCATTTACGAGGTTGACAAAGGTTTGTTCTTTTTGAGTTTTGAAAAAGATGAAATTGAGGTTTGGGAAGCTAGTTTAAGCTGTTGCAATCATTTCCATGGAAGCTTGGCAAAAGCGAGAGGATCAGAATCTTTTACTCAATTTTAAAATTTTTGGGTATTTTAAAGCCTTGATTTTTATTCTTTTGAGTTTGGCTTTGATGAAAGCTCAGAAAGTAGGGATACCTAACATTGCATTTACTATCCACCATTTATCATTCTCATGCTCTGTTTTGATTTTCTTGTCTTGCTTAGAATTTAATTACTCTCTGGTTTGGCTTGAATTGTTTTGAAGCATTCATTAGTGGAATTGAGAAAATTCAATCCAAGATTTTCTTTTTAGTACTAAGCTCTAAATTGAAGCTTCCCTGCTGCTTTCTCTTCGTTCTTTGATCTGTGTTGATTCAATTTGTATGGACAATCAGTTTCTGCCTTGTCTTCACTCCTTTGGTTAAATTTATTTTCCCTGAGGAATGTATTGATTTCATGTTATGATAATCTCTTTGTTCTATATGGTTTGTAGATGTCTTGATATGTCACTTTCATACAGGTAAGCTCGTTGAGGTGATCTTCAATACAGGATGTCAGTCTGAAGTTTCTGGAGTATCAATCTGAAGTTAGTTTGCAGTTTTGTGTTCAAATGGCTGATCTTCAAGAGAGGATGTCTGTCTCCTCGTCTTCATCCTCGTCATCATCGTCTTTGTCACTATCAACAATGCCAATAGATGTGGAATTGTGGATGATTGCCGAGGAAAGGGCTCAGGAGATACTAAACACCATCCAACCTGTCTTTGTTTCAGACAGAAGTAGGAACGAGATCATCGATTATGTCCAGACCCTTATTAAGGATCGTCTTGGAATTGAGGTTAGAACTTTGGTGCTCCAGTTGACTTTCTGTTTTGATTATTAGGTAAACCTATGATTATATTTATAGTGATGGCTTTATGTCAATTGATTAGTGGAAATTTTGTTTGAAGAACTTTCCTTAAGTCTTCACTTCTTAGGAATGATGTATCAGATGATGTCTGGTTGTGATGTTGCATAAGAAGGTTTGAGATGTGTTATTTCGTTACTAGCGAGATGCTTACGTTTTCTTGCTGTGTGATTAGATTCGGAGACAGGACTATTGTTTTGTGGCCCTAAATCAGTCTACAAGCATATGGTTTATGTGTTGGCTTAATCGCTTTTAATGTGGTATTGTATTTACAGGTCTTTTTATTTGGCTCGGTGCCACTAAAAACCTATCTCCCAGATGGAGATATTGATCTGACAGTCCTAACTCCTCAAGATAAGGAGGAGGACTTGGCTACAGCATTGCGTGTTATGCTTGAAGCTGAAGAGGGAGAATCTGATTTCCATGTAACTGGTGTTCAGTATATCCCAGCACAGGTTTGATTGGTTCCTTTGTGGTTTTTGAATTATGTGTGTTCCCTCAAGAAAACTCATTTCATGCTTATACTCTTTTCCGCTCATTGGGGTTTCGAATGGTAGGTTAAGGTTATAAAATGCAATATCAGGAACATTGCTGTAGATATCTCCTTCAATCAAATGGCAGGACTCTGCGCTTTATGTTTTCTGGAGCAGGTAAACACTTAATAGCTTCGGCTTATGAATAGTTCTTCCATCGTCTATCCTCAACTGATTTTTGTAGATCTTTGATTTGGTTGCTTTGTTAGGTTGACCAAATTTTTGGGAGAGACCATCTGTTCAAACGTAGCATCATTTTGATTAAGGCCTGGTGCTATTATGAGAGCCGTATTCTCGGTGCCAACACTGGATTGATCTCAACATATGCATTGGCAGTACTAGTCTTGCATATCATCAACATATCTTATTCATCATTATCTGGTCCTTTAGCGGTGAGTATATTCAAAATCTCAGCTTATTTGGGCATTACTTCTAAGATTAACATATGGTATCGATCATCAACAGGTACTGTTTAAGTTTTTGGATTACTATGGATCGTTTGATTGGGACAATAACTGTATCACGGTCAGTGGTTCGGTCCCGATATCTTCTCTTCCAGATATTACTGGTAAGGATGCTGAAATCAGAAGACACTTTTCCTCTGTTTCCCTTAATTTGAAACCTCACTTGTTGCTTTCTCCTGCCTATTTCTCCAGAAACCGGGCATCATGAAGTTGTCCTGAACGAGAAGTTCTTTAGAGAATGCATGGAGTTATATTCGGTTCCAACTAAAGCTGTGGAAGCAAATGGCCATTATTTTCCTGTAAAACATTTCAACATAGTGGATCCTCTGAAACACCGTAACAACCTGGGACGTAGTGTGACACAAGGTACTCCATTGATCAAAGATTTCTAAAGCCGCAAGACCGAAAAGAAGCTCATGATTTGGTCTCTCAAGTAAAATTGTCTTATCTTTTGTGTAATCTTGTCAGGCAATTTGCAACGTATAAGACACGCTTTTACATTAGGAGCTCGAAAGCTCAGAGATGTGCTTACAGTACCTGGAGAAACCATGGGTTGGAAACTGGAGAAGTTCTTTGGTAGTTCATTGGAGAGGAACGGTAAGGGACAGAGACAAGATGTAGAAGAACCTGTCATCGCGTTTGGCACTGGGAGATCAGAATCATCAGAACTCAGAGGAGATTTTGAAGGATACTTCAATAGTCTTGTATACGGGAAAAGGTTTCACGGTGAGACTCAGCATAACTGGATCCCTCAGGGTCAAGACACAAGTTCTTGGGACATTGTGCGTTGGTTTGTGACAGGCCAAAAGAATGTTTTCTATTGGAGGAATCTGAATGGATCAACCTCGATGCAGAACATGCGGAAATCAAGAGGAACAGGCACTTATATTCCTGAAATGGTAGTAGATTCACCATTTACTCTTTCACTCGTACTTGGATTTTTGAAAGAAAAAAAAATTGTTACTGAATTTGTATGATCCATTGGTTTTTGTTTGTTTGTTTGCAGAGTCAACAGTCTTACAAAGACAGGTTCAGTAGCAAACCAAGCCCAATGAACTCATTACCTTCAGCATCTCAGACTCAACTGTTCAAACGGAATCCTTGAATTGGTCTCTTAGCCTTAAAAAAAACTTTTGCATAATAACTTAGGTTTGTCTCACATATTTATATTCCAACAGAAAACAATCACAAGAGTTTTTTTTTGTGGTGCTAAATTGAAAGTTCCAAAGGTTGAAGTAGATGCTCTGTTTTAGGATTCATTGGATTGTAATTGACTTTTCTATGTTGGCCTATAATTCATTCAGAGATCTCTCATAATTAATTAGTAATTACAATAAATCTACTAATTACCTCTTCATAGATTCTTGACTATCGTTGTAAATTTGGTCATTTAGAGTAAACAAAACAATCAAAAAAAAAAAAACATGAGACAATATCTAAATTGTAAGGTTTATTACATTGCCATGACGCAGACGCTGTCTTGAGTTTGATCTGATAGAGAGGTTGTTGCACTTATCAGTGGAGTTAAGGCCCCACCAGAGATCTTTTATGACACTTGTCCATTTTTTCATTGCTATTTTCTATGTATGATGACGATATACTTCCAAAGCATTACGTCATCTCTATCCTGTATTATAGAGCGATTCTATAGGCAAGATCTGCCGATAAGTTTTATAGTTAAAAAAAAGTCAGCAGCAATAACTAAGTTGATTAAAGTTTGGTTATCAAAGAGATCTTAGCAAGATCAGATATAAATTTGAAAAATTATCACGATAGTTTGGGTTATTGGCTTATTCCCTTCTTCTTCTTCTTTTTTTTATAGATGGTGACGCATCAATTAAAATTATTTGTTAAATTAATGAAGTTGATCTTTCTTTCACATTTTGTATAGCCCATGACTAGTAGTACTTCTTACATTGAGATCGGATCCCGATTATACAAACGTGTCTATTCTCGACAATCAGTAACATTTTTATTAACTTGTAATGAACTTCTAAGCGAGACATGATCATTAAAAGTTAAGCAAACGCACTTATTTTACTTATTCTGTGCTGGAATGTTATGTCGTTAGATATCATCTCTAATTATATACTACAAAACATAGTATAATAGTAATACTTAATTATACACTTAAGAAATCAATTTGGGACTCCCAAGCATAAAAGAAAGGAAACAATTTTATACGGACTTTACCAGCAACCTCTTCGGTCTTGCATTGACCAATGATGGCACGTCTCCGTTGCTCTTAATTTGATAATTGAAGATAAATACAATTTTAAATTTAATAATCTTGCAAATCAGTTCCTCTAATTACGCTTAAACTCTTCAAGAAAATACTAGTTTTCCATGATTTTTGTTAAAAAAAAACAGATAAATGAGAAACCATCCAATGTCTCAAATAAGCTTTGTGGTCAAAGCATCTTTAATTTGAAAAGTTTATCAATTATTATTTAAATATTTTCAACATCTATATATTGTCTTATCAATTTTCCAACAAATGTACGACTTTTTTACATTAGAACAAAGCATGCAATGATGGATCATTACGATAAAAAAGAAGATAACATAAATAAACGAAAGAAATGAAAAAAGCATTGATCAAAAAAAAAAAGAAGAAGAAGCAAGAAATGGCCATGTTCTAAATCCATCATGACCATTGTTTGCCAATTTCAACAAAGTTGTCCCTCCAAATTTAACAATTCAATGCTTTTTTTTTTCCTTGCATAGTTATTTTATATATATGCACATGATATTATAAACACACACCACCACAATCTCTTCTTGGACCCTAAAGACAACAAAGAAGAAAAAAAAAACATATATACAAACTCTCTTATCTTCACCATTTAATCTGATTCTTGAATCTAGCTACTAGAAATGGATGCAAGGAAGATTAAACTTCACGTTTTATTACTGTCATTCTTACTCATCTCCAAAGTTCCTTCGATTTTTGGGTTGAGTCTGAGAGACTTTACTAGATCGGAGCCGGAAGCATTTCACGGCGGAAACTTTCCGTCGATGAAGAGCAGGAAGTTGATGGTTACAAACTTGGAAGTTGATTATTCAGGTGATTATGATGATGGAGCATCATCATCATCACCATCACCACCAGTGCCTGATTATGATGATATATATAGAAGGCAAGGTGATGTCCCAAGCCCCGGTATTGGCCATTGATCATACATATCATGTGTATACACAAACACACATTTTGCTTTATATATTTATACATACATGTTCATATATGTTTTTTTTCTAAAAGGTCGTCTCCATATGATCATATTTTATGTTGCTATTTCTTCATTTTTGATTTTTTGTACTGTCTTTTTTTTTGTTTTTGTTTTTAATAAATGGTGCCCTCACCTATTGAATTGTCTCATTTCCTCGTGTTTTTTGGGAGCTTCTTGTATGATAGTATAATACATTATGTTAAACCTGCATTTTTCTGTTGTAAAAATGTTTTCGGATATTTACAAAAATTATGCTATATAAGAAAAAATAATTTATTTCTCCGCATCTGTCTTAAGTCTTTTTTATTAATTTTGTAATTAAAGTGCAATTAATTAATTTAGATAACAACGTCGCACAACCTTCAAAAAGATCTAACTTTACATAGAACAATTGTTGAACCTTCTTTCTCAAAAAAAAAAAAAAACAATTGTTGAACAAATTAATGGGCGTAATCAAACCATAAGCTGAACCGGCATCAGCTTATAATACTAGTGAGAATTAAAAAAAAAGGGGGAAAAAGCACAAAACATTCCGTCAGTTGGTAAGAAAAAGAACACTGTGTCAGTTATACAGTCTTGACTCTTGAACCATTCGCCTAGACAAGTTGTATTTACAAATTATAATAACAACGACAATTATACAGATTTGTTACCCTTAACATAAGATTAAAAAAAACATTAAATCTTTCACATGGGGGAAGTGATTGTGCGTGGGATATATCTGCAATGTTCCCATAAAATAAGATACTCCCTCCGTTTTTTTTTATAAGTAGTTTTATAGATTTTGTTTTGTTTTACAATATAAGTTGTTTTCATGTTTCTATGCAATTTTTACTTTTATCGAATACTGTGTGGCCAATAATATTCTGCAGTTTTTTTTATAATTGACTGGATTATTTTTAATTTATATATTAAATAATATTTTTTAGTAAAAAATGAGTTTCTTAATATTTGTGATTTTAACCAAAACTACTTATAAATAAAAACGGAAGGAGTAGATTACAATCAAACAACAACACATGCAGAGTAAATTATCCTGAAATTGAATGAATTTATTTCCGATAATTTCCCACCGATTCCCAAGAAAGATATAAAAATTGTGTGCAAGGACCAGATGAAAGAGGGAGGGTTTGAGTAAAGAGACACTTGGAACTAAACAAAAACTAAAACAAATTATTAGCAATTTCATAAACATTCTCGCGCTAATCAATTAGTTAAATTAACATTTTGAACTTATAAAGCTTAATACTTCGGAAATTGATCGGAATTTAACTGTCACCACTATAAATGATTGTTGTATCCTATGTAACTTATGTAATGTGGATGATGTATAAGCTAATGTCAAAAGAGTATTTTGGCTAATCTGGTTAAATTGTTACTAATGACCGCGCTAAACCTGAGTTCAACGTCACCACTATGCCTTTTTCTTAATTAAAGTGATAAATTTAATTTTGATAATTCCAAAAAAAAAAATTATGATCACCATAAAAATATGAAATGGGTGCGTCATGACTGAGTATATCAACAGTATAAGTCGTGTTCAGAAAAAACAAAACAAAAAAGTCCTCATTTGGGTGATGCATATACCAAACTGAAAATCACATCATTCCCAAAATCACGTATGAAGCTTAAAATCATATAAAATACATTTGGTGTTTTGCTTTGAAATATCAATGTTAGTGTGAATCAGTGATTTTGTTGTCATGCATCGTATATTCGCATGCATATAATATTAATACATTATATGACTTTGGTGGAATCCCTTTATGCATGCATTGAATCCACCGACCAGTCGACTAGATGTTTTGAATTATATAATTATAGAAATATTGTTGTGAAGAGCAAGCTGATCAATACCATTAGGAATTGGATTCCGATCCAGTTTTGTAAATTGTTCGATTACAATAATGGCAAAGTGAGAAAGTGGGCAAGAAAGATAAACCTCTCGCTTTTCATTTTTAAGTAGCAAGAATATAAAGGCTCAACTTCCACAACACCTAACAAAAGGAAGAGAAATAAACACATAAAAGGAATGAAAGAGAAAGAAGCATAAAAACAAAGTGAATAGAAAAGGAGCACCAATCAAAGACTATAAATTCTTAAGTTTTAGGGGTCTATTTTCTTTCAAAAATTACAAAAAGTCTTATTTTCTTTCAATTATGCACATAACCCGTTTTTCATTCAACTAAGCACAAGGCCCGAGTTTTCTTTGGGCCGAACCTAACCGTAGGCTGGCTCTACGGCGGCGAGGCAAGATGTTTATGCGGTGGTGACATCTGAGGCTCCTCGCTCCGGATCTGTGCGAACGAGATGCGGTGAGGCTTTTCTCCCCGAAGCTCCTATGGAACCATTTATGATTAGGTCAATTTGGTTCTTTGAGATGGCGGATCTGAAGTCGCGGACTCAGGCGGCGGCGAGTGGGCTCGAGGGAGGTGGTTTGCCGGAAGTTTCCGGACATCTCCCCCTTCGTCCACCGTGTTTTTCTCGTGGAGTAAGACTCTTGGCGACGTCTTTGTTCTTTTCTTTGTTTCTCCGACGGTGTAGCTCAACGGCGGTGGTGATTAGTTATGTTACCACCTCGTCAAAAGGCGGATGTCCTATTATGTTCCGATATGAGTCAATGGCGTTTCGTACGTGGTAGAGGTGTTCTGATCTGCGGCGTGTGTCGGAGGTTTTCTGTTCCGGCGGAGTTTGAACGGCAACAGTGAATCCCAAGACTGGCTCAGACCCATGGCATGGTCATTTGCCATGGGTCCATTTAAAAAAAAAAAAAATTCAAGAAAAAAGGGCTCAATTTTTTTTTTTTTTAATTATTTGAAAAATGGCCCAAATATTTTTTTTGGTCTAAAACTCATATATAAGTTGAGACGGCCTTGTCAATCCCAGCGGTGGAAATTTTCTGATTCACATCATTAGAGTTTGCGTTGCCTCCGGTTTTCTCTTCGATTTCTTCTTTGGTTCGGTTTCGGTTTTACGGTTCCAATTGTTATTTAGTTTAGTGCTCCTAAACATGTCCATCTATGTAATTATGGTTTAATTTATTTCTGGTTTAGTGTAATAAAAAAGCAACAAAAAAAAATCCAAAAATAAATACAGTACAAATTTGGTCAAAAAACAAAAAACCCCAAAAAAATAAATACAATT
This sequence comes from Eutrema yunnanense, assembly GCA_002933935.1. Lineage (NCBI taxonomy): Eukaryota > Viridiplantae > Streptophyta > Magnoliopsida > Brassicales > Brassicaceae > Eutrema > Eutrema yunnanense. The sequence continues at coordinate 139,214 of PKML01025986.1, read as the reverse complement.
TGGTCAAAAAACAAAAATATGAAAATATGACTAATCATTTCGAAGGCCGGAAGATAAGTAACCTATAATAAAATATATTGAGAAGAGCTTTCGAGTGATTGGCTGAACCGCTGAAGGATTGTGGACCTTTAGGTTTTGCATGTGAGTCGATCCGCAACAAATGAACCACCTAACCCTACAACAACAAATAATAACAATATCAATGTATACATATCATTTTGTAATTATCATTCTGTAAATAACAGCTAGTGACTAATCAGTTAGAGTGGATAAGATTAAGTACTTGTATATAAGTGACTGTAATCGTGGATATAAGATTAAGGACTTGTATATAAATGACTGTAATCGTTTATTGACAATTAATGAGAAATGTCAGTTTATCAAAAGCTAATATGGTATCAAAAGCTAATAAACAATTTGATAACATGTATAAGTGCGTGAAACGTTCATTAAAGGCTTTAATTTAAAGCATTTATTCAACAACAACAAAAAAGAGTATATAACTCGAAGTGTAAGAAAATATACACACGTTTCAAATAATAACAATTTGATAAACATTTATTCGTGAAAATTTTGCGTTAAGAGAAAGTAAAAAAAAAAAAAAATATATGCAACAAATATTTTCATAATAAAAAGGACAGTGCCATGAAACCATTTTTAGGAATTGTATATAAATTTATTTTATTAATGATATAATAAAGTATAAACAATAGATGCAACCTATCTTGTTGTTCACCATAATAGGAATCAAATCTTAAGTACATGGCCTACCGGACTACTATTCATAAATTTGGTTCGTAGAATTTACCATTATATGTGTAAGTTTTCTTGGTCTTCTACACTCGAAGATAGTGAATTTGATTCTTAGGTAATACGAATTAAACGAAGCAAATTTCCAAGAGTTTTCCAGCACGATATAAGTGTAGCCATTCGTTTTGGTTTATCTTACCATGCTCCATCACGAACATGGTGCAGATAAGCCGTTAATCTTAGAACTTTGTAAATCGGTAGAATTGTTCGTTATAAAATCATCTATCCATTTATTTTTATAATATTTCAGACGATTAAATTTTGTTTTATACCGGTATTATTTGTATAAAAAAACAGAAAGGTAAATTTAATTTTAAAAGTCAGTATAGAAGAAACACATTACTTTTTTGTTTCTTTCTAATTACGCGTTTTTTTTATACTGCTCATTTTTTTCCGTCAACACAAGTGGTGTTTAAAAGCCGCTTTAGTTTCTTCTACTATCTGTTAAATTGAAAGATTGAAACCTCTGAGGCTGTGAACAAACCGTTTCGATTATTACTGTTGCAACCCAAAAAGAAAATGGAGGGAGAGAGAGAGAGAGTGATGACCAAATTCTGAGGCTGATGGTACAAAGCTGCATCAATGGCGGAAATTCTGTTGGTAAGTAGAGAAAAAAGCTCTTTTTTTTTTTTGAGATGTAACTGTCACTCACGTGTTTCTGTCTCTTCACCTGTAAAATATTCTCGCCACGTTTGCTCTTTCACGCCCTTTTCTTTCCCCCCGAGAAAACGCTGTTTTTTTTTTTATGTTCTTGTAGCATGTGGAGACTGTGGGTTCTTCTTATCTTCTCCATTTCTTTGTCCTCAATATCTTTATTTCAATGATAAGCACATAAATCTCCTTTTTCTTATACACATCGATTTCACGTCACCCACCAAAAAAATTTAAAACTTTCTGTAAGTGGTACAGATGGGCGTTTGTGAGACAGAATATGGGGCAAAAAAGCTAATAATTGATTTTACTCCATTTATGGCTTAAAGCTACACTACTTGTGGTTTTCTGGGTTTCTCTATTTGAATCTTATCCTACAATAATAAATGGTGTGGCTTCTCCTTGTTCAATTTTAGGGTTTTGCTGTTCATATACTTCTGGGTTTATCTAATTTCGGGTAAGGATTGACGAAAGAAAATCAATCAGATATGAGAATGGCATTGGCATGTGCGTGAATGTGACCTACTTTGTTTTTTTCCCTCTAATTTGGGAACAAAGTCGGGTTGTCCTATTTATTGTTACTTAGTAGGTTTCACTGTATTAGACAAGACTCTTCACTTTTCTGCCCAATTTTTTGAGATTCAGAAATCATCTTCTTTTTTCGTTTCCAGGTTCTTCTTATAGCGTGTTAGGCTGAAGATTAGAGTAAACCATGGATCTCAATTTCGGAAAATGCTGTGGCTCTAAAAAGGTTTTTTTTTTTTTTTTTTTTTAAAAGCCCTTTGATTTGTTCAATTTTGGATTTTTCCTCAAGTTTTCTTCTGAATTATGCAGAAGGAATCATGGAGGTCGGTTTTGCTTCTTGCTTATCAGAGTCTTGGTGTTGTCTATGGAGACTTAAGCATCTCTCCGCTTTACGTCTTCAAGAGCACTTTTGCTGAAGACATTCAACATTCAGAGACCAACGAAGAGATCTACGGTGTTCTGTCTTTCGTTTTCTGGACTCTAACTTTGCTCCCTTTGCTCAAGTATGTCTTCATTGTCCTCCGAGCTGATGATAACGGAGAAGGTGACACAGACCAGAAAAATTCATCCAAGAAAACGAAAATCTATTATTTGCTCGTTTCTTATCCAGTTCATGTTGTTGATTTTTTTCTCAGGTGGAACTTTTGCTTTGTACTCACTCATCTGCCGTCATGTCAAAGTTAGCCTCCTTCCAAACCGACAAGTCGCTGACGAGGCACTGTCCACTTATAAACTTGAGCATTCGCCGGAGAAGAACCATGACTCGTGTGTGAAAAGATGTTTGGAGAAGCACAAGTGGTTACACACTGCTTTGCTGCTTCTGGTTCTTCTTGGGACTTGTATGGTTATTGGAGATGGACTTCTTACTCCAGCTATCTCCGGTATGTTTGCTTCTGTGTGTGTAGATATCTTAATGTCTAATTATTGGCTACAAGAGTTTCTAATATTTTTTTTTTTTTTGTTGTATGTAGTTTTCTCTGCTGTGTCAGGTCTTGAGCTGAATATGTCTAAAGAACATCACCAATGTAAGTACACAATGTCTGGTTTAATGTCAGTTTTTGCTCCTTGAGTTCTGATGAATGATACACGGCTTCCTTTGTTGATCAAACGCGCAGATGCAGTGATTCCTATAACCTGCTTCATATTAGTCTGCCTTTTTGCGCTTCAGCATTTTGGGACACATCGTCTTGGGTTTGTTTTCGCGCCTATTGTCCTCACTTGGCTGCTCTGTATAAGCGGTATTGGATTGTACAATATAATACAGTGGAATCCTCATGTATACAAAGCTCTTTCTCCTACATACATGTTCATGTTCTTGAGAAAGACGAGAGTAAGTGGATGGATGTCTCTAGGCGGGATCTTGTTGTGTATAACTGGTGAGTTATTAGGGCCCTGTTGGTCTCCTTATATTGTTAATATGTTGCCATAAGATGAGAATGCCAGTATTTTAACTCATCGTGTCTTTGTTTTAGGTGCTGAGGCCATGTTTGCTGATCTTGGTCACTTCAATTATGCGGCAATTCAGGCAAGTTTCTACTTTAGTTTGGATGCTTTACGTATTGTTATATCGCATTTACTTTCAGTAATTCTATCTTTTGTTTGTTGTAGATTGCCTTTACCTTCCTTGTTTATCCGGCTCTTATATTGGCATACATGGGACAAGCTGCTTACCTATCCCGACATCACCATTCTGCTCACGCGATTGGGTTCTACGTCTCTGTGCCAAGTCAGTAGTTTGCCTTGTTTCAGGAACTGAATTTTTACTCGGTGTTTACCATTGAGAACATAATTTGATCTTTTCTTTATTTAAATCCTTGGTTTTGATCAGAATGTGTGCACTGGCCTGTGCTTATGATAGCGATTCTTGCTTCTGTTGTGGGAAGCCAGGCGATCATCAGCGGGACTTTCTCAATTATAAACCAAAGCCAGTCTCTTGGATGCTTCCCTCGAGTCAAAGTCATTCACACCTCTGCTAAGATTCATGGTCAGATTTACATACCAGAGATTAACTGGATGCTCATGATTCTCTGCATAGCAGTTACTATTGGGTTTAGAGATGTAAAACACCTGGGAAATGCATCAGGTACAAGATTCTTTATCAGCTCATTAATTTTTGATTCTTCGACATTGAGATTATATATTAGTTCCTTTTGTGGTTGCAGGTTTGGCTGTAATGGCGGTTATGCTAGTGACGACATGTCTTACCTCATTGGTCATCGTTCTTTGCTGGCACAAGCCTCCGATTCTAGCCCTAGCGTTCCTTCTCTTTTTCGGTTCAATAGAACTTCTCTACTTCTCGGCTTCACTCACCAAGTTCCGTGAAGGCGCTTGGCTTCCGATCCTCTTATCCCTAATTTTCATGATCATCATGTTCGTTTGGCATTATACCACCATCAAGAAATATGAGTTTGATCTCCAGAACAAAGTCTCGCTTGAATGGCTTCTTGCGTTAGGTCCAAGCCTCGGAATTTCTCGAGTTCCGGGTATCGGTTTAGTCTTCACGGATTTAACTTCTGGAATCCCAGCCAATTTCTCCCGGTTCGTTACAAACCTTCCTGCTTTCCACCGTGTTCTCGTTTTTGTCTGCGTGAAATCCGTCCCTGTTCCATTCGTTCCGCCTGCCGAGAGATACCTCGTGGGGCGTGTGGGTCCTGTAGACCACCGCTCTTACCGATGCATCGTACGGTACGGATACCGCGACGTCCATCAAGACGTCGACTCATTCGAATCAGAGCTCGTGAGCAAGCTTGCAGATTTCATCCGTTACGACTGGCACAAAAGAACACAAGAGGACGACACGGCTCGGTCAGTCCGGTCAAACGAATCCTCAAGCGAGTCAAGACTGGCCGTGATCGGAACCGTAGCTTACGAGATCGAGGATAATCTCCAACCAGAGAGCGTCTCCATCGGATTCACCACCGTAGAGAGCATGGAAGACGTCATAGAAATGGCTGAAGCAACGCCAAGCGCCACCATAAGACGGGTGAGGTTTGCGGTTGAAGAAGACAGTTACGAGGAGGAAGGATCGTCAGCGTGGGCAGAGGCGGAGCTGAGAAATGAGCTGAGGGATTTGGTGGCGGCGCAAGAGGCGGGGACGGCGTTTATATTGGGACATTCACATGTGAAAGCGAAACAAGGATCATCGGTGATGAAAAGATTGGCCGTTAATTTCGGTTATAATTTCTTGAGGAGGAACTGTAGAGGACCTGACGTGGCCCTTAAGGTCCCGCCCGTTTCTCTGTTAGAAGTCGGCATGGTTTATGTTGTCTGAATTACAACTATAATCTTGTTATTAAAGACCTAATTTGTCTGTTGTAAATTTGTGATGTTAGCTCTTTTTTGGGGGGATTCATAGATCCACCATCTCTGTGTTGGTATTTCTTTTTACTTTTGACAAATCTAAAGACCAAGATAGATGGTCAAAATTTTCATAAAATCCTCGTCTGAAAAGCTGTTTTGACAACAATTATAAGTTAGCAAAGAATTAAATCGGGATTTGTGCAAAAAAAAACCGTCAACTAATTAATAAGATAACACTTGGCACAAATAAAAGCAAGTCAATCCTCCACCTTCAAAATCACCCTCAATATTGCCCATGCGTGTTACGTGTAGTGATGAAGTAGCATGGATGAAAAACAGACGGAATTAAAGATTTAGTATTATAACAATCTCTGAGAGCATGGCTTCCTTTGGCCTATGGGGATTAGTCGGGTGTGTAACAAGCTCCGGATTACTCCATATTAATCAAAAAAAAAAAAAAAAAACAACAATCTCTGAGAGTTTGATTATGATGGTTTCATTTGTTAATGTTTAACCTACAAGTTTATTACTTTTGAAGATTCTTTATACACTGATAAACAACATGTCTAGTAGTTTTATTGTCTAATTTGCGTGGTGTGCAATGATGTGCCACATACCGTTTCTGTGTTGATTGCATGACAAGTAGGGATTTTACATTTACTATTTTGGTTTGTTTCTTCATCATAATTTTCGGTTCTAATAAGTTTTTATTTTATCCTCATTGAATGTTTCTGTTGCTTTAGGATATGGACAATCTGTCCTTGACTCCAAGTCCGGTCTGTAGGGCAGGCGAGCTAGGCGATGACCTAGGACCACCACTTTTTTTTTAGGTTTTATGGGTCACATCTTTAGTTGTAGGTTAATAGTTTATAATGCACAAAATTTGAACTCCATGTTTTTATTTACAATATTATTTTGTAACTAAAAAAAATAATTGTTTTGTGTCATATAATTATTTATCTAAAGACCACTGAAAAATAAATTGAACAATTTAGGTAAAAATGCAAAGAGAATTATTTTCCAAAAATAGTGTTTTGTTCTTTTTTTCCGATTTGCTGTATTTTTTTCTTCAGAAATGCAAAAAATAGTTTTTTTTAACTGCAAAATTTGTAATTAATAAATGGCCACATTTTTTATCGTGTCTCGGACTACTATTTATGTTGGACCGGGACTGCTTGACTCAAAGTGTCCAATGCCCGAATGCCAAAGGATCTTAGGCTCTACTCTCATCAAATAATTGTTATCTTATCGAGAGTTTGTAAGATATATGAGATTTTCTATTAGTTCCTATGTTGATTACAACAGAAAAAAAAAAATGGTGTTGAGTGCAGCTGTGCCATAGCACTCAAAAACCATCAACATATAATTGATGTTGAGTGCCATAAATTTCATCGATTTTGTTGGGAGGTAGTCAATTGTTCTGTTTTTTTCTTAGTTTAGTTTGGGTAATCTAGATTTGGTAACGTTCTGACTTTGACTTATATTATACTCCTATGTTTTAGTGCACATGTGAGGGCACTATCCGATGGAGTGCACACATGCCCAAAAATGGCTTAAATTTGTTCACAATGAAGAAAGCACTTACTGGTAAATTACACATTTATGGCCTCTTTTATTTCAATTGACAGTTATAATACTAACTCTTTAACTGCAGGAAACAAATGGGTACTCACCTCGTATACCACTATTGTCAGATTTTAATCACAAATCTCCCTCTCGTAAAAAGTCGATTTTACCCTTAATGAATGTAAACGACAGCGTATTATAAGTTTGATCAAAACGGAGCGTTTGGGAGTTGGAGTATGGGCATGGATCATGGCGGGAAAAACCTAGCAGATATGGCGGGAAAGACCCAACTATAGCAGACACAGTTTTCTTACCTATCCTTTACTGATTCATAGAACTTGGCAAAAGGTTGATTGAGATCGGGAGATATGGGAGGACCAGCGTACGATTGTCTGACTAATCCTTTGGGAGCCGTTCGATTCTCCTTCGTAAATGCTCTGTCTTCGGGCTACGATCCATCGTCGTCCGTCGGAAAAGACTGGGGCGTCGTCGATTTGTTCCGTCACTACTTCTCCGACGAATCTGCAATCTCTCAGGTTCTTTATTTTACTCCGTTGCCTTTTTTTCTTTTCGTTTTGGGTTTATGGAGTGATTGATTTGATTACTATCCAATTTACGATTATCAGGTTTTAGCATAAAAAAAGTAGAATCTTTCTTGTAATTTTGTTGTGTGTTTAAACAATTCAGCTTCTTTGAGGTTGTTGGTCTATCTACAGATTTTGGGTTTCAAAGGATCTATTTTTTATACTTATATTAACCAATATGTTTCTTTTTTGTCAATTGTAGGTTCCAATTCTTGATTCGTCAAGTATCAAGTGGGTGCAGCCCAAGACTCTTGTCCGGTTTCGTGGAATGATACAGGACATGCTTGGAAATGAATTCTATGCTGGTGCTTACAAGGTCTATAATATAGATTCACTTAGCTTTTGCTGATTTTTATCTACTAAAGAGACAGGCGTTGAAGATTTATTTTGTCATTAACTGTTTTTTTTTGTTTGTGTGTTAAAGGATGGTTCAACATGGAGAACAAATAAGTACAGTGATGTTTCCCAGTTTCCTGAGGGTTCGTCCTCTGAAATGAAAGTTTGGGAGCGTCGATTACTATACTGTGTTCCAGTATGTTTTCTTTAATGCTGATCTTTTTTTTTGTTGGGCTCTCATGGATGTTTTAAACATAATGTCACTTGATTGCAATGTAGGTCCCAGGACAAAACCAATGGACTGAATGTTCTTCTGAAGAGCTGAAGAAGCGGTTTTTAAATCTAATTGGCCAAAACAGGGAAAAGCGTGTGAGGGTGGATGAAGAAATGACTGATTCCATGGAGTCTAACGTAACTTTGTTTCTCTTCTTTGCTTTATACAATACTGATTTTTGGCGCAGCAATATCTGTTGGACAATTACTTATTTAAGCCACAATTGCAGAATTTAGAAGCTGGGCTTAACGGCTCTCCTTTCAAGAGAATGGTAAGGGTTTAGTCTCCTAGTCTTTATTCAATGTAAATATTCGTATAACTTGTGGAAAAACCACAAACTTTGCTGATACATTTCTGACGGTTTTCGGCATTTATATATATCAGAAAGCAGGGGAAGCTACCTCATCAGCTTCAGAATCTCAGGTTCCTGGGACTAATGGTGCTCCACAATGTTCTGCTATTCCGCCTGCTATAAGTACAGATTCTCTACCTTGTCTTGTGAAGGTAAATATTTGACCCTTTTTTCATTATATCACCTGTTAACATGTATCTAAGCTGAGAAGAATAGTTTTTTTTTGACAAAATTCATATGCGGCCACACAGATTTATGATTCTCCAGAGTCTGAATTGAAGCTAAATGATGTGGTTGAATTCCTTGGAGTGTTGACTTTCGATCCAAACACTATGATGGATATGGATTCACTTGATGAAAACTCTGATGATCTTTCTGAAGCTGAATCTGTTCAGATGCCCTCCGGAAAGGTTCCACGCCTCCATTGTCTTATCCACAGGAAGCTTGAAACACAACATTTCCTGCATGGTTCTTCCTTGTTAACAGAGGCAAGTACCATCAGTCAAAAAATTGTAGCTCTCATACCTATTCTCAGTCTTGCATTGTTTTCATAATCTTTGGTTACTTTTTTTTTTGTATCTGGCAGCTCAAATCTCCCCAAATATTCAAAGAGATAAGAGAGAGTTTGATGAAGTACCTTACCGGTCTACTTGGGAATGATCACATTGCGGCACAGTTCCTATTATTGCATCTCCTGTCGAAGGTAACTAGTTAAAATGGATCACTTATTCTTTCTTGTCAGCTATTTCTGTTAATCTCTTGTACATTTCACATGTTGTGTTCCTTTATAGGTGCATGGAAGAGTCGATAATGTTGCTGTCGGGAAGCTTTCACTGAATCTCTTACACCTTAATAAAGAAAGCATGTCTATCTTCGGTACCCAGCTCAGCTATGCCCTCAAAAGCCTCCTACCATTCACACAATCTGTACCACTTACTATTGAGTATCTGAACACTGCCTCCCTCGGTCCCAAGAAAGACTATAGTATCAACAGGTAAGAATCCATCTCTATGATCTTAACAAGTGTTTTGAATTATTCTCTTGAGAGACCTTCGATAATTTGTTGTTTATGATTCAGATTGGTGCCTGGAGTTCTACAAATTGCTGATGGTACACACTTGATATTGGATGAAACAGAGTTGCAACCAGGCACCTTGAACTCTGTTGGAGTTGAGAATGCAAAGCTGCTTAAAAACCTCTTGGAATATCAAAAGGTAAAGCAATGTCATTATTCATCACTCTAATCAGATCCAAAATATGAATATGGGAATCTTCTGCTATTTCAGGTGGAGTATGATTTCCAATATTATAAAATGGAAATGGCCACTGATGTTCAAATGCTCATATTCTCTGAGGGGAAATCGAACATAATGCCCGCCGATTTGATTCTACCTTTTCAACCTTCCCAAGTGAACTCATTGGAAGTCATCACACCAGAAACAGCAGAAGCTTGGAGATGCTACTTGGCTACTTGCAAATCGTTATCTCACTCCATTGGGCAAGACTTGCAACAGGTAATATCTATTATGACAATAGTGTTAGTATGTTGTGTTTTTAAAGAAAGCCATTGTTGTCGGACATTTAAGTCTAAATTCAATTTTACTTCTGCAAAATATTGTTGCAGGTAGTGGAGAATGATTTGGTTGCAGCAAGGCAAACGGATCGTAGTTTAGGCAGCCAAGACTTGAGCAGGTACTAAAGCCTTCCTCAAGGTTTATTCTCATCAAATATGGGAAAATTCTTAATTTTGTTTGGTTATTGTGCAGATTGTTGACAATGGCTCGCATGATGTCTGTGAGCTATGGTGAGACTACGCTTTCACTAGAGCACTGGCAAATGGTGTTGGAACTTGAAAGACTTAGAAAGGAAAGGCTCAACTAAAACCGCCTCTTCTAGGTTAAAGAAACGATGAAGATAGATTATGGTTTCGAGATTGTTTGGATATTGTAACTCCATTGAGCTATGATTAAGAAGAATGTATTGAGCTTTTGATTGATTTGTGACTTTTTTTTCTTTCACAAAACCAAAATTCCATGAATTCAGAGCAGGTGAAGATCCAGCCAGAAAAGGTAATCCAGAGCATCACATGATGAATCGATTAAAAATTCTTCTAAATCAGAAACATCAAAAAAAACTAACAGCTAAATGAAATCATAAGAAGATCAGAAATTGGTAAAGGCAGATTTGACTCCATCACAGATCATCACCAATTAACAAATCCATCACAGACACATCAGAAATCCAACAAAATCATTCAAATTAGAGCAACCGAAGATTGAAATCACAAATCATCACCAATTAACAAAAAAATAAATGACGCAACCCAGAAGTAGAAACTAGTTAATGTTTTTTTACTTGTCCAACAAGCCAAGATACAAACCTCAACTAAAACGAATACATATGACCCTAAACACCCGCCATGGCTAAAAACTCCTTTGTTCTCTCAAATCTTCATGTCTTGGAATCATCATCATCACTGCTCGTCCTCCTTGTCTTCTTGTTTTCTTGTGGTTGGCATTGGCAATGGAATAGTACTGAGTCTTTGGGTAAGAAAAGGGTGGTTCAAGAGCTCAACTCCGGTGGCCCTGCGTGATGGAAATGCATGGCACAACCTCAAAAAGTCATTAGCAACGGGAGAGATTTGTTCAGACAACCTCCACTCGTAATACTCTTCTAAATGCTCCTGCTTCATGGGTGTACCTCCAAACATCTCATAAACGATACACCCTAAAGACCATATATCAAAAGACGGATCGATTAGTCCCTCTGGCCAAAGTTCAAAAGACTCCGGTGACATGTATTGAGTCGTGCCACCATGGAGAGGGGGAAGATCGGTATTAGGATCCTTGGATGAACCGAAATCAGATAGCTTGAGATGCCATGGATCTCCAAGAGTGGTGGAAGGGAAGACGAGGACGTTTGATGGCGTGAGGTCGCAGTGAACGTAGCCTTTGGCGTGAAGAGCCTCGAGTCCTTGTAAGATCATACGAGCGGCGCTTTGGATCAAATACTCAGGCAGTGATTTCCCACCGAAACGAGAGATGATCTTGTCGAGAGAACCTTCGGAAGCGTACTCCATATAGATGTAGCAACCTAGGGGTTCGGTTACTAAGTGAAGGCAATCGCTTGAGGCTTGAACGATGCGAGGATGATTGCGAAAGTGAATCATGACCCTGAGCTCCTTTTCGAGATTCTCCCTGTGATGGATGGAAGATGTCTTCTTCGCGTATAATCCGTGGACGGGATGCACCACCAAAGAGACGGAGCCGAAGGCTCCTTGGCCAAGAACACGGACAGTTCTCAGTGAACGTTCATCCACATACGAAGAAGCTTCTCCCATCATAATCTCTCTCTCTCTTTAGGTTTTGTTTGCAGATGATTAATGAGCTATTTGCTCTCTACGTTGCTCTGTATTTATATCTTTATTTGTCGGTTGCTCACACACTTTTCCTTTTTTGTTCAGATGATTAATGATTAGGAAGACACTTTTCTTTTTTTTTTTCACACAGGGAAACTTTTGAATAATTATCCGTATACAAATAAAATATAATATGTAAAATATAATATATACCGTGTTGATCTAATATTAAAATTATATGATTATGGAAAATGAATAACGTAAAATCAGGAGTTTGTTGGATGAAGTTATATAATAATCATAAACGAAAAAGACACACTTTTCCTTTTTTTTTGGGAAACTTTTGGAAACCCAAACCGAAATTAATTAATAAACCGACTGTTTATTTTATTTTCTTAAACCAAAACAGTTGTGGTTTGGTAAACCTATCCCATCGTCGTCTTCCACTGTTCCATCGTTTCGCTGCGCCGTTTTCACTGAATTATCAGAAGCAGGTGGTGTGTTTGTTGGTGTGAAACAATGGCGGAAAACGAGAAAGAGCCAAGGACGACAAGAGATAGTATTTACAGAGCTGCGAGGAGAATAAAGCGAAGAGACAACAGCCTCTACAACGCTCTCCGATCAATTTACCAAGACTCCATCTTCGTCAATGAGATCTCGCAGCTATGGCCGAAACTTCCTCTCCTCGCCAACCTTCGTTGTGGTCTCTGGTATTCGCCTAGATTCGACGCCACTTGCTACTTCAAATCCACCGATGGCCATACCAACAACTTGTCCTTCAACACTTGTCGACTCAATCTCCATCTTCCTCTTCTCGCTGGTATACACTTCACTTAGCTCATGAATCATGATCTTAGCTTCATCCAAAAACATATCTTTATGCATTTTTGGTTTGTTCCGATGGATAGGAGAAAAAGGAGGTTGTATCATTATTGATTCAACTCGGAAAGGAAAGCGGTTTCCGGATAGCATGTCCAAAACGATACCCATATGGTCATGTGTATTGAACCGTTCGATATTTAATCACTTGAAGAGATTATGTTACACTGATGATGCAGTGAGTAGTTACAATGTGTTGATGTTGTCCATTGTCTGGATTAATTATCTTCTTACAATCTTGGTTTTTCTTGATCTTTTGAGGAAACGTTCTTGGTTGGTTTTTCTTGATCTTTTGAGGAAACGTTCTTTGTTTTCTTACAATCTTATCTTCTTCGTAGGGCTTGACTAGTGATGATCATGATGGTGTTGGCAACATAAGGCACTTGTTAGATAAATGGGATTGTTCGTTACATCTTCCACTCTGGGTTTCAAAAACTGAGAAGGCCTCCATTGAAGCTCGATTGGATGAATGGACAAGACAACTAGACGAGAGTGGAGCTGATATTGCTTCTCTTGCTTCATGTTTGAGAAAACCTTTACGCCCTCTTTGGGTTTCGCAGAAAACACTCATATGGTTGAATCAAGTACCTGAGCATGATTCATGGGATTTCACCCCTCTCATCCCTGTCTCTGCTTCTGCTTCTGCTGAAGTTCAGCACAGAACCAATTCAGAGTTTAGTTGGAATTACATCCCAGGAGCTGGTGACGATGAAGAGAGTTGGGCTAGAGGTTTATCTCCCAATCTTTTCTGGACACATGTTGACCATCTTATTGACTCGGGGCCTGACTTGTGTAACCACAAAGTTGCAGAGATTGTTGAGAATCATAGAGTGTACCGAGCGCAGAGGGGTCAGGAAGCTCCTCAGCTTGTTGTCAAATGCTCAAAGTCTTATGGTGAAATCTTATCTCTTAGTGTACCAAAACCTAAAGTTGGGATGATGAATGTCGATGAAGAAAGCTTAGTATCTTGGTTGGCATCAACTAATCTTGCTGTTGGGTCATCACAAGTAGGTCAGTTTAATTTTCTAATATTGTGTCTATCTTCTTTTGCGCTTGATAAT
>PKML01025986.1:66777-118282 GCA_002933935.1 Eutrema yunnanense | reverse complement strand
AAAAAAATGCAGGCTTCAGACACGCGGTGCAGCTCCAGCTCCAGCTGCAGCAGGACGAGGGGCCTGTCCTGGTTGCCCAGGCTTGGGAGCATCCTCCTGATGATCATAACAGAAATTCATTCAATCAACAACAGAATAGTCTCAGCAGTTCTGTTATGATGTTTACTAATCCATCTCAAAAGTCTACTTCTCGAAGCCATAAAGACTATTCTCAAACAACTATTATAGTTCAAAAGGCAACAGGAATCTTAAGATAATCAAACCCACATCTTGAGAATTTGTACAAGCCAAAGTAACCATTTTTACTTCATATTAGACAGAAATTAGCATTCAGAAACACAAGTAAATAAAAACGGACATCCAAGAAGGAAACTTGTATCCTAAGATCATAGAATTGAGTGATGAGATTACCTTGCGTCTGGCAAAACGCGGCGGTGGAGTACGAACCCTGCGGTTGATGCGGGATCGGACTCTAACAACGTGAGAATGGATAGCACATGAGACACAGTATTGCATCTTCGCATATAGCTTCGGCAATGTGTACCCTACGAATCCATACACGACAAGATTCAATGCGATTGTGCATAATAATCCTAACGAAATCCAATATTCCAAAAATCCAAACTTTATTTTGATTTGATGTACATCTAACGATAACAAAGAAACAGCAAAAAGAGAGGAATCAAAGACAAAGATACCATCGTAGACGCTGGCTTCCTGAACATCTCTAATGGCAGCCTGCTCCACAATGTTCCTGACGATAAACCTCTTAATGGCCTTGTCCTATCCAACGATTCCCACAAAGTAACCAAAATCAAACTCTATTGAATGTTGAAAAAATCGATTGAAAAGAGAGAATTTTACCTTTGGGCAACATTTGCCACAGTTGGAGCATCTGATTGGGTTGACGTGGCCTCGGTTGTGCTTGTTTCTCCCACCGTTCCTACGTTTGAAAGTCTGCAACACAACAATGACGATCATAAACGATTCGATTTCTGAAATCATTTTAAGCAAACGAAGAGCTATCGAAGAACACGAGTACCATCTTCGAGACGAAGCTTTTCCTTTTCCTCACTTCTCGTGCACAATGAGCTCTACTGTGTCTGCTGCTAGGGTTACTCTCTTCTCGTCGATTTCGTCGACTTGGTACAGATGGAGGTGCTTTTCATTGTTACTTCTAGGGCCTCCATGTATAGTGGGCTTGGGCTTGCGTTTTTTTTTAAAACTCAAAACCGATTTTTTATTAAAAAAAATATTCAAGAACGGTTCTACGTAAAAAAAAAAAAAGATCGGTTCTACAAAACCGTAACCCAATTGTCACATAGTTGAGATCATTATTCTTTTTTCAGATAAATAAATTTACATTTAGCTAAAATAAATATATACAGTAAAAATTTCTATAAATTAATAATGTCCGGATTTTTAAAACTTTATTATGTTTCAAATGATGGTATATTAAATAATTTAGATAATTTATTTATAAAAATGATATTTACGAGGTATAGGTTTAATAATCTCGGATATCACCTTACAATGCATGTTATTAGCCTATAAAATAATGACTATCCATGCAAAAGTGTTACATGTTAAAAGTTTAAAATTTGGAAAAAATTTGCAAAAGTGTGCTTAGTGGGTGAAGGCGGCAGGAAACGTATACTGCTGTCAATATCATCAACGTCTCCGGACAACACTTGTTTTGTGGTCGACAAAGATTTGAGCATCTCAGGTATGGGAGGCTTCTTCTTGAACAGCCTCCACGGCTTGTTGTGTTTCACAGTAAGAAAAAAGGCGTGTATCTATAACCCCAACACCGGACAATGCTTGACCTTACCCGCCATAAAATCTGACACCATAGCTGAACAAGGTCAATGGGAGCATGATACCCGGTACTCTATCGGATACGACCCTGTTAGTGGTCAACACAAACTATTCTGCACAATTGCTATATCCTCGATCTATTTGAAAATTTTGAAGTCAGAGCATTGGGTGTTCGTACTAGAAGCTGGAGGTTCGTGGAAAAAGGTTGTTCCGCTGGAGAATTATCGTCCTCATGCCCCTTTCGCACTAGGACGGTCTATTAGTGGATCAGTAGTACATTATATTGGGTGCCATGATATGTACACTAGCGCAGTTGTGAGTTTCGACATGACGTCTGAAGAGTTGACTACCATCCTAATACCTGAGGATGTCATGTCATATGAGGCTCTGCCTGCAACAGAGGTGAAGGCAGATCTTATAGAGTATGGTGGAAAAATAGCTATTTTCGAATATAGCTACCTTAAAGTCGGGGGTCTGGCAAATTTATGGGTATTGGAAGACGATAAGAAAAAGGAATGGTCGAACCAGACTCTGTTTTTGCAGCCTTGCCAAAGGCATTTAGTCCAAGACATTGAATTGATTGTCAAAGGTACAACTTAAGACGGCAAGGTTATCTTGGCACCTTTTGATATGTGTTCTCGATTCTACATTCTGTGTTACGATTTGCAAAGCAATGACTTGAGAAAGGTCGAAATCAAAGGAGTACCACACTTTTGGTTTGACAAAGAGTGCTATTCTGACTTGAGGTTTATTGATGAGAGTGAGAGCGTCATCTACTTGGAAACTTGACCACTACTTTTTGACCTTGTTTGTCTTGTTGATCAGTTGAGTTGATTAAATTAAAGAAATGTTTCAGAAAACGAGCTACTTCCCTTCATGGAAAAGAAATGCTCTATCTTCTATCTTCACCATCTTTGTGTACAGACAACAAGATGCTCTATCTCTAATACAATGCTTCTGAACTTAGTCGAGTCGAAGCTGTAGCAAAATATTTCTATATCTTAAATCTTATTTTTCATATTTTTAAATCACTAATTCTTCACTCGTTGCCCTGTTGCTTGATTTGTAGCACGTGTTTGGTATACCAAATATGCATAAAGCAAAAGACAATGCTGGATCCTTATAAAAAAAAACTTTCTTTGTTACCAAATATAACCATTAAGGACAATCACAAGGCTCTCATCACATAACACAAGCAGTAAATGCTACGTTTGTGTAGAGTTTTAGGGATTTACTTGGGGGCTATATAGGCTGCAGAGGGAATCTTAAGCTTTTTGTAGTACCTCCTTTGCTTTGTTTACCCACACGCTATAAATATCGTCCGCGAACAAAACAAAATGCACCTTTATAGGAATGACAATAGGAGATTGTAAGAAAGTGTCAGTTACTGCATTGAATCCATGGAAGTGTAGCAATATGGACGAGAGAATCAACCATTACCTCTTTAAAGTCATTGGCAAACTCTTTGATCGTTGATATACCAACCACAGCAGATTCATCAAAAGGATATCTAACAACACAAACAATACATTTGGGACATAAGGTTTCTCTTTCACTTTGCACATTAATTTTCTGATAGATTTAACGATACAAGAACCTAGGGTTTGTTATAGGGTCCCAATCTCTCCCAGCCTAAAATTTTAGGCTTCCTCACAACAACTCAATATTCTCGATAAGACTTCTCTATCAAACTCACTCTCTTTTATACAAGTTCCTGTACGTATCATTTTCCAAGAGTTATCATTTCTCCAATGGTAAAGAATTCATTGAATAGAATAGGTCTTGTAGAATATAAACGACTTAAGTCTCTGGTTTTGACAACTTTACCCGTAAATCCCACAAGATATAGCAGGAAACGCAAGGTACTTGATGTTGTTTTCCTTCGCCACTCTGAGACTATTTCTGTAGCAAATAGAAAGATGACTGTTTGTTCAGAGGAAAAAAAGTACAGTAAACAAGAGAAAGTGCAATTACGCTTACCTGTAAGAATTTGTGAGGGATTCTTTAGGGTTGACATCTGAGTCATAGATGGGTCCAACAGTGTGAATCACCCGGGAAGTAGGCAAGTTGAAACCCCTGTTCCATTTTTATCAATCCAACTGGTCCATTAATCAACAACCCAAATTTCAAAATACCTCAATCCAAAAAATAGTAACCTACGGAGTAATTCTTGCTTCACCGGTTGGACAACGGACTCCGGGATGAACTTCAGGGACCTCATAGCATGCTGCTCTGAGTTGTGGCCCAGCAGCTCTATGTATTGCTGTCACAGACATAATGAGATTTGCATTCAGATTTCAGAATGGTCACAGTTTGTAGCAACACAATGGCAATGGAAGTGGAGAGAATCGAAGAGGACAAGTATCTGTCAAAATTACCTCCATCTGCACCACCACCACCTAGCATTCGCTCGTTTGCTGGATTGACCTGAAGAAACAGACTGCCCAGTCAAAGTAACGATGAACCAAATGGAGAGACCTTGATTATAATGTGTTTTACGGGAATGCTACTATAGCCTATTGACCAACTCTCAAGTTTTAGGAATGTATCCATTGTGGAAAAGACCAGCCCTAGAATTTGAATTGATCGAGAAAGAGAGACTTACAATAGCATCGGAAGATGCATCGACGGACCACTTGGTGATGTCGCCTTTAAGGATTTTGAGAAGACTAGAATCAGACAAATTGAAAACAGCTCCTTCGTCTCCAGAAGCCATGGATGAGATAGTTATCACTCGGGAAGTCCTCCTTGGAGAAGAGAGAACAGACGAAGAAGCAGTAATCAGTTCGCTCCGAAACCGTAACGCGGCCGTGTGGAAAGTTTTGACGGCGAAAGCGGCGGAGATCAGAGTATCTCCCGACGAAGCCGAAGTTGATCTAAGGATCGAGCTCGAGTGTAATCTAGGGAGACTCGAGCTTCCCACTGCATAGGTCAACCAGAGTCGTCTCATTTGAGTCCTCGTCAAATTCTCTTCACGCAGAGGTTTTCGGCCCATTATTGTTACCGAAGGTGTAATAAATTAGGCCAGACTTGTTCACGGGCCTGATATGGGCCTAAACGCACTCAATGAAAGACTTCATAAAAGATCAAACACGTTTCTCTCAAAGCTTGTCCTTATTGTGAACGAATCCAAGTCAAGTACACAAGACAATGGCCTATTTTTTTTGTATGGTGGGGTGCATGTGCATAAATACCAAAACCATTTAAATAAAACAGTTGAGTTTACTGAAGAATCCTGTTTTGGATGTCCTCGGCGAGGGGGAGAAGAAGTTGCGTCCGTTCGGTGGAGGTGGCAAATCCTTTGCCTTGTTCACCCACATTGTGTATGTATCGTCGCTAAACATAACAAAATGCACCTGAGAAAGATTCAACACTTGTCAGTAACACGGCGTAAACACGCACAATTTTACTAACTGAGATACCAAAGAGAAATTCTTGCACTTAATAAGCATTTCTTGAGCACGATTAGTCGTAGGGAAAAAAGTGTTTATGAGAATTGTAAATTGTCCCACATCGGAAGGTGGAAGATTTCTAGACTAATATACAAGTGTGTGATAACCCTCCACTTTTGAGCTAGCTTTTGGATGTGAGTTAGACCCGTAATTACTAAGTGAGTGGAGAGGATTGCCACATACTTATACATTAGTCTAGAAATATTCTAATAGTGTTTGTTCGACCAAAGATTTCACTGGCTGTTAATAGCAAAAGGAATCAAGGGTAAATGTAGTCTGGAGGCAATAAATTTACCTCTTTAAAATCTTTACGAAACTCCTTAACCGTGGAAATAGCTATCGAAGCAGCTTCATCCAAAGGATACCTAACAGTCAGACGAATAACACAAAGTTTCATATCATGTGGGAGTTTTATTCTCTTTGGATGGTTGACACATTAACATCTATCCACGATGCAAAGATCAAGTTTCCGATTCTTCCTAATATCTATAACTTTACCTGAAAATACCACAAGATATGGCAGTAAATGCAATGTACCGAATGTTGTTCTCCTTAGCCACTCTCAGACTGTTCCTGTTACCAAAACCAGCATTGAGATATACAGTCCACTGAGAAAGTAACCAGGTAAATATTTTACTCTACAGAGAAGAAACGTGTTTTCTTGCTAACCTGTAAGCACTTTCCAGGAGTTTCTTAGGATTATTCTCGGCATTATAAACGGGTCCAACAGTGTGAATCACATGAGATGCAGGCAAGTTGAAACCCCTAGTCCATTTCCAAAGAGCAGAAAACAATCAACAAACACAAAACTTATGATGAAGATTCAGAACATTTACACATAATTAAAGAAGAGGAGAAAAGGAAACCCACGGCGTAATTCTTGCTTCTCCGGTGGGACAACGGACTCCGGGAAGAACTTCTGGGACTTCATAGCATGCTGCTCTCAGCTGTGGCCCAGCAGCGTCATGAATGGCTTTCCAATGAACACTTAGATCCCATCCACACATAATGATATTATTTTTTTTCAGAAAAAGATACTAAACTGAAAGGAAAGTACCTCCATCTGCACCATTACCACCTAGCATACGCTCATTTGCCGGATTAACCTGAAGCAATCAAGTTTCCTTATCTCAACTTCAAACTCAAAAAAGATTCCGATTACTTAAAAAGCCCTTCTCGGATTCTGATTACTCCTACTAATGACAATAAAATTGGTAACAGAATTCTGACTTAGGTTTAATCGCTGCTTACAACCCTAGAAATTTGATTATAACGGAGGAGGAGAGAAAAAGAGATGACTGACTATAGCATCGGAGGAGCCATCGACGGACCAACTGGTGATGTCGCCTTTGACGATCTTAAGAAGGCAATAATCGGACAACTTGAAAGAAACTTCTTTGCCGTCAGACGTCATAACTGGATTGGCTACAGCTTTGTTTTACGTCTCCGAAGAGAAAGTTGCCGTTTGTGAAAACAGAGATGAAACTACGATTCTTCTTCACGCGGTTGTCGCGACCGTTGACTTTAAAAGTCAAAATGCTCTTTAATTTGTTGGTAAATATAAAATACCATTTAATATTTCTTCTTATGCCAAAAGGCTAAGCGATTTTGTATTACAAAGAAAGAAAAAGAAGAAGTATATATGCCAAAAGGCTAAATTCAATAAACATGTAAAAACACAAATGAAAAACCTTGCTCTTTGTAGGCAATCATTGAAGCAACAATTCGTAAATAAGAGAGAAACAACAAAAAAAAAAGGAAGAAGACTAAAGCTAATGGCGGGTGTTTACGAGCCACCTCAGCAATACGCAGCCACGTCAGCACCCAAGACAGATAGAGAGAGAGAGAGGATCGATGGTGGATGGACTCAATCAGAATTGACCGCCTTGGTAGGTTTGTCCGAACTGCCAGTTAGAAGGAGCCAGGTCATTGCTAACGAGGGTGCGACCATCGCTGGTGGTGACCTGGAACGAGAGGCTTTGGTCGTTGAGGTAAGAGTTGCTCTGCCAGTTCTGTCCCCAGTTCCTAGACATTGCTTGCCATGACCCTGTTTTTGAGCCTTTGATCGAGACGGCGTGGACGTCTCCTGCTCCTCCTACGTTCGAGATCAGAACCAGGTTGAAGTATGAATGTCCGTTTATCGTAAACCTTATCCCTCCTTTCTTCATACACGCTACTCTGCAATTACACAACAACAACATAATTAACTCATATTACTTGCGTTTGAAACAATCACCACTTTATAATTATTACTTGCGTTCCAAGTATCAAGAAGAGTAAAACGGACCTTCGGAAAGAGACGGGGACAATGCCGGCACGATACTGAGCGATCTGGAGAAAAGCTGGCTCGGCGAGGTCGAAATGCTGAAGAGGAGGATTGCACCATCCACCATTATCGTTGGAGAGACCAAAGTTCGGTGGGCAAAAGTTGGTGGCTGTGACGGTGATAGTAGACGAGAGACACCATCTCGGGTCATCGTTGCACTTCATCTCGTAGCACGCGCCGCACGTGAGCCCGTTGTTGAATAGAGCCGTACTTAAAGCCGCCGTGTTCGTCCCGTAACCTTGGCTATACAGATTTCCATAGCCACAAGCTCCCCCTGAATATTTTTGTACGTCACGTAGGTGTTAGCTTAACATACGCATGTATATATACAGGGATTAATTTAGCTAACATACGCATTTATTGTTTTTTGGCCATACCCATGGTGCCGGAAGCGTCGCCGCCACCGTAGAACGTGGCGTGACCACCTTGCCAACCTCCGTCGTCTCCATGGGTTCCTTGGAGGAAGAATAATAAGCTGAATATGGATAGTACTGAGATTACAGAATATTTGGAGGCTGGTGTAATATACATTTTTGTTTTTGAGGGGTTAATTAGTTAATTCGGTTTTGAGTATCTGATTTGATTTGGTGAGAATCGTGAGAGTGATATGGAATCAAATGTGGAGGGATTGAGTATATATAGGAGTTTTGGACTGTATAATAGTGGCAAGAGATAATATATATATATATATATATTTTTTTTTAAAAATGTTTACTTAATAAGTATGTATATTGGTGTGTGTCTCTTTTTTCACCTTTTTTGGCATTCATTCAAGTGTCTTCTGGCCAATTTGCGAGAGAAATGTGCCCATTATTTCTCGTTATATCCCAATGTATCTCCTCATCAGTTTTCGGTATTCATACAATAATAATATACATCTAGTTTCTCGTAAGAAATCGAGCATAAAATTCAAGATGGGTAAATTGTTTGGATAACTAGCAGTAAAGTCAACAATGTATGCCACCGTTGTTTAATCTTGAGTAGAGGTCAAGCATTTTTTATATTTTTTGTTGTTGCGGCCAAAATTATATTAGTATTGTATAGAGATATTTGTGGACAACAAATTAAAACAGTTAGGAAAAATGTGTATGTATTTATGATATAATAAGATCAGGGGGGCTTTGAAGGTTGTGGCCACATGCAAATGTTGCGGTTAGACCAACTGCGATTCCTAATCAAGTGGCCCCTACTTGCACATGCTTCAATACACAAGTCTTTATTATTGTCTCTTCCTTCATTTTAAGTTGGTCATATATCATCACATCTCTTGTTTGTGTTGAAGATTCTATATATATATATATAAATTAACATAATATTTGTTTTTTTCTAAAAAGTATTCAAATTTTAATACATAGTAACTATTACATGGCTATCATCTTTTTGGATCATACAGATTCTTTAAAAGTAGAAAAGGAGATAGAAGAGCCTATAAGATGAGAAAAAACAAAAACTAGTGGTAATAGAGGAAACCAAGATCATTTTGACCTCCACGATCACGGTTTCCACATACTCCAACAGTTATCCACTGTATTTCATGAATCTCTTGTGACGGTTTGACGAATCTATCCCGCAAAATCCGCTTAGCGGATATAGTCATATCCACACCCAAACATGAATACTTATTATTACTACCCTATTCTCTCACCCAATCCATCATTCTCTTTAGTCCTTATACACACATTAGATACAATATATGACATATGGGTAAAAGCTTCAAAGTTCAAATTAGGAGATGTAGAATAGTTTTCCGAGGGAGAGGCAAACTTAATTAGCCTCAGTAATGTTTGCATCTTCTGTTGGAAAAGGTGAAGTTTTAGAGATTTTTGTAGTTTCTTTGCTAAAAAGGACAACCTCGAAACTTGTTGTGACTTTTGTTTCTGAATGGGACAAGGTTGTGTTTACAATTGAACAACGATGTGTAGATGCTAAAACATAGAATGATTGTGGCAAACTTGTTGTTTCGGAGACTTTCGTAGCAGCAATGATAGAGATAGATAGATGATCCAAGTTAAGAGTAGAACATGTGATAATGGTTGCAGGGATCCTGATGAAACCAATTCTTCTGCCACTGGTGTTGGTGTTATTAACAATGACATGCAAAACAGATGTGGCAGCCAATTTCTTGGATACCATTTTCCATGAAGTGGATATACAACAGCAATCTTATAGAGCCATTGGGATTGGGTTGATGTGAAAGAAACAAGCATCTAAATTCTTTGTGTCCAAGTTGACCACAACCATCCAAGAATACTCATCATTCACTACAGAGATACTTTCTTTTTTATCCGCAGCAGCAATCTTCTGGTAAAATGGTTTATCTACTACTTTCAGAAGATAATGAACTACTTTATTTCATATCAATTTTATTTTCCACTTAAAAGTATTAGTTTGAAAGTAAACATTATATTCTTCTAACAAAGGTTAAGGAGATGAATTGCCCAATCCACGGATTTGTGGACGTGGAAACTGAAGACGTGAAAACCGAGGTGAACACGGCTAAAATTCTTTTAAACACAAGACTCGATTGTATCTAATTCATTAGTTGTACCTCCAAACTTTATCATACTTTCTAATCGATTTCTAAAATCTGTATGACTAAGGTTCTGGCTTATAAAGGTTTTTTTAGAAAATAAAATAAAATATATATTAAAAAAATATTATTCTAACGAAATATGTGAGTTGACTATAAAGATATTAGATAACATTCTATAATCATCAAATCAATAATTCGCGTGTTAACTTATGACACATTCGACTTTCTGGATATTCGATACACAATTCAACTATCACATTTTTTTCTTCTTCCTCTTATGGTGTTTACAAAATTCAAAGGTCGTGGTTTTTTATAATTTGTGGGCATGATCTCGTTATTTGCAAACATGCTATGTGAATTGACATTGTATATGAACTTTGAGCCGGTTTTGAGATTTTCGGTTCCCAAACAAAACAAAATACTAATTTTTTAAATCATGAAAAATAAATTTAAATTTTATGAGTTTAAATATAATTTTAGTTCTTAAAACATACTCCCTCCGTTCCACAAAGATAGATTTTTTAGAGTTTTCACACATATTAAGAAAATAATTAATACTTAATCATAAATACATCAATTTTTGTTACTGAACAATTTCCCATATCTTTAAACCAATAGTAGTTCAATAAATTTAATTAATGTTCTTAAACTTTTCAAAGTATCATCATTAATTGATAAAAGTTGCATAAAAAAGCTAAAAAAATATATCTTTGTGAAACAATTTTTTTTTTTAAAAAATTCATCTTTGTGGAACGGAGGGAGTATTTAATAATAAAGAACAATTTTCTTTTCAACCAATAACTTAATAATTTTTTATTTTATTTTGTACCCCTTATTTTTCTCCTACTTGTTTCTTTCTATATAATCTCAATAACCATAACTACTAATTTTTTTAAAAAAGTGGGAATTTGGGAGCTCAATTCATTTGTATCATCGGCATGTGTCCAAGTCCGGTTCTCTAATGAACTTGATAACATTTGTTTATTTCAACTCGTGAGTCTATTTGATTTTTATCAGTTGATATAATATTATTATTACTACTTTTTGGATAATGGGGTAGACTACATTTGGTTATTTTAAAACACCAATCTCAGTCAAGTTAGAAATACATCAAATCAAAAATTTAAAACATCAATCTCAGTCAAGATAGAAATAATTAGATAATTTTATGTTGTCTTTCTCTTAGACATCACTGGGTTATATAACTATTTTTTTGATAAGAAATATTCCAATTTTGTTAGTTTTGGGGTTTGATTACGAATATTATTTTGCTTAGCTATTTAAATGATCTGGATTGACTAGAGCGGCCACTTATAATTTTTTTTTTAATAATAATAGTAAGTGGGTCAGTAGATGGTCCTACCATGTTACAAGCACATGCAAGAGGCGGCCCTCGACGTGTGACTCACACGGTTTGAGTCTCTCCTCTCATGCATTTTTCTGATACGTCCTTTTCGTGGCCCCTTTTACTATTCTATGTCTAAAATGTAATCAACTTAACATGGCCATATATGGTTTGGTTTTAACCTAAAAATGTTGAAAAAGTCAAAAACGTATCTTGATTTTTTCGGCAGGTTAAAGCAAAAAATATTGATTACTTCGCAAATTTAACATTTTACAAAAAAATAAATAATTAGACGCTATTTACGGCGATTCAGTAACTCACACCGTAAAAAAGATACAAATCTACCAAATATTGGGGGCAAAACGCCAAAAAACTGAGTTTATAGCATACGGAACTGGAAACCCTAATCTAGGTCATGTCAAATATCCTCTCACTAGATTTAATATGCCTTAATTTTGAAATGAAAATTGTTCTTAGTTTATGAAGATGTGTCAGCCCCATAATACATAGACAACTTGCTCCAATTTGCTAGATGAGTTCAGCATGCTACAAGATAGGTTTTGTAGTTTTTCTTTCTCCTTAATCCACGTCGTTTAAATTGTAAGATTCACGGTTCAACCCGTTTAATTCGTTCTAAGTTTGTTGATGTTTCTTTTGTAAACTTTTCTCCATTAGTATGGATCACCAATTATGGAATTGTATTTTAATTCAGTCGTGCGGTTATAAAAATATATGTATATTTTGTTTCGTCTAAAAGAATGATTTTATTAAAACTGGAGTATTATACATGAGCCGACAGGCTAATGAAACTGTCTTCGGACGCAAAAACCACATAAGTCGCACTACAATTACCATTGTCACACTCACTAATGACAATTAAATACCATAAAAACCATTAGACACACACAAAATTATACAAATCTAAAAAAACCAATATATATATATATATATAGGGGAGTTGCCCTGCAAATTTGCATACATTTCGAATAACATAATTTTAAATAAAGTTCCATCAAGAAAACATTATGTGATTAGTCATTTAGGTAGATAGTGGGATTAGCTTTACTTTTGAAAACTATACCGCCTTTTTGAGTAAGATGTTCTTGACAAAGAATCTTTAAGTGGTTGAGTTCGTTTGTTTAATAGTTATAGGTTGAGAGCCACTCTCAATGTTACAGCGTTTACCTACTATATATTAATCGAACGACGAACGACTGTAAAAAATTTAAATGTTTTAAGTTTTGTTTTACAAAAAAAAAACCCTTACAACATGTTATCTACGAAACTACAACATAAATTCCAGAATTAAAATCTCGACTAAATTCATTGCCAATTAGACACTCGTCTAAATTGAAGTTGGATTATAAGAGCAAGAATTCGATCGAAGAAAAGGAAGAAACAAAAATCGGTTGAATTGTATCCACAAAAAGGTCACGTGAGAACTATCCAAAATGTACCAAAAGAAAACAAAAGGGACCACACTTTAAGTAACCATCACAAGGCGTTTGTCTATTAGTTGCCCCAAAACTGCTGGGACTGGTCATAACTCCGTGCCTCAAGAATGGTCACTGTACAAAGAGCGTCATTTCAATGACCCAACTTCTCAGCCGACACAAGATAAACTTAAGTGTATTTAAGCTTTTCTGAAGATATAGTTCTAGAGATTCTCATGTGAGAATTTATTTTTGTTGTTTGGTCGTTAGGGTACCGTTTAAGTGGCCTCAACATGACTGGTTCATGTATTTTGTGTCTTGACCCGGTTTAATTTAACTTGTAAGTTGTAACCCTGTTTTAGTGTCCAAGCTTAAGTGATATATTTCAAAATCTCCAATATGTTCTAATGAATCTATGATGGTTTGTTTTAGCAAAAAACTATATATGTTGGTTTTTAGTAATTGAATCCTACTGCGGTTTTAAGAAAAGTGATTTCAGACATTAGGGCTCTAATTATGTGAGTCTTGAGAAACTTGTGCTTGATGCAAAGAAAACATAACTGCAAATGTAAGCCAACATATATAAATTTTCTACAATTTTTTACTAAAACATCGAAAGAACAGAAAGTGATGTCAGAGACCCTGCAATATAAAAACAATATCTTGTCTGGTTCAAGGCATAACCAAATCCAAATTCAAATCCAACCACCATTACAAGGATGATTGTAGAAGCAACTAGGGAAGCGAAAAAAGACATAAAAGAAACAGAAAAAGTATCTGGTTCGACTTTGGTAGCTACCCCGGAAGAACAAGATGAATCAGGAAACAGAGAAATCAGACAAGTTAAAACACCTGTGGTCTCTAAGTTGAAACCCCAAAACCCCCAAAAAGAAACCAGTTTTACAGAATTAAAAATGAATCAGACGGTCACCAAGATGTTACCTTTTTAGCTAAAGATTTCAAGGGAGCGCAAAAGAATAGGTTTATCAACAAAGCGGAATAATCTAGAAAAGGCAGCCTCACATGGTGCTGCTGCTTTCACTGACGGTGTCAGACCTACCAAAGTTTGAGCCTCTGCCACAGCTGCTAATGTCAAGCCCCTGTAACCGGCCAAGAGGGTCTTCATGCATTGCCTCTGAAAAGGAATGAGACTGACCCGAGGGATTAGGAGTAGCGTGATGCATAAGCTGATGAGCAATGGGAGGGTTTTGGCAAGAGGATGATGATGATGTCATGTTCGGGTTTTGGTTGTTGTTGGGCTGGAAGAGATGAAACTGATGAGTCATTTGTTGCAGGTTGCGAGCATCGGTTTGCTGCTGATGATGTTGAAAGAAGGATTGTTGTGGTTGCTGTTGAGAGTATTGCATGTGTGCCATTCCGAGGTTATAGGCATCAGTGGGAGAGACTTCTCCAGTTGCGAATTTCAGCCTCTCAACTTCCTTTTTCAGTTGGTCGTTCAGTGCTGCGTAGGGAAGAATCATCGATAAATGAGCTTAAAACCGAAACAATCATATAAAAGGAGGGATGGGAAGGATTTACATACCATCTCGCATCTTAGCTTGTTGTTCCATGACCTGTAAACGAAGCTTGAGCTCTGTATTCTCAGATGACAAACCAGTTGTGTCCCTCTGTAAGAAGCAAGTTATTAGGCAGTAGATTAGAAACTGAGTGCTATTTCCGTAACTGCAAATTGTGTAAAGAAGAAAATGTTACTGCAAATATAGTATTGGAGTTTGTAATAAGAAACCTGGAACAAAGACAGTTGTGCTGAAAGGGTAGTAGCTTCCGTTTGCAAGGTCTGAACTTTCCTCTCGAGCTCCATGATATACCGAGCCTTCCTCTCTTTTGAACGAGCAGCAGACTGTCGATTAGCAATTATCCTGCACATAGTGCACGAGACAGTATTAGACAACTGGAGCTGCAATTAATAGAGAATGGTGAGCGTTTCCACTTTATGTTGAAAGAGTTTAGAATAACATAGAAAGTTATCTAAACGCGGACATTTTTGCTACAATAAGTCACGCAATTAATAGTGACAAATACCAGAGGTTCATCCCTAATTAAGGATCTCCGAGATTACATGGATCGCCCTTAACCCTATTGAGACAGATCAAATTTCACACACAACTAATTCCCAAACTTTTCCGAACCAAAGCCACTTGAAACTATAACTTTTAATTCCAAACAGTTGACTACTAAAAGGGAATGTGAGAAAGGGATCATCTCGAAAGTTTCAATGTTAAGACTTGAAACTTATTCAAGCCATACGAGAAGTACCACCACACACACACACAAAAAAGAAAAAGTCATCATTAGATAGGATCTCAAACCAAACCAAACAAGGTTGTACAACAAGCTTGAACCGACCAATCAAACAAAAGCTAGTCCAAAAAAAAAAAGAGTTGGGGGCCATCACATCATCACGAAAGAGACGCATTGCCACAGAAATTCGACATAGGATTTAATCAGAAACAAAATCGTATGGGTCCCTCATGGTCTCTCTCTGAGTCAAAAAGATCTAGAAAAGCAGGACAGTAGAAGCTAACTAAATTTCAGTTAAAAATTCAGTTATCGTTGGGATTCGAGATCAGAGTCAAAGAAAGGTAAGTAACCAAGATAAAAAAACAAAAAAAGATCTCTCAAAAAGAATACCTAATGCATCACATCAACATCAAAAGATATTTATATTCATCAACACCAGCCAAAAAAAAGGTCATAAAGAAACAGGCTTTTTTTCCCGCGAATTGTAAAACATGGGAAAACAATTGTAAAACAGGTCATAAATAAACTGTTTATAACGATCTGACAAGGGCTAGAATAGATTATGGGGAAAACAATTGCAAGAAATGAATACGAAATTCTCAAAATCAGGGGTGAAAGATGAAACCTTTTAGCTCTCTTGGGGTCGACGACCCAAAGCTCAGCGAGTTTATCAGGAGCCATGGCTTTCTTGGCCTCGATTGATTCCAAAGTCGAAGACCCATCAACGGAGAGGCTGTGCCTGTGTCTAGGTCTCGAATTCCCAGCCTCGTCTCTTCCCACGCATCCATTTTCAGCGGAAAACGGGTTATCGGACCTAGGAGCGGATGGTCCAGCAGAATCGGAAGCGGATCCGGATCCGGATCCAAGTTTCTCAATGTCCATGTATGAGCAGAAGAGGTCATCTTCGGATCCAAGCTCGTCGAATCCGCCGAAAGGTTCCGAGAGATCTAGATCTTCAGGGAGACGGAATTGAACCTCCGAATGCGCTCGCCGATGGTACGGACCCCGGAATGGCGCCGGCGTCGGAGCTGGGATGGCCAAAGGCTGGCATTGGTTAGATTTCGCGTTCGAAGGATCTTCCATATCTTGGATCGTCCTTTTCTCTCTCTCTGTTTCGCGCCCTCTCTCCCTTGTCTATCTGTCGGAATCGGACAGCGAAAGAGAGATTCAGATTTCACGTTTTCTGTCCCAAGGTGATGTCCAAAAAAAAAAACAAGCCGAAACAGGCTCCTAACGGCGTCGTTTGCGCAGCACTTTGATTATTATTAGTCTTATTTTTTAACCCTCAAGAGTTTCGTCTGAACCATATAGATTTGTGTGTAATTGATATTTTGTTAATCAATTTTATTCGGTATGTTTCTATTCTTCAATGCATGTTAATCATACAAAATTCAACAATATTTATTTTTCTTAGATATCTTACTATAAATAATGTAAGGGTGATTTAGGTGAATATTAATGGTTGACCAATTAATTAGGTGTTGATTTGGAAATTAGGTGGGGAAGAGAAAAACCCAAAATATCTTTTGCTTTTTCAATAATTACTGGAATGCCATAAGTATGAAAATCATCTTTTGATAGAAGATTCCGGTGACTGTTCATCAGCAGCGGCGGTTACTATTCATCAAAAGTCGACGGTCACTATTCATAATCGGAAAACATATCTTTGACATCGTTAACATTATCATGTTAACCCAGTTATCATGTTAGCATCGTTAACATATAGTTAGTATCGTTAACATTGTCATGTTAACCCAGTTATAATGTTCGTTTTTATGTAATTATCATGTTAAACCAGTTATCATATAATAAATTATCGTGTTAATCAAGTTATCATTTCGCAGAGACAATTTAAAATATGCAAAATATAAAAACTATTATGATAATCTGATTATCATATCATAGCATCTATGTGTTATTGTGTATCTAACTTTGTTATCATCACAAATGTATGTTGATAATCTATTGGATAACTTTGTTATTGATATACTACAACGTAAATACCACATAAAAATCAGCAAAAAAAAAAAAAAAAAAAAAATTGAAAACCACCACCATGACCGCCGCCGGCGTCGTCGCCACCACCGTCATCGACACGGTCGCTGTCCACCGACACAGTTACTCTCACCGACCACCACCACCGACCGGTATCTTCACCGGTGTCACCATCGACGCCGACGTCACCGCCTTCGCCACCGTCACGGTCTTCTCCGTCGTCACCGCCGATCTCGTTTACAAACAACTCATCTTCTTCTTCTTCTTCTTCTTCTTCTTCTTCTTCTTCTTCTTCTTCTTCTTTTCTTCTTCTTCTTCTTCTTCTTCTTCTTTCTTCTTCTTTCTTCTTTCTTCGCCGTGAACAAGTTTGAGGAGAGAGAAAACACAGATAATTAATGGTACAAGATAGGGATTAGATAGTCTTTTTAATGTGAACAGAGATAGGTCAAAAAGTAAACTTAATTTTGTAGTTATTAATTGTCATCTGTTGCTATTACCCATAATGTAATCTTACTCAATTGCTGCCAATAACTTAAACGAGAAACAAAATAATCCTCATGAAATATTAAATATTTAATTATCATAAAAGACTTAATTGCACCATATGTCACTTTATGTTACTTTCCTTAGATTTCTGTCACTTTTTTTTGTCAAATAGTGTGTAAAATAACTATTTTGTTTTCAGTTCTAATTGGTTCGCATACAGTACACAAAATGATGTAGCGTACTGTTTGGGGTTACGACTAAAAAGTTAATATGTGTACAGTGAACAAAGTGTTACTTTTGCCCATATATTTGCAAAAGTGTTAAAATTTGTACAAAAATTCTGAAAATGACAAATCATGCAAACCACTCATCATAAATACGGTAGTCTAAGAGTATTAGCACTGCAGGGCCATGAATAAGTTGGAATTTAGTTTTCCAAAAAGGTAAATGTTGACCACTAGTGTCTATGTGTACTAAGACATCAGTACCCCAATGTTTTGATAGCCACAAAGATGAAAATGATAAGGAGAGAGAATCTTCTTCTTCTACTAAACAATTCCAACAAATTCTGAATTCCGTGAAACCTGAACCCAACAAAGGACATCTTCACAATAATCTCCACAGTTTCAGTAGAAAAGACTATGGGAACAAGTAAGCTAGGCATCTATAGATATCTTGATTTCAAATTTTCTCCCCGAAAAGGTTTCGCCATCGGAACCGTCCGCAAAATCATTTGCGCCTCCTTGGATGAGAACCAATCCCTAAATTCTGGTGACGGAGGAGAACGGTGGCTTCTCCAACCAGTTGGTTGTGTAGGTGGATTCACCATAGAATTGCAAACTTGCATGATATGGAGATATAAGACACATTGGTTACAAAGTGGAAATGCCTGCTCCTTTCGAGATTTCTTCGGTAAGAAATTATACAATTGTTTTTTTGTTATATATGATTAATTTGGGTTTTTATAAAAGCTCATGAAAGTGTTTTTTTGTTAGCAAGGCCAAGTTACCGTCAGACGGCTACTAGAAAAGGCTGACGTAGTCATTCCTGTAGCTATCGGTAAATTCCTTGTTCTTGGGGGTATTTTAATTTGGGTTTAGGGGTTTTCAAATTTGTACATCAAAATAAAATCAGATTTAATGACTCTGTTTGGTATATTGGTTTTAGTTTCAGTTCATGGCGAAGTTCTGTTTCACGGCGGGAGGAGGGATTATAGAGCTCCAGCGTTGGCGATGAAAACGGTGTTGACCGCGGAAGAATCGAGAGGGGAGAGAATGAGAGGGAAATGATAGAGAATGGATAATATGAGTTGTCTTGATAATCGAATAGATAATTAATTCATAATCAAATATGAGTTATCTTGATAATATGAATTATCAATATGCGTTATCTTGATAATCAAATAGATATATATTATTAAATACTATGAGTTATCTTGATGATAAGAGTTATCGATGCGAGTTATCATGATAATCTAATAAATATCGGTAATCAAATATGAGTTATCTTGATAATAAGAATTATCAATATGAGTTATCTTGATAATCAAATAGATTTCAATAATTACGAGTTATCAAATATGAGTTTAATATAGGTTATCGTGATAATCAAATAGATATGCAAGGATAATCAAATAACCTAGTTATCTATAATTGTTTATTTGTAATTGTGAGCATTTAAACCAAATCTATATGGTTTCAGTTTAGGGTTCAATGTTTAAGGAATACGGTTTGGGGGGTTAGGGTTTAGAGTTTATGGGTTATAGTTTATATTTTAGGGTTTATGGTATATGGATTAGGGTTTAGTGAATATGGTACATTTAGGGTCCATTGATAGTTTATTTATGTATTATTGTGATACTTATATTATCCAATAATACACTACAAGAAATATCGGCATTAATAGCACACTGAAAACGCTACCATATGGTTTTCGTAGCGTTTCCATGAACGCTATGTCAGCCGCAGCTATAATAGACCCCCCCTACCATAGCGTTTTATTTAATGCTATAATAAATTGACATATTGTAGCGTTATATAAAAGCTATCGGACATTATTTTATAACACATGATTCGTGCTATCATGCAGTTTTTCATGGCGATATTTCCGTGCTTTAGTATAAGATGTTATGACATATTTTTCGTCCTATCATGCAATTTTCCATGGCGATATTTCCTTGTTGTAGTATAAATTATAATAACATATTTTCAGGGCTATCTTGCAGTTTTCGATGGCTATCATGCACCTATTATAGCAATAATAAATTGTGCCACTACAAGAAAACAGCGTTTTAGCGACTACAAATGGCGACTAAATAATTAGTCGCTAAAAGTTGCGACTAATTAGCGACTATTTAGCGACTATTTGGCGACTAATAAAAATAGTCGTAATTGAGTCGCTGTTTTACGACCAAAAAACATAGTCGCCAAAGTAGTCACTAATTTAGCGACTAATATGCGACTATTCCGGCAGATTGCACAGTAGTCGCCTAATAGTCACTAATTTAGCGACTATTAGGCGACTAGTTTGGCAGATTGCACAGTAGTCGCCTAATAGTTACTAAATTAGCGACTATTAGGTGACTAGTTTGGCAGATTGCACAGTAGTCGCCTAATAGTCACTAAATTAGCGACTATTAGGTGACTAGTTTGACAGATTGCACAGTAGTCGCCTAATAGTCACTAAATTAGCGACTATTTGGTGACTATTTCGGCAGATCGCACAGTAGTCGCCTAATACTCGCTAATTAGCGACTATTTTGGCAGATCTGTATAACTTATATATACATGTTGATATTGCAAACAACCTCGCAACCGGATCAATTTCGGTGTAATTTTTCGTCTTTTGATGAAGAACTAGATGACAAAGAACCCTACTAATTATATATGTTACTTATGTCACAATGTTAATTTGTTATTTATACCATGTTTGAAAACAAAAATTCTAAAAAAAAACTTTTACATCATGGTCATGTTTTTTTCCAACATTATGGTCATATATATAAATTTTTACTATCATTGAATATCAAAAAATTGAAGATCAATTATATGGTGAAGATATAAAAAATAATTATACATGAAAATACAAATATTTTTAATAGAAACAGAGATATGGCGACACATATTATATGGTGAAGATATAAAAATTATTATACATGAAGATACAAATAAAATATATATATATATATATATATTAACATGAAACATATCAACAAAATATGTTAAACAACAAAAATTCAGTAACATAAGTTAATATGTTTCTTGTTAAAATTAATTTTGTTCCGTCTATATCTCCCTCTCGTATTAATAATTAATCTATATATATATTAATAATTAAAAAAGCATTAATAATTAAAAAAAAAACCCTAGATCTAATTTATCTTCTTCTCTCCTTCTACGCCGTCAACCTCTTCTTCTCTTCTTCTTTTCTTCTTTTCTTCTTTTCTTCTTTTCCTTCCCCTGCGATTTCTTCCTTCTCTTTTCTCTTTCTTCTTTTTCATTATTTCTTCTCTGGATCTTCTTCTCTGGATCTTCTTCTCTCCACGTCCGATCGCATCCGACAACACCTCCGGTAAGTCTCCTCTTCTCCTTCCTCCGCTTCTTCTTCACCACTTCTTTTCAACTTCTCTTCTATTTTTTCAGATCTGGCCGGAGGTCGCTCGCGGTGTAGGAGAATCTGGTCAGCGAGGGGAAATGGCGGAGGATAGGCGGAGATGAAGTCGGAGATCCATTCCGGAGGGGCTGGTCTTCCGCGGCGGCGTTGGGAGGTGGGCCTGAGAGAGATACGCAGAGGGACGCCATTCACCGGAGAAGACCCAAGCTCATATCTGGAGGAGGTGGAGGAGGCGGCGAGGAAGAAGATTGAAGCCTCGCCGGCGAAGAAGAAGATCCAAGCGTCGGCGAGTTCGATCTTCTTTTTTATTTTTTCATTTTTTCATTTTTTTGTAATCAATTATTTTAATTAATAAAAATATATTTTTTTGTTTTTTTTTTAATTATTTTTTACAAGTAGTCGTCAAATAGTCGGTAAATAATTATAAGTAGTCGCCAAATAGTCAGTAAATTTTACGACTATTTTACGACTAAATCTTACGACTACGCACTTTAGCGACTAAAGATTAACGACTACATGGTTTAGTCGCTATTTAGTCGCAATTTGCGTTTTAGCGACTACTGTTGTAGTCGCCAAAACGCTGTTTTCTTGTAGTGCATGCACCTATTATAGCAATAATAATTTACTCTAATAAAGCACAATTAAATCATAAAATAGCAGTTGATTTTACATTAAAGATCCAAAGCAAACAAAGTCAATACATAAAAAAACATGAACTCCAAAAGAGAACATGTAACCATCAAACCAAATCAAAAACAAAACAATGGTACTTAAATTGGTTTCATGCCTTTAGTCTCGATGTGCAGCCTTGTCTAGTGAGGACTGTCCTTGTTCTTGTTTTGGACGTTTCATTGGAGCGGAGTTGATTGTGTTTTGGAGGTTTTGGCTAACTCTCTGGTACATTGGATCGATGTCTTCTTCGTTTCTTCAATGCGTATCAAGTAGCCCAAGTGAGCAAGAGAGCGTCTATACTCTAGTTGTGTGATCTCCTCCACATCACTTCCTAGATCGTCATTTGCTTCTTGTTGTGGTTGTTGGAGGAGTTGTGGTTTGACTCCGTGATTGAGAAAAACTAACGGGATTTCTGTTTCAACAAAGATGATTAAGTAAATATATTGTTAGACAAAATATAAACGCATCGAGATGATTAACATAAACAAAATATAATTGCGAGAATGTACAACAGTTCTCGGGATTTCTGTTTCAACTAAGATTGAAAAATAAAAGGATATTTCAAAGCCTGCAATTCAAATCCAACCAAATTCAATTATACAGCAACAGAAAATCATTCACACTTTTTTAAGAAAAAGAGAGAATTTTTATCCCCCTTCCATCATTTACATCCTTATGAGACCTAACTGTAGATGCATATGTAGAAATCTATGTTATAGATCCGTTTGCAGTCACCTGAAAATTCTGAGCTCAAACACCCACAAAGCAGATGCAGATGTAGAAATCTATGTTATAGATCCGTTTCTTCCTCTGCTTCCCTTCTCTATTCCTAAACCGGAAATCTGAATGTAAAACTAATTACCGGTGGTGACGAATCGGCAGTTGTGTTGCATCCTCTAGTGAGCACGGCCACGAGGCTTCTATGCTTGGGGATTTTCGATTGCTCTCCCCAAACTGCCACCAACGAACCCTAATACAGATCCACTTCTCCATTGATAACCGCATCAGAACCCTAGGCATGAACTGAGCCACTTGTCTCCGACCAAGTCCAACCGCCACCGGCCGCCGATATCAAGCTCGAGAATGGAAGCTTTGGAGTCTCGACGGTGATGTTTTTTTTGTTTAGAATGTTTGTTTAGACACGAGAGAGAGAATCGTGTTTTGTGAGGAGGAAGAGAGGAAGGTGGATCCTACGGTTTAGATTTCGCCACATTAGCAATCCAAGTGATCTCTTTTCATTGGTTATTACTTCTTAAGGTTTATTTATTTTATCATACCCTAAATAAAAAACTTTGTAAAATTTTTTATTTATGTTATTAATTTGGAAATTTTTTAATAACAATGTGTTTATGATAAGTTAATTATCTTCATAACAATATATAATTTTGTAGATTACAAAGTTTTAAAAACAAAACCTATATAAAAAAATTTATGTGATACTAAACTATAGATGAAAGGGTTAGTAACTTATCATTAGTTTTTATGATTTGTAAGTTTCTAATCATTTTGCAATGATTTTGCATTCATTTGACTTTCTTTTCCAATCATTTTAATTTTTTAATTGGAAACATAAGTTAAACCCTAAACCTTAAATCAACACAACCAAAACTATACAATGTTCCAAACCCTAAATAAAGACTAAACTCTAATTTTAATTATATATGTAAGACATTATATATTTACTTATTTAGATTATGTTATACGTATTAGACAAAATCATTGTATATTAATTCCATTGTAAATTAGAAAATTAGAAATAAATTATATTCTATGCCCTGAACTCTATACACTAAACTAAACCCTTAATCATATACACTTAACCCTTAACCGTATGCCCCGAACTCTATGTCAATTGTAAATAGAAAAAATATATTGCAAGTGTTGAATCCTAAACCCTATACCCTAAACCTAAACAACAAACCCCAATGCCCTAAACCCTAAAGCTTAAACCTAAACCCCAAACCCCGAACCCCAAACCCTATACCCTAAACCTAAACTACAAACTCTAAATCATAAACTCTAAACCTTAATGATACAAATTAAATCATAAACCAAAAAAACAAAACAATAATTTTAAAACTCTAAACCAATTATTTAATTATTATATATACTCAAAACTAAATTCCAACACTTATAATGTAAAATATTTCAAAAAATTCAAATCTAATAATTTTAAGCCTAAATCATTAAACAAGAAAATGATTTAGGCTTAAAATTATTAGATTTCAATTGGGTAATTACAAAAAATTATATTTCACATAACGTAAACCTTAAACGCCAATACCCTAAACCCTAAATCAAATATTCAAGATTTAATTCTTCTTTTATGTATAATTTTAAAAATTTTATTTAGACATTAAGAGACAAATTTATTGTATATTCCATTATTAATTGGGTAATTACAAAAAATATATTTCACATAACCTAAACCCTAAATGCTAATGCCCTAAACCCTAAATCAATTATGCAAGACTTAATTTTTCTTTTATGTATAATTTTAAAATTTTTATTTATACATTAAAAGACAAATTTATTGTAGATTTCATTGTTAATTGGGTAATTACAAAACATTATATTACAAAACATAAAACATAAACGAAAAGAAAGAAGAAGGATGGAATGCAATGGAAACACCAATTCTGTTGGAGTAGACGTTACCCGAAACTCTAACGACATATTGAGGATTTGAACAGTGGTATTGGAGTGCAAAAGTCGGAGGTTGAAAATGGGATCCCTATTCGAATCCCATCGCCAGAGTGGACTTCCTGTGTCGGAGCTCTCTATACGGTGACATGTTCTCGGTGAGAGACACAAATCCTGGGAAAATCCGATGGCGGTTTGAAAACACGAATTCATCAGCGTACCTGTCAACAAAAAAAACAAATATATTCATTTCGAAAATGCAGGATTGTCATTATTATTATTCAACTCTAAATCAAATTTAATTAGACCACTTACAGTTTCAGATTCCCTGACAAGTTTCCTGCAATCACAGTGAGCCCAATATTCCACTTATGAAGCTTGCATTTGTTGACATCAACTACTCCCATGGAGGTGAGTTCGTAACCAGTTAGGTGGCGGTTGAGTCTTAAAGTACCGGTGAAGTGGGCGATAGGGTTGGATTCGCAAACAAGCCTTGCACCTACTTCACCATACTTAAGCTTATAGAACATGCCAACCTGCATGGAAAAGCATTCTCGGTAGCCATCCCCTTAGAAGTCCCCTGTATCCGTCTTTTTTCACAATCGTTCTCAGTACATCACTGATTAAACTGCTAGTGAAGCGGTCGCATCCACACACACCCTGCACATCAGCAGTCAGCACAGATGATTGAGGCCATTTCAGAGCAAAGAATCATAGACCTAGCTGATCTTGACATTGATGTTTCTTAAAACTCTATGCTAGCCTAGGTCAATAAAAATCATGCAAAAGACATCTATGCTCGAGCAAGAAACACTACTGTTCCATATGCAAAACCACAACGAATCAAAAACATATAGATATATGCAAAGTAAATACAAGTACTACACACTTTCAAAGCTCTCTTGGGTTTTGTTTGTACACAAAAGTCTACTACACGCACCTCCTTACTGAAACCAGCAGATTTCATAAAATCATATTCCTGAAGATACTGTAATTCAAGCCCAGGAACGTATTTAGCATTGATCTTAGTCATCTCATCTCTATCAAAATAGAGATAATCTGCAAACACAAAAATCGAAACTAAATTCCGGCGACACAAGACAAAGTTTCAAAAGATAAAAAAAAAAGGTGAAGCTTTTCGGAACCGTAGCGATTATTAGAGATTCAACAGAGACAAAATTGAAGCACTTATGTATCTGGAAAAGGGGAAATTACCTGGAAGCCCGATTGAGAGGTAAGGATTGACAGGAGATGTGGCTTGGGCTCTCGGATTGAGCTCTCGATTCACGACAGCTTGAGCATATGGATCCATCGCCGGTGACGAGTTCATCTCACTCCCCTTGCTTCGCCTTCCTCAGCTTTCCCAGATCTAGGTCGACGACCTCTAGAGTTTTTAGTTTCTGTGCGATTGAAATCGACAAACGAAGAAGAGATATGTACGAAACAATGAAGAGATCGATTCAAAGAAAACGATGAAGAAGAAGATAGAGAGAATGAAGATAATGAGTTTTTTTTTTCTTTAGAAGAAGGAAATGACTTGGACAAAAAAAAACTATTTCTACCAAGACAAAATATTTTGGTGCCAAAAGTGAAATTTGGCTAAGTGTTTTGGCTCTAAAATGAATTTCCAGCTACGAAAGACATTTTCGGATTCCCGCTTAATGAAATTTTTTCTTAGCGCGAATCTAATGCTACGATAGAGTCTAGATCCGATTTTGGCACTTTTGGTAGCAGTTAGTGAATTAGTGCTACAATGAACTGCTACCAATGCCCATATTTCTTGTAGTGATAATAACATGTTATCTGTTATTCTGAGCATTTAAGGTAAATGCACGAAGCAACATATTTTTCTCCAGCATTAAATACTTTGTTCCATGCTTTCCACTTTATCGTTTGCTATTATTTCTAGGGGTATTTTGGTCAGAATCTGTACAATTCTTTTTGTAAAATTAATATCAAAATATCGATGTCTACTTACCTAATTTTCATGTTATTATAGGTCATATATTTAACTTACCTGTAGTCTAATATGATAGTATTTTTTAACATGTTTGTTATATTTTGTTTACAAAAATAATTTGTGACGGTTCACTTTTTGAATAGTAAAAACTAAAATGTAAAACGATAGTCATATATAACAACAACAAAAACATAAGAACATAGATATATATCCCTTAGATAGGTTTGATTGAAGGTATGCAGAATACACAAGTTTGGCCCATATAATACAACCCTATCAACAAGACATTAATGTATTGGTGACAATGTGTGAGGAATTGTCTCTTCACTTTAGTACAAGAAATTGTAATAGAGTAGCAGATAGGATTGCCCTCCATACTGATACCTTGGATTCATTTAGCCAAAAGTTTTGGAACTGTAGTAACCCGAGTTTACAAAAATAACTTGTGACGGTTCACTTTTTGAATAGTAAAAACTAAAATGTAAAACGATAGTCATAACAACAACAAAAACATAAGAACATAGATATCTATCCCTTAGATAGGTTTGATTGAAGGTATAAAGAATACACGAGTTTGGCCCATACTACAACCCTATCAACAAGACATTAATGTATTGGTGACAATGTGTGAGAAATTGTCTCTTCACTTTAGTACAAGAAATTGTAATAGAGTAGCAGATAGGATTGCCCTCCAAACTGATACCTTGGATTCATTTAGCCAAAAGTTGTGGAACTGTAGTAACCCGAGTTTTGTTATGGTCTCATGTGAAGGCGAGAGCCCTTGAAATGTAATAGTCATAACTCATATGTGATGTTGAGTTTCAATTATGTGTTGTTCCAAATAGAAACAATACGTCCAAACCAAATTAACCAATGACCATGTGTAAACAAGGTCGACAAACAATTTATTTATTTGTTGAGAAAAAAATACATAAGTTTATCGTCTTATACATAGTATTTTGCAATGAGTTATTTAATAGTATTTTGCTATCGCAATCCCGTCTCCCATTGCAAATGTAAATTTGGTTTTTGTATCCGATGTTTATACATATATATATCCAATAACATACTACTACCGAAAAGAAATCAGCCTACCAAATTTCTACCAGTTTTTTTGTTTGGGTTAAGGATTTCTACAAGTTGGCAATATATATATATATATATATATATAATGTTAGATGCGATAAATCAAATTTGTTCTATCTCTGAATAAAGCATTAGACTACCATTTAACGTTAAAATTAACTTATATATTTATTCATCATATTGTATACGGCATACCATATTTACACATATATACTTGCGTTTGGTCTAAATAAATTGCATAACCATATTAACATTTTTTTTTTGTTACGCGAGTATAACCATATTAACACATATATCACTACTGCTTCTGTTGATGCAGCCATTGAGAAAATTGCTACTGCTTCTGTTGATGCAGCCATATTAACACATATTAACCAAATTAACCACATTAACCATATATTAACCATATTAATTAACACACTAGATTAGGATCCACATATATGCGGATTTATAATTTAATATTTTAAAACCCATTAAAAAAACTAAAAACGTAAAAAATGAAAAACAAAATTAAATCATCTGTGATAATAAATAATATACAAAATTAAAATAAAATTTTCGATGAAATAAATATATACATTGAAAGAAGAATTTGATGGAAAAATGCAATAAATAGCTTTGAAAACTATTATTGGATTTTTTTTTGTTTTTGTATGTAATTGACATACTACCCAATTGTTTATATAGATGTGAGAAATTATAAAAAAAAAATCTTTTAGGATTATTAATCGATTTTGTTTACATTATTAATTTATGATTTTTCCTTGTTTTAATTAATCTTGGCTTTTAAGATACATTTACATTTTTTTTTTTTTTTGTTTACTAACTTTACCTTTTAGACGAGGAATCGATTATAAATTTAGTAAAACAATTTTTGAATTTTTTTTTTACGTACTGTAGGTTTAGAATATGATTGATTGACTTGACATATATCGCGATCAGTTGAGTTAGCAACTTTGAAATATTCAACTTTATATAATAAGATATCACTATTGCTTCGCCATTGAAAAAATTGCTTCTCCCATCTACTGAGGCAGAAGACACAAACAACTATGACGTTAGCCTCCTTAGCAAAGTTCTTACTGAAGTCAACGAGACTTGCAATAGCTCAGGTGTTGTTGAGGCTGATGCTGCCTCTCCCTTACCAAAAATCTCAGCCACATTGTATGATGATGTTATCTCAGGTATTGAATATTCTCTATGTAGGACCGAGGTTAATGATCAAGGAGTTGAAGTGTATGGAATGTGTGATCCTGATGCTAGACATTAACTTAGTTGCGTCAGCTCAAGAGATGGAATGGAAAAGGTCGGTAAAGCCAACCCAAAAAATTGAAGAGATGGAATGGACAAATGTAAATGACCGAGGAAGAGGTGGTCGAGGAGGACGAGGTGGTCATAACTCATAAGTGATCTCTTATGTTCACTCCAACCTTTTTCACCTCAACTTCATATTATGTGGTTCTTTAATAGTCCCTCAAACTAGACTAAGTTTTTACTTAATGTCTTTTTCTTCTTTAGCAACAGTATGACCCAAAAGATCATAACTTAGAAAATTATTGAATGAAATTTTGTAATATTCTCTTGTAGCATTAGAAACGAGGGTTTGCAAATGTGGAAATCTTGCCTAGGTATAAAATATTAGCAAGTGGAGCAAACACACTTTACTACTAACCAGACAATTAGCGAAATTGGAATTTGCTAATACTAGTAGCGATTTAGAGAATAGAGCCCTACTTGGGTGTTTCAAGAATATAAAAGCCTCGAAGGTGAGCGGCGGAAAACGCGAGGAAGCCCTCCTTTATAACAAAAACCTCTCACTTCCATTTGAATTCAAAATCCTTTCTTCCGTCTCCATCGATTTATCCCCAAAACTTTCTGCATCTCACTCACTCAACACACAAATTCCAAACCCTAATCATTTCTTCGAATCTCGCTCTCTGGTTCACGTTCCCAATCCCTATTTGTTACCCGTTTTTTCTTTGAAGAAACCCCTTCGTTTTTCCTTCTCTGTGGACTCTTTCTGCGTAATTCGGCACCTGGGTTTTTGGAAAGAGATCTCTTTCTGGCGTGGAAATGGAGGAACAGAGAGGGATTTCCTCTGGGCTTTCGTCGGAACCGGCATCGAATTCGGGGGTTTGGTTCTTTTATCTTCCCCGATTACTTTTTTTTTTCTTCCTCGTCAAATTTTGCTGTTTATTATTGCAATTTGTTTATGGGTTTTGCTCTTGGTCTCTGGGTTTTTCCAATTTTTCAGTTTTCGGGCGAGAAGCGTAACGGAAATGGATTAGAAGAGAAAGATGATTTAGGGTCTAAACGTGCGAAAGTGCGAGATCTGGATTCTGGTAATTCTTTGGATTTGTTTATCTTGAAGAGCGAATATGCTCAAATTCAGATTATTAGAAGTGATCTTATCACTGAATTTTCGGATGATTTGTTAAAATTTTCCTGCTTTTTTTTTTTGTATACTTATGCGCTACAGATACTAAAACCAGTAACCTGCAATCTGATAAAGACATTGGAATTGTTCAGAAACCAAATCTTAGTAGTGAACAGATGTCTGGAGTACCTGAGATGCTTGTGGCTCCTGATGCTGAAGGTTTAGGAAGGGTAGTGAGAGAGAAAGAAGTTTTGGCTAAAGATATAAAACCTCCCACAGTTCTTAAGACGAGCACATTCTTGCCTAAAGCTAAGTCAATTTCTACAGATGATGATAGATGCGTTGCTAATTCTGGAAAACAGGCTTTGCTTGAGAATCACACTGTAAAACATGATAGTAACTGTGAGTCACGAGGAGGACTTGTTGATGGCGTTTCAAAGAATAGCAGCCTCTTGAAACCGAGGGAGATTTCTGAATCTGTTGGAAGTCCACGTGGAGCAGCAGAGTC
Source organism: Eutrema yunnanense (assembly GCA_002933935.1). Classification (NCBI taxonomy): domain Eukaryota; kingdom Viridiplantae; phylum Streptophyta; class Magnoliopsida; order Brassicales; family Brassicaceae; genus Eutrema; species Eutrema yunnanense. Next base: position 87,774 of record PKML01025986.1, on the reverse strand, counting down.
TGATTTACTTCAACGAGATCCTTTGCCTTCAAATCCTAATAGCGAAAAAGTAGGTCCTTTTCAGATGTGTAGTGCAGCTGGCTCATTGGAAAAGTCAGATTCAATGCGGCGATGGATGGAAATGAAGCGAAATGGTTTCCTCTCAGGCCCTTTAGGTGGAGTATCAGCTCCGAGCCCTGCAATATCGAGTACTCCTGTTGAAATACCTGCGCAAAAGCAACAAAAGAATAAGCGGAGAGGCGACTCTTTCAAGAAGAGAAACGAGGTCCCTAGGAAGGAACAGCAGCAGGTAGATAGGTTCTCCAATGTTACCGCGCCAAGTGGATTGCTGACGGAATTGAACCCGGGAATCATTAACCATGTCAGGAGTAAGAAACAGGTCTGCTCAATTATTGAAGCTTTGATTCGAAGCGCTACTGATGATGCCACCGTGGGGGAAAGAAATGCTGATTTGAATGTAAGAGGTATCTATCATTCCCATTTTCCCCATTAAGATGTCATTTTAGCCCATTCAGCCAGAGACGAGAACTTTCACAATCAATGTTTGATCACTCTGGTTATCCTGGATGTTCAGATTCAGTCAGAGAAGATAGGGCATTAGCCTTTAAGTTACCATCTACCGGGTTTTCTGATAATGCCAATTCCATTACAAACCCGGAACAAGCCACGTCTCTTGCTGTTGAAGGTCAGTGCTTTTTGTCATGTTTCAGATCACCATGAGTTAAATTTTTCCTCCATCTTCTAAATATCTGAAGTAATAAGTGGTCATGTTCTATGGCGAAAAATGAAGACTTTTGTCAATAAAATGTTTAGGTTTACTGATTTAAGTCTAGTTATGGCAGAAGGATAAATGTTAGGTTCTGGTGCATGATGATTAATTCATTGCAGAAGTGGAAACGGAAAGAAATCCTTAAAAGGAAAATGTTTGTTTGCTTTTTAGCTGCTACCGTAGCTTCCCAATGGTTGGAATTTCTTCACCAAGACCTCAGCGGACGGCTTTCAGGTGCGCAATTTACTTATATGAAGAAATACCGCAGAGAGGCTTTTTAGGTTAGTTGAGTTTTAATGACCTGAGTGAGATCTTGTGCTTTTGTTGCAGCTGTGCAGGATAGTAGGAATAGAGTTCAAAGTATTTTGACTACCGAATTACCGCTACTCGTCCCATCAAGAGAATCTTCTTCTAACCAAGAAAGTACTCTTCAGATGACGAATACAAATACATCTGGTGATACTTCTGATGATAAAATAGTAGCAGATGCACATCAGATAAAGTGGTCTGCAAAATTTGATCAGATTAACAAAGCTCTTTATGATGAAGAGAGAGATTTGGTACGTACCTATCCACTGCCTTCAAGCCAGAATGATTATAGTCAGGTTTTAAAGCTCGAGGCGGTGTTTATTGTATTGATACTATGGATTTGAAATTCGCAGGAACGTTCGTTAAACCAAGTGAAGGAAATGCAATCACGATGCAATGAAGGTCTACGTCAAATGGACGAGTACTCGCCTTTCAGTTCCCAATCATCAGATTCAAGGTGAGGAAATAAAACCAAGCAGCCCGTAGAAGCATAAAAAAGATCAATTTAACCAATTTTCTTGCTTTACAATACGTCTGCAGTTTTGGGAAAGATGGCAGCAATCTGGAGAGTAGCATGGCGGTTCAGGCGGCTGCAGCTTCCATTTTTTCGACCTGCAGTTTTCTTTTGTCAATGATGAAACCACCGCCTACCAGTTAATCCTTTTTGTTTTTGGTTAACTATGGCTCGCCTAATCCCAATCCCACCGCCTCTTGTCTTTTGTGTTAGCACTTTTGATGGTTATCAATGTATTTTCTATAGTGTAAATAACAGGCGACTGATGGTTTTGTCATTCGTATATGTAAACATTAGAAGAGATCTTTTGTTATCAATACACATGTCTGTTCTAGGAGGGCAAAGTTTCCTATTAATAAAGCACTGGACTTCTTAATACAGAGAATTGTTGTCTCGTTGCTATCACCACATAATGAAATGTAGTATCTATCTACTTTCTCCTGACCGAAAAATTGCAGATGCTGATATCTATGAACTAGAGAGCCAAGACGGTGCCATTTCCGCCACTGTTACCGTAGAAGGTGAATTGTCTGGAATCTTGGCAAGTGAGCAATGTTGCAACTTAATAGACTCTGCATTGTCCACTGTCTTCACAACATACCTGAAATAGAAATCCATTTTGTTGTAATAGCGTTAGCAATCTAATGGATAAAATGAGTGCAAAGATTTAGCGAGAGGAAAATGACTTAACCATCCATTTAAGCAATGCGTCATTATAACAGCCTTGCGTCCCACAAACCGGGGAGGCGTCCTTTTGTTTCCCTAAGCCATAGGAATTTCTGTTTGTTAAAAAACATGAAAGTAGTATTTTCTAGATTTTGATAAGTGACGTCGGTTTTGGTGGAAGATGACAGACCTCTATGATAATTCGATCTCCAACGGAGAAAGGAAACTGTATGCCTCTACTACTACTCTTAGGAGTTTCTGTGATGTTTGGAATACAGAAAGTTCTCTTGTGCTGCAGATCAGAAGAAAGAAACTCTGCATATCTGGTTTCTCATTGTAACTAAGGCTACACGGTCTTACATATGGTAAGAAAACAAACCTGATCCGACCTTTCTTTCCTTCGCTTCAAAGAGTGAATATGATCTGATTCTTCTTCTTGGCGGAAAGCATGAACTACAACTCTGAGAGCTGAACAAAACCATAAACACGTTCAGGAAAAAGAAGTTACTCGTGAAGAGAATGGAGTCTTTTCATTTAAACTAGTAATATCGTTTAAACTCACACAGATTTGGCTTTTCTAATCCTTCTGAAGTAGGCTGGGAACAAGTAAAACATGCTTTCTGACAACAAAAATGGTCAAAACCCAGATTATTAAGATTCTGTCATATGAGAAAAGCAAGAGATCTTAAGCGGATTGGTTAAGAATCATTTACCGTTCTTTTAACTTCTTTTAATCCCCCGGCTCCAAAAGAATGTCCACAAGGCAGTATCGTAGCATCACTCATCAAGGCTCCGCTATCCAAAGCAAAGTAACACAGGTAGAGAATCATCTCTGTGAAGGGTTATTAAGACCTAACATTTACACTACATGCTTTTCTTTTTCACCTGTCTCTCTAGAAGATACACATTCCGTCATACCACAATTATAATCAAAGTACATTGACAATGACGCAGATTTGAGAAAATAAACTGATTCTAGAGATTCACAAGAAGCAGACCTAACACTTACGTGACAGGATCAGAGAGGACAGCCTTGAGAGACTCCCAAGAGCTGACACTAGTGACTTTCTCCTTCTCCGCATAAGCAATATTACGCTTCGTCTGCGTGTTATGGTGGGAATTAGATACGTTACCATCTGGGCTAGTGATCATGACCTTAAACTCCATTTCATGGCGATAAATCGATGATTTCTCCTCCTCGTCTTGTCTCACAACCAGTTCCCAACCAGCTGAACATGAGTAAAAACCAGGAATTAGCAGAGGACTCGATCCGCTACTGAGAGCTTCAACAATCGTGGACTTTCAGTAGTCGTAAGAGAACATCGAAAGACAAGAAATTTTGAACTAATATACAGCAAATATACCTGGGTTTTTACTTTCTCTGTTGGTTTCTTCAGCTACAGAAGTAGGATTATTACGGGAATCAATACCAGGCTGAATTAGAGAGCCACGTCTTCGGACACAAACGTTGTCCTCGTCATCATCTCCATCGGAATATCTCGTTTCATCCTTCTCAATTCTATTTCCGCAGAAACCTTGCCGGATTCCGGAAATTCCGAAGCGGCGATCGCCAACGGTTTCGAGCTCCCGCCTCTTGGGACCGGACTCTCCGACACGGAACCGCAAAGAGTCATCTTCCACATGGAATAGGAACCTAGGATCGATACTGTCGTTAACGGACATTGATTTTCCGCCGGGAAATTCGGAAGGTGATAGAGACGGAGGAAGCGGAGATATAAGGTAGGAGGAAGACAGAGGCAAAATACCCGGAACCGAAGAACCGAACCCGACCCGAAAAAAGAGAACCGAACCGAACCCGAAACCGACAAAATACCCGAACGGATCCTAGACTCCAATACTTGAAGAACCGAAGCCGAACCCGAACCGAACCGAGAATCGAATGGGTACCCGAAATACCTGAAATATAATTATATACCCAAAATATTAATTATATTTAGACTTGATATAACCCAATTACCCAAAATTATAATTATAAAATCCAAAAATATCAATTATTGTTAGACCGAAATATCTAAAATAATAAAAAATTTGAAAATTCTTAATTATATTTGTCAAAATTTAACCAAATTTTATTCAAATTTAGCATTTTTTTAGTTTTTTCCTATATTTCGGGTACCCGAAACCGACCCGAAAATACCCGAACCGAATCCGAACCCAAACCAAATTTTATAAATACCCAAATGGGTCCTTCAACCCAATACCAAAAAAACCCGATACCCGAAAGACCCGATCCGAACCCGAACCCGAATGGATATCCGAATGCCCATGCCTAACAGAGAGAATTCAAAACGACGTCGTGGGTGGGACAATGGGGAAGCACGCGCGTCGTGATGGTTAATGATTATGGAACCGTATCATTTGGGTTACCCGTATAACTTTTGGTGGGTCCCATAATTTTTTTGTGTGCATTTGGACACATAAGTGATATTGCCACGTAAGCATGCCACATGTGGGAAAAGTATCCGGTTTAGGACATACATGACATCAAAATCAGAATCTCTTGAGCACTATTCTTTATCCGGTTTAGCACATACAATACAAATCTCCTGAGAGCACTCCATTTTGTTCTACATCAAAGATTCTATAATTGCGCCAAAAACACTTACAACCTCCGTACTAAACAAACTCGAAAAAACGGAAACGAAAGTTAGTAGGATCACAGAGTAGTAACCGGTTTAGTTGGATATATGAGCCACGTTTCAAATTGATATGGCTTCGGTTTGCGAGTCTTCTCCTTCTTCCGCTGCTTATTTCAAGGGTTTCATTCCCAGAGATGCCCTCAGTCTATTAGCTTCTGCAATTTCAGGATCTGGATGATCCGTTCCATCTTCCTTCATCTTCTTCTCCTTCTTTTTCTTTGGTTCCTCCCTATCCCGGACATCATCAGTCTCATGTCTCTTACGATCCCTACTTCTGCTTCTGCTTCTACTCCTACGCCTTGCCCTGTCTCTTCTGTCTCGTTCTCTATCTCTGCCTCTTTCCCTCTCCCTATCCCGGTCTCTATAGTGATCTCTGTCTCTCTCCCTATCTCTATCCCGACCACGCCCACGTTCTCTTTCATAGTCTCTGTCATAATCTCGATCCATATCATAGTCTCTATCATAATCACGATCCCTGCCAATAACAAAGCAATGGTCAAATTATAATTCGTGAAAAAACCAGCCAAGGCCTCAACATCAATCATAATGACAATCTGAAACAAATAAAAACACCGATTGAGCTAAAAAATAGATAGAAGGAACAGAAAATGCTTTCGTGATTTAAAGATCCTTGTCATGATAACAAAATGACCAGTTGCCATATATCAGGGTAAGCTATTGAAAGAATGTCTGATCCATCATACTTCTCACTGTACACTGTCAGTACAGTAAAACCTGGCAGGATCTCCACAGTTTCAATTTCGGAAGCTGTATGCAACCGCTGATGGCTTGAGATGCCATAGAGGAAACAGACATTTAAAAGAGAGAATACTAGACATGATGCGCGAGCATTAGCCAGGTCAAACAGCTTCCACATTCATACGCAACAAACAAATCACAAGAAAGAATTTCTAGATGGTATCTATTGAAGGGTGTGAATTCAGATACCTGTGTCTATGACTGTCGCGTCTCCTGTCTCTGTCTCTTTCTCTTTCTCTTTCAGGACTCTTGCGGTGATGATCCTGTAAAAGAGGAGGAAGATGGTATCAACACAGACCTGCTAAATAGAAACAGAAAACAGAAGAAATACAAACTATTGCAGAACGAAAGCAGTGACCTTCTCATCTTCAGATCCATCAGCAATCCCTTCATTCTCCTCCTTTTCTTCTTCTTCTTCAAAGTCGTCTTCCAAAACACTTTTCCTTGGCTCTAAAGAACCATTCTGTTCCAGCGTCCACCTATCATCACAGCGACAGGTTAACAACCTAACAATAGTGCAGAAACCAAAAGCTAAGATTCATCAGCTATACTTAAATGCAAAAGAACAAACCTTTTCTTCAAGCGTGGCATTGCAATATCACAAGAATAATCCTTGGTTAAAAGTTCCTCAATGACTTCGTCCACGTGGGTCAACGAAAAACCTATTCCAACCCAAGGAAATAAAATTGCTTAGGGAATAAAATCAATCAGAAGTCTAATACAACGGACAATTCGAAGAAAATGAAACTTACGTCCATCAGCTAGCTTTTGCCTCACTTTTCGGTAGTCATTGTAGAGAGGTTCGAGGTAGCGATAGACATCAACATCAGACCCAGTGAGACGGAGATAAAACGCACCAAGAATACGAACATATCTGCAGAAACCAAGAGAGTAAATATTCTCAACAATCAACATTTATAACATCGAAAACGTTGGGAAACAACAAAAGCAAGCGCAGAACTATCAAATTGATTATCCTAAGGCTATCGGGATGATTAGACTAACACTTCAAAGAAACCTATAGCTACAATATACACTACATCGACATAGCCAGATTTGGGTTACTCTACGTATATGCTTGAGAAACAGCTAATACCAGGCTAATTCCAATCTAGATTACAGTAAAATACAAGAGCTTTGGTTAGAAATCATACTTGTAATCATCGTTCTTTATGAATTCCACGACAATTTCTTTCTCAGGCTGGATTTGCAGCATCTTCAATATAAGACAGAGGAACGGGGTGGGCTTGCGGTTACCACCAAAGGTTCCACCAAGGTGGTCGAGCTCCATAGCCTTGTCGACCAACGTCTCCGCCGTGAGACCGAAACACTGCTCCTTCCAAAAAGTGTGCTGGTAGATTTTCGTACGCACGATCTTCTCCACCAGATTCTGCGGGTTCGTCCCTCTTATGTTCTTCGCCAACGGATCCGTCCTGTTTGCCATTATCGCCGGAAGAAAATTGGGACCCGACTATTCGACGGAATAGCTCGGATTAGACGACGCTGTTTCAATTATACCGGCGAGCTTCCACGAATCTCCCGTGGAAGAAGACGAATACACACTACTAGGGCTTTCGAGAATGCGAGAGGTATCAAAACCTGAAAAAAAAATGATTTTCTTTCTATGGTAAATTTTATATAAAATGGGTCTTTAATTCAATTAGTAAGCCCATAATTAATGGATCAGTTTATTTTTGAGGCCCATAAGAAACTAAGATAACGCCGTTAGTTAGAAATCCGTTATTTCAAGGCAAAAACCCTATCGGAGTGTTAGTGTTTTGTTTCAGCGAAGAGCCCCAAAAGGAGAAGAAGGAAAAGGAAATATAGTTGAAGATGGATCCAAAGACGAAGCAGATGATCCTATCAGCTCTCTGTAAACATTTCTCCTTAGACCCTGTAAGTGAAGAAGATATCATCTCAGAAGCTTCACCCTATTTCTTCCCGATTTTGTTTCGGGTCTTACTTGGAAGCTGAGGCCTGAGTGTGTGTATGAATGGTCCTTTTTATTTAGCTATCAGGATTGTCTTCCTATTAGGTTTATCAGTGTTTACACTTGTATTGTTGCATGCATCAAGCTCGTAAAGAAACCTTAGAAATTGGCTTGAATTGGGTTTCCTTGAATTTGATCGTTTCTGTATACCAATCCCTCATTTTGGTTCTATTTCTGAAATTGATGTTATTGATTTGCTTAGGCACCATTTCTGGGCGGGGCTGCTGAGAATGATGTCAAGACGCTGTATTCTAATGTTTTGAAGGAAGTGTCTGCACAAAACAACAACGAGGAGGTTATTTGTTTCTTCCTGAATTTGGTTCCTAAACTCGTTACTACCGATGGCGCGATTAGTTTGTTTGAGATCCAATACAATGTCTTCTGTGTTGTGGTTTAGGCAAATGATGAGTCTTCTTAGCACAACGCACCATCGTTTCATATTTTTGCCTACTCCAGGTTTTGAAGTGGCTGGATTTTGCCCAAGGTCTCCCAGCAAATTCAAAGGATTGCTTTGCAGCTCTTGAAAAGTTGAATGTAGAGTTAGCCGTCAAGTCGGTGCTCTTGGGAAATGGATTGACGCCATCGGCAGCTGATGTTGCTGTCTTTTCAGCTTTGCATTCTTCAGTGGTATGACTGTTACTTATGATGTTCTTGTTACCTATTTTAATGACATCTGTTTTGCATTCTTCTTGTTGAAGATACTATCTTCGAAACAAGAACTTTTTTTCTTTCATAAACTGTTGACTAAAAGCAGACTTTGAAGATTAACTGTTATCTGTTGACTTGCTCTTCTCAGCTTGACCTCTCAGATTCAGACAAGGAGAAAATACCACATGTCATAAGATGGGTGAACTACATCCAGGTAGGATCAACATATAAAATCCTCATTACGATTTTGTCAAGGTAGTCTGTAAATCCATGGAGGAAAACCATCTGTGTGGTGATTATCTGCTGTATTAGTAATTACTGCTCGCTATTACTTTTACAGATTAAAGAAAAGTTGTCAACATTATTTGGGCCAATTCCTGTGAAGTTACCACTGTTTGACTTCGAGGTGAATTATCTTTTCATTCCCAACTCTCGTCTTAGATTAATAATAACATATCACACAATGGTTTTCTGATATTCTTCCTCTATTCTAATCGCAGGTATCAAAAAGTGTTATCAAGGTGGATGCAAATTCTAATACAAAAAACGCTGCAGAAAGTGCAAAGCCTGTTGACAAGTCAGAAGCTCAGCCGAGCACAAAGAAAACTGAGCCTGAGGTACTGATTTTAACTTTTAAGTTGGCTTTATTTGATTGTGAGTCTATTATATGTTGTAAAGAATCCGACCTTTCCACATTTTTGTTTGGTCTAGGAGCCAAAGAAAAAAGCTACAAAAGAGAAGGATGCCAAGAAAGATAAGAAGAAACCTGCTGAAACAGAACCAGCTAACAAAGAGGCGGAGCTTAGTGTCAGTTTGCTAAATATTCAGGTCGGACTAGTTCGCAAAGCATGGAAGCACCCATCGGCAGACAGGTTTGTAGTCAAAACACTTCAATCTTTTGGCGCTGTTAAAGATTTCATTTGGCATCTGCTAATATGTTTAGGGACTTGTCTTTTGTATTGACAATGCAGTTTGCTTGTGGAAGAAATAGATGTTGGGGAGGGTAAAGTGAGGCAAGTCGTTAGTGGCTTAGCAAAGTTTTGCAGTCCAGATGATTTAGCGGTATAGTGATGTCTTGATTTACAAATAAATTAATAGAAAATTTGTTTGTCTGTGTATGATTTTTGTTTATCAATCCATATTATCGTCGGGTTCTTGAAATTGAAAGCTTACTTATTTATTGTTTCTTGATTGATGCATAATGATGGTGAAGAATCGCCTTGTTGCGCTCATCACAAATGTCAAACCTGGAAAGCTACGAGATGTAATGTCAGAAGGACTGGTAAGACTTTCATCTAACTGGATCAGTCCAGTACATCAACGATCAAAATATTGCCAAGCTCTTACCCTTGCTCTTGGAAAACTCTCACACTTGCTCTTCTTCTGTGCTCTTGCTTTCTTTGCTACAGGTTCTTTGTGCTTCAAATGAAGATCACTCAGTGGTAGAACCGTTGCTACCACCTGCTGGAGCTAAACCGGGAGAGCGTATTTCGTTTACAGGGTATATAATTGATGATAATGACTTATCATCAAACTTCTTTGATTGCTTTGGGTACATGCTTTTCTTTTTAACTTTTCTTGTTCATCACAAACTCAAGAACCCTACTTGTTGTAATTTTCATATAGGATCGAAGGAAAGCCAGAAGATGTACTGAACCCTAAAAAGAAGCAACTTGAGAAGATGACACCGGTACGTACGTGCAACACATATCTCTAGGTTCCATAGTTCAAACATAACCGAACATAATGAGTATTGTGTTTGCATTATACATATACATTCAATCTCACGTGAATCCTGATCACACGCATTTTGCAGCATCTCTACACTGATGAAAGTGGCGTAGCCACATACAAAGGCATACCATTCATGACCTCAGCTGGACCTTGCTCTTCCAGCATCCCCAAGGCTACCATCAAGTAGTAAACTTTAGACTTCTTCTCTTCTCTTCCATTTTTCTTTGATATACCCAAACTCTGTTGGAAACAAGAAAAGAAAAAGAGAAGATCGTTTTTTTTGGGGGGGTCACAATTCGAGTTGGACTCTTTTTCTTATGTGAGTTTTTTAAAATTCTGCTAATGGATTTTGTTTTCTGCTAATGGATTTTGTTTCAAGTCCACCATTGCATATGAAAAAAAATCTGATCGGAAAACCAAATGGAACCTGATACGGCCCAGACAAAGCGAAATTTTATTCTCAAAAGAATAAGGATATAATTGACTGAAAATTATTAATCCGATTCCGATCCAAGATTNATGCATCAATCAAGAAACAATAAATAAGTAAGCTTTCAATTTCAAGAACCCGACGATAATATGGATTGATAAACAAAAATCATACACAGACAAACAAATTTTCTATTAATTTATTTGTAAATCAAGACATCACTATACCGCTAGATCATCTGGACTGCAAAACTTTGCTAAGCCACTAACGACTTGCCTCACTTTACCCTCCCCAACATCTATTTCTTCCACAAGCAAACTGCATTGTCAATACAAAAGACAAGTCCCTAAACATATTAGCAGATGCCAAATGAAATCTTTAACAGCGCCAAAAGATTGAAGTGTTTTGATTACAAACCTGTCTGCCGATGGGTGCTTCCATGCTTTGCGAACTAGTCCGACCTGAATATTTAGCAAACTGACACTAAGCTCCGCCTCTTTGTTAGCTGGTTCTGTTTCAGCAGGTTTCTTCTTATCTTTCTTGGCATCCTTCTCTTTTGTAGCTTTTTTCTTTGGCTCCTAGACCAAACAAAAATGTGGAAAGGTCGGATTCTTTACAACATATAATAGACTCACAATCAAATAAAGCCAACTTAAAAGTTAAAATCAGTACCTCAGGCTCAGTTTTCTTTGTGCTCGGCTGAGCTTCTGACTTGTCAACAGGCTTTGCACTTTCTGCAGCGTTTTTTGTATTAGAATTTGCATCCACCTTGATAACACTTTTTGATACCTGCGATTAGAATAGAGGAAGAATATCAGAAAACCATTGTGTGATATGTTATTATTAATCTAAGACGAGAGTTGGGAATGAAAAGATAATTCACCTCGAAGTCAAACAGTGGTAACTTCACAGGAATTGGCCCAAATAATGTTGACAACTTTTCTTTAATCTGTAAAAGTAATAGCGAGCAGTAATTACTAATACAGCAGATAATCACCACACAGATGGTTTTCCTCCATGGATTTACAGACTACCTTGACAAAATCGTAATGAGGATTTTATATGTTGATCCTACCTGGATGTAGTTCACCCATCTTATGACATGTGGTATTTTCTCCTTGTCTGAATCTGAGAGGTCAAGCTGAGAAGAGCAAGTCAACAGATAACAGTTAATCTTCAAAGTCTGCTTTTAGTCAACAGTTTATGAAAGAAAAAAAGTTCTTGTTTCGAAGATAGTATCTTCAACAAGAAGAATGCAAAACAGATGTCATTAAAATAGGTAACAAGAACATCATAAGTAACAGTCATACCACTGAAGAATGCAAAGCTGAAAAGACAGCAACATCAGCTGCCGATGGCGTCAATCCATTTCCCAAGAGCACCGACTTGACGGCTAACTCTACATTCAACTTTTCAAGAGCTGCAAAGCAATCCTTTGAATTTGCTGGGAGACCTTGGGCAAAATCCAGCCACTTCAAAACCTGGAGTAGGCAAAAATGTGAAACGATGGTGCATTGTGCTAAGAAGACTCATCATTTGCCTAACCACAACACAGAAGACATTGTATTGGATCTCAAACAAACTAATCGCGCCATCTGTAATGAAGTTGAATTGCGTGAAAATGAACATATCTACAGCAGCTAAATCGAAAAGGTAGTGAGAGGGGAGTACATAAGATTGAACAACGGTTAGAGCAACAAGTATAGACAAGAGGATCGTAGAAAAACAAGGCGAAATCGGAAGAGGAAACTTTACTAAACCCTCGAAAATCCAGATACAAGCGAATACAACTCCTACCTGAGCTCGACGGAGAGATTGGATTAGCATGAACCTCAGATTCGCGAACCAGAGCTTTCTTTTATTTATTTCTTTTTAGTCACAAGAAGAGAACTGAGTTTCCAGTTCCACGTTAATTAAATTGGTCAATTAACCAAGCCTTATATTCGGAATATTCATTAATGATCTGAACAAAATATCTCACTACAAATTTTACACATTAAAAAAGGAAACAAAATTTATTAATAAATGTTTCTTTCTTTTCTAATTGCTGAAAACAAAATGTTTTGGTCTTATTGTCATTAAATTATTTTATGCACCAAGCAGGAATCGAACCCAGATATGTACTTTGACAAGGTAATATTCTACCACTAGACCACTAATTTTTCGTTGTTTAAACATATAACTAGGATTTAATCTGCGCTAATTATAGCGCGGAATAATTTTTTAAAAATAAATTGTTTTAAAATTTAATAAAATTGTTTTTATCTGAATTTTACAATATAGCTAATTAATGATTATTGATTATAGAGAAATCTGTCAAATTTTAATAATTTGTCTATTTAACCCGTTTTGCAGTGAACTAAAATATTATTTGGGCTAACCCGTAAAAACTTATAATCTTAAAAACATAACTCTAATATGCATTGTTAAATAATTCTAGTTTTTGTGGTTAGTGTACGAACTATTAAAAAATATATAGTTTTCTTGTGTCTAATTTTTTATAAAATTAGTAAAACATTTTTCAACTTTTGTTTTGATATATATTCAAATAAAATATAATAAATTATAATGAAAAATATAGCAAAATTTTGAATAGATTTTTTTTTCTTTAAATATATATGAATTGATTATTATTTTAAAAGATATAGTATTAAAAATAATTAACAAATAAAATAATAAATAACCTCTTTAATACAAAATATATAATTTCCATATTCTAATCAATAATTTCAAAACACTATTATATCCTTTGTTATTTCAATTATTATTTGTTATTTGTAATGACATTTCATGTAATAACTTATAAAACAAAGTTTATTTTTAAAAATATCTTCTTAAATAATATTATAGAGATTGTATATATATATATATATATATACGAAATCAAAATTCCTCAAATCAAAAATAAATGTTTGACCGTTTGAGCTAATTAAGTGCTTCACAAAAATAGATGGATTATTCATCATTTGTACATATGTAATGCGTGGTTACTGGTTGGTTAAGGTTTTAAAGGAAATATAATTAGTTCAAATTTATGTCCAAAATTGGTTAGGTTAAATTAATTTTGACTATGGCAGGGTATTTTCGTCAATACCGATAAGCCCTTATTCATCTGACGCCGTCGTAGTGTCTCTCTAATCGGGCGTTCTTTTTTCATTTTCCTCCGGCGAATCCACTCTTCGAGGAAGCATCATTCATGGCGACGAGGTTTTCTCTCTCACTCTCTCAACCTTCTTTCTTCTGTCGATGAATAGAACCTTTGATTGTGGTAAACTGGCTTCCTGTTTCTCGCCCATTAGATCTCTCACTCTTTCTCTTCCTTGTTTTTCCATCATGGATAGAAAACAATTTCTGGCTCACTGCAACAAGTTGGAGCGCAAGGTACAAGCCTTGGACATCGAGTGCAGAGCTGATGTTGCTGTGGTTGCATTCTCTGCGGATGGCCAAGGACGTGCATTTGCTTCACAATCAGGGTATTTTATTTTAGTTTCTAGTTTAAAATCTCTGATTTTCCATTAATTTTTGTTTCTAAAACTTCAAACAAAAAAAATGCAGGATGGGTCATGTGTTGGATCGTTATGGTTATGAGCCTAAAGAACCTAACATGGTTCCACTGATACGATTTGCACACGCTCTCAATCTGGTGCAGGCTGACGTTGGCCAGATGAGCACGGAGGAGTTGGAGAATCTTAATCTTCGACTCAGTGATTTGCACCGTGCGGCGAAGGCGGAGCTGGATAGACGTGATGCCCAGTAGTTTCTTTCTTTTATCATTTTGAATGGTTTTGTAATATCTAGTTTACAATATTGACTTCAGCTGGAAAAAGCAGACTAATGCTTCAATACTTTCGATATATGCAATGGTTTAGTTTTTGGTATTTTTTTTGTTTCCTAACTCAACATTGCCACAAACATTTCCTAATCCATTTTTGCCGATCGAGGATATGGCTAAGCATCTCTATAGATCTAAGACTGAAAAACAGAAAGCTTTATCCTTTGGGGCTGCTGATACTCTGAAAGACGAAATCAAAACAAAAGCAGCCAATGATGAAATGCAGCAATGGTTTCGTGAAGGTGTTGCAGGTAATCATGGGTTTCTGATGTTACTTTCGGTTCCCTTGACTTTATTATGTAGGAAGGTACTGAGGTCTACTAGTCCTTATCATATCTTTGTTCATGACACTAGCACAACTATGACATTGAACTTACCTTCAATTATTCTCCAGTGAAGAGTAGATGCATAACATAATCTGGATAGATGCTAAACAGTAAACACTAATGAGTAACGTGTGAAATAGTTATTTATAGAGATTGAAAAGATTGGATCAAGTGTTTATATTAAAATTTTCTTAGTTCTTCTCTGCAGAAGCTAGAGGCATAGTAGCTTTTGGGTTTTTGTGCTCAGTAAAAAATAACCTGTTTTCGTTATATGACTCCATTGTAGGGCCAATGTTTAGCTCCGGGATGTGCACTGAAGTATTTCAGTTCGATGTCTCCTCAACCTCTGGAGCCATTATCCCTGCATCTCCAGCAACCAACGTCTCTGCTGAACACAGTAAGAACGCCACAGACACACACAGCCGGAAGAACAGAAGAACCCTTCGTGGTCTCCCCATTCCACTACCAGGATCAGATTTTACCTTCACCAAAGAAACAGCTCTAGCAAAGAAATCAAGCCCGCCTCATCAATGGCCGGTGGTGGCCTAAGATGCATAGGTAGTCCACAAACACTAAAAGACGCGCTATGGAAACCACCCTGGTACATTTTTACAATGGTGTTTTGTTTTAGTGCTAGGAAGGATCATTTGTCGAAGCTTATGCATAATGTTGGATGTCTTACAAAACAGGTCAAACCTAACGAAATCAGCCATGTGAAAATGATTCAGCAGTGGATGTTTAACGTTCCTAGGCAGCCCAGCAGTGGATTACTCCTGATACGGTACGACTTTGTCACCAGAAAGCATTGCCAAGTTATGAGCATGGAGTGAGCAATCTTTGTTTCCCGGTGCACCATTCAATGGACTGACTGAACATCAAGTACCAGGTAATTACAAGACAAAAGCTGCAATGGCTCTTGGACTTGTGCTCAATTTTGTTTTTATGGGTTCTGTTGCAGTTGCCATTTGGAGAAGAAGGATTGTCACTTGCAGATGCCTTTGGACACCTTGAACGACATTCTTCATTAAACCTTTTCTTCTCCGTGATCCGCACAAATTAGTCTTTGTAAGTCTGAAGAAAGAAATTGCTTCTTACTATGGCAGGGAATAGCTGGATACAGTATAAGTCAATCCACACTTCATATTCAACCATTTTGCAGCTAACTCCAAAAAAAACTCATTAAACACATTTAAATACCAAGAAGCTTTCTTAAACTATTCCAATTTAATTCTCTGTTAATCCCAAATACCATGAAGCTTTCTTAAATTGATTTTGTATTTGAAGTCAATAATAATAATGCAATAAGAAATATGATCAGTTGTTTCCTATAATTAACGAAAAAAAAAGATCTCAGTATATATTTTTTTTCCTTTATAAAAATAGTATTTTTCCCCTTTTTCCTATTCTAATTTCTCAATAAAATTGAATAGATGATGGAATCCTCGAGATTAAAAAGTAAAACCTTTTCCTTTTTTTTGTTTGGGTTTCGTTCCATCTGATTACACATCGATGAAGATGAAGAGGAGGCGAAGAGATTCAACGAAGAAGGTGAGACCGCCCTGCAATTTCTGCGAATTCTCCAGCAGCAGGTAATCTTATCACTGTAGGGTTATATTTTCTTTGGTCTTAGGTAATTGGGTTATGGAAACCATCACAAATTCCGATTCTTAGATTTCTGGATTAGCCCTGAATCTGAATCTGAGGAAACGCTTTCATCTGCAACATAATTATGATTTTGAAACAAAGCATCATTTGGCAAACAGTCTAGCTAAAGCCCTGACCTTTTTCAGATATGGTTGCAGCTCTGAAGATATGCTACATGAGCAAGACAATGAAGCAGTGGTATATTTTTATATGTATTTCTTTTCAACGAAACGAGTTTCTATTTAACATCTATCCGCTTCTCTTCTTGCAGTTGCGGACAGAAGTCCGGAGATTACGACTTCTGATCAGGTATGCCTACATTTCCCACTTTCTTCTTCTGCATATTCGTTTTGGTTCATGAGTTGTTCTTTCATACTCCCAGGAGAATGACTGGTAAAGAAGATGGTGTGAGTTTCACCGAGCTGGTTGCACTTGAAAGTCATCTAACTGATGTCCGGCGCATTGTGCTTCACCAAAAGGTGAAATTGGTGAAATTACTTTACTTCTTCCTCCTATCATTCTTGTAATTCTCAACCACCGCAGGACAAGATAAAGCTTGAAGAAGATGAAAAGCTGCGCAAGCATGTAAAGTTTTTTTTTTTTATATATTTACCCGTCTTCTTGCCTTATTAATTTTTTTTTGTTCTAAGAATCTTTGAGGAGCCTCAATTTTACCTTTTCCAGTCTCAAATGCAGGAAAAGGAAGCAGAGGATGGTGGTACGAGGAGAGGGGTTTTGGTTCCCTGCAAATTCTCTACCAGCAGGTAATTGAATTTGTTGTTGGGTTTGGTTAGAACAATTTTGTACCTCTGTGCAAAGGGTTTCTTTTTGTTGAATTGTTGCTTGGGTAAAGCAGATATGTTTTGTGAGCTATAAACCAAAATCAATTCTGATTTCGTCGTTTTCTTGCCTTATTACCACCTACTATTTATTGGACTCGACTCGACAGTAGGATTTGAATCCTTCACAGAGATCACTTGGGTTCTAAGTTGCAGCCGTCTTGGTGCACGTTATGATGTCTTGCTTTTTTTTTATTGATCATTGAACCAATTGTGGAAAAAATAAAGGCTGACTTGTTGTTCATATATATATATACAGCTCTGAAGAAGGACAGGAGAAACAAGATGATGGAGCACCAGTATATTCTCTTCTTCTCTTTTCTTGCCTCACATTGTGTCTTTACAATGTTGTTGTTCTTGCAGCTGAAAATGCAGAGAGAATTTGAGAGAAGAAACGCTGAGTCCTTGCAGAGCGAGTTCGAGAGATTGTGGCTTTTGAACGAGTAATAGCTCGTTAGCATTTCCCACTTGTTGCTCTGCAAAAGTCTTTGTTTCATTTTGGGCTTTCTTTCATCCTCGCAGGAGAATGAATGGAAGAGAGCTTGAGGGTATGACTTCCTTGGAACTGTGCTCACTTCACCTTCAGATATTACGTGCTTTGCTGGCTTTGAATGACCAGAAGTCAGGACCAAGAATGGAACAAGTTGCAAGGCAGGGCAAAGAGGTAATATCTCTATATTTTTATTGTTATCAAATGTAATCTATGTTTTACTTAAGTCGCTTCTTCTGTTCTCACCTTTCCTTAGTTTGTTTGCCACAACGACAAGGAATCAATCTCTAGGAACAATGACGAGGAAGATGACTCTTCCTTGCAATTTAGACTTCTTTTCGTTTCAAGAAAGCTCAGAAAATTCCATAACCGGAAGAGCATTGATCGGTGCCAGAGTCGATTGACGTAGTATTCCCTAGTTTGCTGGGGCCTTTAATTTATCCGTCTTAAATTCTACGCATCTCGGATTGTCCCTAAACTTAGAGACTCTTTCTGTCTCTTTTAATTAAGAGTTTAATTTATTGTTAATGTAAGATATTGTTTCAAGACTCAGATTTCATAGAAACCACGTGTCAGATCATTTGCGGTTTCTTACGTATTAATTTAGGTATCCAACATTTTACTACATATCATGAACGAACGAGGAACCGTGTTTGGAACCGCCCAAATTTCGTAATTGATCTCCGTTTACAAATTTCTCATTTATATAACTCTTTTAGCTATAGCAGCGGATTATTTTAATATACATATTTTGCTATTAAGTTTATCTCATATTTGAAAATTAATGGAAGTTTCTTTTTTAAAGTTTGAGTTGTATGAATTTTAAGATTTCGATGTAGCCAGATGTGTATAATTTAATGCAAATGTCATTTGTTTTAATTTAAGAACCGAAGATAAATATTTAGAGTAAAATTGAATTATTACGATACTGTTTTTTATGAATTAATTATATGAATGCCCATTATAAGGTCCATATTCTAGGAGGTTTATAATATTCTCGGTTTCCTTATTCTCCTTATTCAGCTTGCTCTCCAAGTCTATGTAAACCTATATATACCTCTATTTATTCATGGAATAAGANATTAATTAGATCTGATTGGTTCATATATCCATGGCATAATTGATTACCGTGTGCTTTAGAGTCACTTTTGGATGAATTTTATTTTGCAATAATAATAAGGTTATGTTATGATGTGGTTGTCGGGATTTAAAATATGATCAATAAATTCATATTACATTATAAAATTGATGTATTAAGATTAATCAACATATGCTGTATAGTTTCATTTAATATTGTTGATATAGTTTCATTCAGTAATTGTTGATCTAGTATTAATGCTACTAAATTGCGTTATTGTCCTAGAGTAACGTTTATTGCTTGGGAAGCAATCAAACCCCTAAGAGAGAAAAAGACAACTTGTTTACTGGATTCGAGAATGAATTTTGGTCTATAACATCCTGGAAGATCGAAAGCAGGGAACACCATCAATTTGATCCACTAACTTCATCCTCACATCTTGATTGAAGGTACGATTTCCCTTTTTATTGAACGGATAATTGAAGCATTACTTTATAAAATATGAGTTTTAGCAAATTGATGTTATTCGATTATTTTTATTCAAGTACTTGACCATAGAAGATCCACATGTTATTTAGAGTAATCTAAAAGAAAGATATGATCACTAGAATGTGATATTGCTTAAAGCTCGTTATGACTGATTAATCTAAGATTACATGACTTGAAGTCTGTAAGTAGACATTACTCAGCTATGTTCATAATTATTTGTAAATTGATATTATGTGGAGATAATATCATTGATGCAAAGAAGCTAAAAGACATAATTTACATTATAGACCAGTAATGTTGTCATGAAGACACATTACTATGAAAAGAGGATATGAGAAGTATTCTGAACTTATATATTGTCTAATTGAGATTGAGCAAAATAATGAGCTACAGATGAAAAAAAAAAAATCAGGATACACTTCTACTAGTTATGCTCCATTCCTTGAAGCGAATGTAACATCCTATAATGAGAAAGAAAAAGACCACACTAATAACACTGGCCGAGGAAGTGGCTATAGAAGTGATCGTAGATGTGAACATGGATATGTATATGGATAAGGTCAAGGTCGAGATCAAAGAGTTTCTTTCAAGAACTCAGATTCTCACTAGAAGTGAGAAAGTAAAGATGGTATCATACAAGATATATTTTCTCATGTGCCGATAAAATAAGCTAGTGTGAGTACACAATGAGGTAGTATAAAGATTATTGAAAGCTCCGGAAGAGCAAATATATTTGCCTATGAGAATGCAATTTGAAATCATTTATATTCTCCTAAGTCTCAAAGGTCAAAAGGATCTAAGATATAATACAAAACCCATGTGTTGGGTATGTTGTTGATCCTAAAGTGGGATTCAATTCAAGATGGATGGACCTGAAGTGTCATTATTCAGCTTGCTCTCTAAGTCTATGTAAACCTATATATACCTCTCTTTATTCATGGAATAAGACACAACAATTTTTCTCTTTCTCTTTTATTCACAACATATACTGTTTTTTAAGAATTATTATAAATGCGAGTTTTTTAAAATTTGTTACCATTGTGAAAGAAGAATTCGTCTCTAGTTTTACGTGTTGCGTTAGGGATTTTATATTTCGAGAAAGTAGTATTCATATCCACTACTTTTGGATACGCATAGTTTATGGAGCTTTGGTATTATAACTTTTCAATGAATAAACGTGAATAGAAGTAGAATAATATTTTGTTAGTAAACGCATACTAGTATAGAACTCAGGGAGCTGGGTTTGAGAAGTCATACGTCATCATCACCCACTAAATTCCATATGATTCACCAAATTTCGCCTATAATTTTATTTGAACCAAACTGCTCAACGGTAAAAGTTTTTTTCACCTAAATATAAAGGATCATGTATCCATGCTAGTAATTGGTACGTCAAATAGAATCATGTATCCATGCTAGTAATTGGTACGTCATCTAAATATAAAGGATGACACTCTTTTTGTTCGTAGCGAAACGTTTCCGTGGCAGAGGGCATCGTGCTGATCTTTTTCCTCCCTCTTTGTGGAAAATCTTGGTTTTTTTTTTTGTGTGGAACTGGTGGGATTGGAGACGGGGAGTTTATGGGAATCATTCTTGTAAGAGTTTTGAAAGTCTAAAATCCACAAATAAGTGTAACGCAGAGATATGAAGAGATTGTGCGTAAGGAAGACGAAAAGAAACTCGTAATTATGCTTATGATGATGTGACATATGTTTAATAATTATGTTCAGAAGCCGAACCATTGGGTAGATTTCTTCTTGGTCTCTTGACATGAGATTAGGCTGATGTGGCATCATTTTAGATCAAATTGTTTTTTTTTT